>UESW01004672.1:123759-247953 GCA_900491605.1 Calamus simplicifolius | reverse complement strand
TGTACATGAATCAACTAATGTAATGCTTCTTACTTATGAAATGCAATTTCACATTCTCAAATATTGACTGCTTGAATCCCTATGTTTTATTAACTTTCTTTATCTAAAACTCTCCTTATTGCTGATAACAAAAAAGGGGGAGAGATGGTTGAATATGCAAAGGAAGAAAGATTGAAAATGAAAATTGAATATGAATATGCAAAGAAAGAAAGACTTGAAAATTTTAATGAAAGATGGTTGTATATGCATAAAGAAAGAAAGAAAGGGGGAGAAATAATTGTTTATGCAAGATAACTTGAAATGTTAATCAGTTAAAATTCGATGCGTATAGATAGGGGGAGCTATTCAATGCAGGGGAAGCTTAACAAAAAGCTCAATTGTAATTTTTATGCACATTAAGATTAAATATTCATAATTGATGAATTATATAGAACTCATGCACAATTTTTAAAGTTTACGTTGAATATTGGCATCAAATCCTTAATTAAAAATGTTTAAGTTTCAAAATGACTATAATCTTTAGTTCGGATGAATTTTTGAATGCATATACTCAAAGTTTTTGTTATCATCAAAAAGGGGGAGATTGTTGACCCAATTGATGATTTTGATGATTAACAAAACTATTTGAGTATAACTAATGGAGGCTCTAATGATTTTGATTAAGTGTTTCAGATTATAAGTCTATTGAATGATCAAAATCAGGAGTTACATAGTGTTTTGGATCGAATCTAATGTCTAGGTAAGAATTGCAGACATTTGAGTCGACTCCGAGAATCACAGAGCCGACTCCGGAACTGGCATGGAAGTTAGAGTCGACTCCGAGACTGTTAGAGTCGACTCTCATAGAAGAAGCAGAACGTCGATTTTTCTGGCCCCAACCTAGAGTCGACTCCGGGTAAGTTAGAGTCGACTCCGAAAAAGTTTCTTGTCGACCCCAGAAAAGTCAGAGACGACTCCAGAAATATCATTTTGAAGTACCTCGAGCTAGAGCCGACTCCAGAAAAGTTAGAGTCGACTCCAACCCACCTGGAACGAAAAATCAAATTGCCAGATCAGCTCTAACGGTAATATTTCTATTTTACCTTATTTCTAACGGATATATTTTGCTACAAGGTACACTCCAACGGATAGTTTTCTTCCAAAAATGGTTTGAAAGAAATCTATAAAAAGGGAAGACTATTGTTCAAAAAAGATAACGGAAAAAAGAGAGAAAATCTGAAATAGACAAATCTCATTTCAAAAATCCGAAAAAGAGAGAGCCTGAATATCAAGAGGAAAACCTTCTTGCTCAAATCCACTCCACTCCAAAAAGCTCAAGAGGAATCCAAGGCATTCAAATCAAGTTTTTGTGGATTTCCCAACTTGGAGAAAGAAGTTCAGCTTTTTGCTTTTCAACCCTTCTCAACTGCTTCAACTGTGAAGAATCGAAGCTGAGGCTTGATTCAACCTAGCAAGGAGAAGAAGAAAAGAAGAAAAGCTCAAAAGCCACCCATCTACAAATCAGGCTTTTCTAAACTTGTTATATTATTTGATTATTTGCTCATTAAGGAGCTTTGTATTTGAAAAACATATTTCATTTGTTTGTATCCAGTTCAATCTGGGGGATTGAACTAGTGGAGGTAGTCTTACCTCGGTTCAAGCTTGGTTAAGCTTGTGTTAGGGTTTTTGTGCTGGTGAGCCCTTGAAAACCAGCTGGGTTCGTTGTGCGCCCGGGAAAACAACAAGTTTGAGTTGTGAGCTTGTAAAACAACTCTGCTGTAATCTAGGGTGATTATAGTGTGGACCCAAGTGAATCTTGGGAGTGGACGTAGGTGTTGGATACACCGAACCACTATAAAATCTTTTGTGTTTGCCGTGTTCTATTGACTCTATCTCTATTCTATTCACTGCACTTTATAGTTACTTTGCATTTGCCTTCATTAATCTCAAGTAAACTATTTTAAAAAGGCTAATTTTTTAAGAACCCAATTCACCCCCCCCCCCTCCCTCTTGGGTTGTCATCTGGGCCAACAGAAGCTTCACCCCCACATCCGGAACACGGACGGTACTCTCAGTAGCTTGTTGATCCTTTAATAAAGTATTATTCCGAATATCCTTGTCTTATCATGCTCTTGGGATGAGTGTATTTCTTAGACAGAGACCAACTCCGCGTTGGCAACAAAGACCGACTCCGCGTCGGCACCAAAGACCAACTCCGCATTGGCACCAAAGACCGACTCCGCATCGGCACCAAAGACCAACTCCGCGTTGGCACCAAAGACCAACTCCGCGTTGGCAACAAAGACCGACTCCGCATCGGCGCCAAAGACCAACTCCGCGTTGGCAACAAAGACCGACTCCGCGTCGGCGCCAAAGACCAACTCCGCGTAGGCACCAAAGACCGACTCCACGTCGGAACCAAAGACCAACTCCGCGTTGGCACCAAAGACCAACTCCGCATTAGCACCAAAGACCGGCTCCGCGTCGGCACCAAAGACCGGCTCCGCATCGGCAACAAAGACCGGCTCCGCGTCGGCACCAAAGATCGGCTCTGCGTTGGCAACAAAGACCGACTCCGCGTCGGCACCAAAGACCAACTCCGCGTTGGCACCAAAGACCGACTCCGCGTTGGCAACAAAGACCGACTCTGCGTCGGCAACGAAGACCGGCTCCGCGTCGGCACCAAAGACCGGCTCCGCGTCGGCAACAAAGACCAACTCCGCATTGGCACCAAAGACCGACTCCGCATCGGCGCCAAAGACCAACTCCGCGTTGGCACCAAAGACCGACTCCACGTCGGCACCAAAGACCAACTCCGCATCGGCACCAAAACCAACTCCGCGTTGGCAACAAAGATCGACTCCGCGTTGGCAACAAAGACCGACTCCGCGTCGGCGCCAAAGACCAACTCCGCGTTGGCACCAAAGACCGGCTCCGCGTCGGCAATGAAGACCGGCTCCGCGTCGCACCAAAGACCGGCTCCGCGTCGGCAACAAAGACCAACTCCGCGTTGGCACCAAAGACCAACTCCGCGTCGGCAACAAAGACCAACTCCGCGTTGGCACCAAAGACAAACTCCGCATTGGCAACAAAGACCGACTCCGCGTCGGCGCCAAAGACCAACTCCGTGTCGGCAACAAAGACCGACTCCGCGTCGACACCCAAGACCGGCCCCGTGTCGGCACCCTCAAGCTCAAGACCTGCGGATTCCAATCAACGGAGTTTCTTGGGGAGCAGACAAACCCCCAGGCTGGTTCAAAGGGAGCTCACTGGCATCGCGGCCCACGGGACACTACTCGGCCCCGGCACGGCGGTACCCCGAGTTGGTTAAGACCCTAAAGGCTCCGTACCTGGCTGAGTCGCCCCTCGCAGTGGTTCCACACCCCCAAGGCGGTTCAAAAGGAACCTAACGACGCCCAGCTCTCAGGTCACCCTCCGGGGTTCACTCCCGGACCCCGTGTTGGGAAAGGATTACTGGCCTCCCTCAACTAGCCAAAGAAGGCACGCAGACGTCCATCCAAGGCAGCGCAAGGTGCCAAGGTAAAGTTCTACACTCCTTTCGCTTAGCTGATGCGGGCATGCAAGCTCAAGGAGTGTGGGGGGCATTTGATGGGGCCAGTTGACCCCATGAAAAATAAAATTTTTTGGACAGCCCCAAAGTCCGACAATCTCCAGCGCCGACCGCCAGCGTCGGCCACCATCGTCGGCCGCCAGCGTCGGCCTCCAGCGTCGGCCTCCATCGACGGCCTCCAGCGCCAGCCTCCAGCGCTGGCCAAAGGCCGATAGGCTCCAGCGCCAGCCTCCAGCGTTGGCCTCCAGCGGCCTCCAGCGCTGGCCAAAGGCCGACAGACTCTAGCGCCAGCCGCCAGCATCGACCGCCAGTGCCGGCCTCCAGCGCCAGCCTCCAAGGCCGGCACATCAAACACCGACGCCTGCCAAGACCGGCCTTCCCAAGCTAGGCGGCCCCGGTTCCTAGCCGGCCCCGGCCTCTCCAAGCTAGGCGGCCCCGGCACATTCCCAGTGTCGGCCGCCAGCGTCGGCCTCCAGCGTCGGCCTCCAAGGCCGGCACGTCAAAAACCAACACCTGCCAAGACCAGCCTCCCCAAGCTAGGCGGCCCCGGTTCCTAGCCGACCCCGGCCTCTCCAAGCAAGGCGGCCCCGGCACATTCCCAGCCGGCCACGGCGTCTCCAAGCCACGTGGCCCGGCGTCTCCAGTCCCGCCGAGTCGGCTAAGGCCCTCCCCGGCCGGCCCGACTCGGCCCCGGCGTCTCCAGTCCCGCCGAGTCGGCCAAGGCCGTCCCCGGCCGGCCCGACTCGGTCCCGGCGTCCCCAGTCCCGCCGAGTCGGCCAAGGCCATCCCCGGCCGGCCCAACTCGGCCCCGGCATCTCCAGTCCCGCCGAGTCGGCCAAGGCCGTCCCCGACTGGCCCGACTCGGCCCCGGCGTCCCCTATCCCGCCGAGTCGGCCAAGGCCGTCCCCGGCCGGCCCTACTCGGCCCCGGCGTCTCCAGTCCCGCCGAGTCGGCCAAGGCCGTCCCCGGCCGGCCCGACTTGGCCCCGGCGTCTCCAGTCCCATCGAGTCGGCCAAGGCCGTCCTCGGCCAGCCCGACTCGGCCCCGGCATCCCCTGTCCCGCCGAGTCGGCCAAGGCCGTCCCCGGCCGGCCCGACTCGGCCCCGTCGTCTCCAAGTCCTCCGATTCGGCCCCGCCCCAGCACTGCCTTGCTTGCTGGATGGGCCCTGGCTGTCTCAGGTCGACCCAGCTCGGCCCTGACAAGACGGGACCCCCTGGTTCCCGCCAGATCAGCCCCAGCGGTTTAAAAAACTACCTCTCTGACGCGCGCCACCAGACAATGTCAGACGCGCGACGTGCGCCACCCAACAGCCCAGCTGCTGATGGGACGTAACCCACCAACCAGCCCAGATTCATGCAATGGCTCAGCAGACCTTCTGACTTCACGAAAACCCATGTGATGGTGCCAGCGTCAACCCCTATAAAATGGTAAATTACATCGAGAATCAGGTAACGCATATTTCACGCACTCCATGCCCTAACTCTCAAAGGAACTACCTGATCCTTCTGAGACCTCTCCCTCCTCAAGAGCTCTCTCGAGCTCCTTTCCTACTGTGACCTCTGTCACTAACTTGGGCGTCGAAGGGTTCCACCGGAGAACCCTCTCCGGTCTTGGGACTTCTTTGTAGGCAACCCGGTGAAGAAGAAAAGCCTTCATTCTCGACGTCCAAAAAAGGTGATCAAGCATCATCAATGACCATATGATCTTGAAGGCCTTCAAACCAGCAAAACATTGTTAGAGGAAGATTTGATGGCCACAAGGACCTCATCAAGTCCCAAAATAAATATCTGAGGTGAATTTTGTGGAGATTACATACGACGTTGCTACCGGTCCATTCTGTTATAGGATGCACGTTGTGACAGAGCCAACAAGAACTTGACAGAAGTACGTAAATCATGTTCAGTCAAGTTGGTAACACATATTGACTAATGTTGTGACATCATAATTCATCTCTTCAAAGTTTAAAAACTATAAACGTTTTTTATGAGAAAAAAAAGAAGGCCGGTATAGTTGAGTGGCAGCACCTCTCCACTAAATTATTTAAATCCATGTGACGAAAAAAAAAATTTGTTTGTTGGTCATTTGGAAAAAAAAAATTGTTTGGTGGCACTCCCATCATTATTTTTTAAAAAAGATATTTGATATTTATTTTACAATAAAGGAGGAGGAAGTTCTATAGCTCCTAGACATGGCATGCACGTATATAGTTGCATCAGATCATGACCATACTTAATATTTTATTTTTTTCTATTTATTTTTAAATTACCAATTAAACCATGATATTAGCACTTCAATGTAATGAAATGAACATAAAAAGATAGATGTTTCCATCTACATTAAAAAAAGGTGTTAAATAAAAACAAATATCATAATATATATAAACAACAAATTTTTCAACAGAAAAGGTGAAATTTGATCAAGCACTATGCACTTCACATGGCTAATATTATTATGTATTGACTGTTATATTAATCTACAAATTTAAATTATCTTGATGGACGTTCTAAAAGTAAATTAATAATTTTTATATCAATTTTATGTTGTCATAATTAAAATAAAGGAGAAACCGTCTAATGGTGGCATTCTCTGCAGAGATTTAAATCCAAAAATCTGTAAGCAGGTAATAATTAAGTGTTGCTCTTGCTATAAAACTGTTATAATTAATAATAAAAATGGTAGCCATTAGTTTACTTTCTTGTCTCAATAAACCCTTGCTTGAACGGACCCGACCTTGTCTAAGTACAGGAATTAGGTAGGTGCATGTTTGAGTTCAGATTGTCAGATTCATCATCGGGTTGGGTTAATTAAGCTGGAGCAGGATATTTTCCTTTGTGCGATTGTATTTGCACAGGTCGGTCATAGCTATATTTTATGAACCATATTATTTTTTACTTAAAAAAATACTTCTACATTATGCGTTTATCGTACACGTATGAAACATAAGTCCAATGCATTAAAATAAATTTTTAATATATACAATCATACGTGTATGATGATCAATCATCATGCACAGCACATACAATATCTGCTCAGTGCTGCGATGCACAAGTTAAGATGCTTTTCTTTTGCTTTTTTATTTTGCCGTCCCACCACGCCTCGCTCCGAATATTGGTCGCTTCTCAATGAATACATATATCAGAGGTCAAGGTACAGCTGCCAGCAATAGACCACTTGTACGTGCAGCAAATTTCGTTTCAGGAGTACCCCGATCGAATGGGTTGCCATGCATTAATCATTCTTGATGCCCGATCGATGAAACTCCATCTGCATCACGTACCTAAAGTATTTTCCTTCTCAACAAGCAAGTCAGAGAGGCCACAAGAGAAAACAAGTTCCAGGCCCTAGCAGCGGGAGGTTCGGCGGTTGGAAATAGTTGGGCGGGCGGAACCATTAATCCATTCCGACGATGCCGTTTTAGGCTATTGTTGGGCCTGATGTGATACTATCAAGGCCCAGAAAGATTAACTTGTATTAGACTGGATATAGATCTAATGATTGAAATTAAATCAAGTCATAGATATACACGGTTTTGGAAATTAGTTTAATCTTATTGGATTTGTCCATAGGAGTTTTTGTTGAGTTTGGGCTTAGCCCATTTGATGATATATTTAAACTCTAGTTTTTAGGGTTTGGATGGAATAGAACGGATTCTTTTCTCCCAATTCTCTTTCATAACCCTATCTATTCTTCCTCCTCCTTTTCGGTTCTTGTTATCTTCCGTTCTCAGCCGCATTGAAGAGGATCCATAGGTGCTCGGCTTGCGTGGGGATTCGCAGGTGATGCGTTCTCGGCATTAAAGCCTTGAGCAAAGGGATCAAGTCCAGCATGAGGGTCAAGGATGAAGCCTTGCGCGAAGACCGTGGGGGGGTCCGTAGACTGACGGAGAAGGAGGCTCACTGCAAGAAGACTTGCAGCGTGAGTCCTCCATCATGTGAAGCCAGGAAGCCATGAGGAGACTCTTGTTTGACCAAGAGAGGAGGACCTGGACGAACGCCCACATGATTTCATCTCATGGGTTCCTTTGGTGACGTGAAGGGAAGCAAGGTGGAGGGGGAGGGCTCCCGCTAAGAAAACAAGAAAAAGGATTCAAAAGCAGATAGATTACCCTTGCACCAATTTGATCATAGGCAACAAAAGATAAAAGCCCAGGGTATTTCTTCAGTGAGGTTGATCCATTGCTGTTTATCAAGGACTAAACCCCAACAATTGGTATCAGAGCCAGGCTTAAAAAGAAGTTATTTAGATATCTTCAAGGGCTGAAAATTTTTATTAAGGCTTCATCAAGGTATCTCAATTTTTTAAAATTTTTTGTGCTATTTTTTGGTTAAGATCTCACCATGGGTAGTAGGATAAAATTAGATTTTGAGAAGTTTGATAGAAAGAAAAAAATTTCATATAAAAAGTTCAGGTAGAGGACCTTCTTGTGCAGCAGGGTTTAGATCTGGCTTTAGAGAAAAGGCCAGATGGGATGACAGATAAGTAGTTGATGTCGTTGGAGAAGAAAGCATGTTCAGTGATCAGAGGATGTCTGGCAGATTCAGCCCTTTATTCAGTGCTGAAGGAGAAGACCCCGAAGGGACTTTGGCTGAAGTTGCAAGCCCTCTACATGGGGAAAAATATGTGCAACAAGTTGATGTTGAAGAAGTGCCTCTATATAGCCTTCGAATGTCAAAAGGTGGAGATGTACTGGGCCACATTCAGGTGTTCGATCAGGTAAGCAATGAATTGCTAAATATCGGGGTCAAGATGGAGGAGAAAGATAAGGCACTTTTGCTATTGTGTTCGCTGCCCTCATCACATGACACATTGGTCACGATGTTGTTCTACGGAAAGGAGATATTATTCTATGAAGGTATTGTCTCGGTACTTCGAATGAATGAGCAGAGGAAGAAGATGACCAAGGTTGTTATTCCTCAGGAGGGTTTATCAATTAGGGAAGGGTCAGGCAGAGACAGGGACAGGAGCAGGCCTAGGGGACGGTTACAGTCCAGGAAGGCTAAGTGCTACAAGTGTGGTGAGGTAGGACATTTCAAGAGGGATTGTCTTAAGTGAAAAAGAAAGAAAAGGGATGATCTAAATATGTGAATACAGTTGCAGAACAGAAGGTGAAGGATGATCTCTTGGTGGTATCAAATGGTCACAGGCATAATAAAGAGATGTGGACCTTGAATTCAGCTTATTCTCATCATTACACTCCCAACCGATCGTGGTTTAGCACTTACACAGAGGTTAATGAGGGGTATATGACTCTTGGAGATGATCACCCTTGCAAGGTGGCAGGGATTGGTATAGTGAAGGCGAGAATGTTTGATGACATGGTACGTACTCTTACTAGGGTGAAGCATGTCCCAAAACTCAAGAAGAATCTAGTATCATTGGGGTACCTGGAGCAAACTGGATACAGCTTCAGCAGTCATGCCAGGAGTTAAGTTCTGAACATCTCCAATGAAGCTATGGTGGTGATGAGAGGGAGAAGGCTGGAGAACAACCTATACTGATTGGAGGGCTATGTGATGATAGAGAAATCTGAAATAGCAGCTATGAAATAGGATCCTCGGGATGTGTACAGGATGTGGCATTACCGCTTAGGCCACATGGAAGACAGGGGATGAAAGAACTAAGTAAGAGAGGGCTACTTTCGGACCTGAGTGGCAGATATATGAAGATCTGCGAGCCATGTCAGATGAAAAAGTAGAGGAGAATACAGTTCTTGGTCAGCATAGCTTGGAGTGCAAAACCCCTGGAGCTAGTACATATGGATGTCTGGGGACCAGCCTCAGTTTTTGCAAGGAATGGGGCTAGATACTTCTTTACTCTGATAGATGATTTCTTAGGGAAGCAGTGGATCTAAAAGAGAAATCAGAAGTCTTCACCAAGTTCAGAATCTGGAAGGCTAAGGTAGAGAGGGAGCAGGGTAGGAGTGTGATGTCTATGAGGTTAAACAGTAGCAGGGAATATACCAGCAGGGAGTTACAGAGATTTTGTGAGGAGTGGGATATCAAAAGGCACTTCTCGGTGATAAAAACTTCTCGACAAGAAGAGGTGGCTAAGAGGATGAAAAGAATACTTTTGAAAAAAACAAGGTGCTTGAGGCTACAGGTAGGGCTTCTAAAGATGTTCTGGGTTGACACAGTAGATGTAGCCAATTACTTGGTCAATCGATTATCGTACACCAGATTAAATGAAGGCATTCTAGAGAAGATATAGTCTGAAGAGAAGACAAGTTTGAATCATCTGAGGGTGTTTGGATGCACGGTATTTGTACATATCGATGCTGCGGAATGGAGTAAGTTGAATGTCGGATAAAAAAAATGATATTTCTTAGCTATCCGCATGATTATAACTTTCAATTTTGCTTTGCCACCAAGATGACGAGGATTTTCACCGAAGCAGGCACCAAGATTGCGCCACTGGTACTGTATTTGGCGACCATGTTGCCGTGGCTACCATGTATAGTAGGCGCCCATGTTGTGCGGTGGTTAACTGTTACTGCCCCAGACGTCATTCCCATAGTATAAGGTTGTGCCTGTATGTGTTGCGGCCGCCTGAAGGCAATGCAAGCCTGCAGGCTTCAGTTATCTAAAATGAAAAAAAAAAAAGGAAAATGAAAGAAAAAGCTAATTATGTGTTCCTTAGCTTACCGACGATACAATACCCGGCAGAAAATGGATGTCTTAATTTTTCTTTTTATGTTCTTTTGGGCAACTATATATATATATATATATATATATATATATATATATATCAACAGTTGCGAGAGTGGTTCAGACTTGGAAGGCTAAGGTGGAGAGGGAGTAGGGTAGGAGTGTGATGTCTTTGAGGTCAAACAGTAGCAAGGAATATACCAGCAAGGAGTTTCAGAGATTTCGTGAGGAGTGGGATATCAAAAGGCACTTCTCGGTGATGAAAACTTCTCGACAAGAAGAGGTGGCTGAGATGATGAACAGAATACTGTTGAAAAAAGAAAGGTGCTTGAGGCTACAGGCATGGCTTCTAAAGATGTTCTGGGTCGACGCAATAGATGTAGCTAGTTACTTGGTCAATCGATCACCGTACACCAGATTAAATGAAGGTATTCCAGAGAAGATATGGTTTGAAGAGAAGACAAGCTTGAATCATCTGAGGGTGTTTGGATGCACGGCATTTGTGCATATCGATGCTGGGGAATGGAGTAAGTTGAATGTCGAATTAAAAAAATGATATTTCTTAGCTATCTGCATGATTATAACTTTTAATTTTGCTCTGCCACCAAGATGACGAGGATTTTCATCGAAGCAGGCACCAAGATTGCACCATCGATACTGTATTTGGCGACCATGTTGCCATGGCTACCATGTATAGTAGGCGCCCATGTTGCGTGGTGGTTAACTGTTACTGCCCCAGACGTCATTCCCATAGTATAAGGTTGCGCATGTATGTGTTGCGGCCGCCTTAAGGCAATGCAAGCCTGCATGCTTCAATTATCTGAAATGAAAAAAAAAGGAAAATGAAAGAAAAACCTAATTGTGTGTTCCTTAGCTTATCGACGATACAATACCCGGCAGAAAATGGATGTCTTAATTTTCTTTTTATGTTCTTTTTGGGCAACTATATATATATATATATATATATATATATATATATATATATATATATATATAGTTGCGAGAGTGGTTCAGACTTGGAAGGCTAAGGTGGAGAGGGAGCAGGGTAGGAGTGTGATGTCTCTGAGGTCAAACAGTAGCAGGGAATATACCAGCAGGGAGTTCTAGAGATTTCGCGAGGAGTGGGATATCAAAACGCACTTCTCGGTGATGAAAACTTCTCGACAAGAAGAGGTGGCTGAGATGATAAACAAAATACTGTTGAAAAAAGCAAGGTGCTTGAAGCTACAGGCATGGCTTCTAAAGATGTTCTGGGTCGACGCAGTAGATGTAGTCAGTTACTTGGTCAATCGATCACCGTACACTAGATTAAATGAAGGCATTTTAGAGAAGATATGGTCTGAAGGGAAGACAAGCTTGAATCATCTGAGGGTGTTTGGATGCACGGTATTTGCGCATATCGATGCTAGGGAATGGAGTAAGTTGAATGTCGGATAAAAAAATGATATTTCTTAGCTATCTGCATGATTATAACTTTCAATTTTGCTATGCCACCAAGATGACGAGGATTTTCACCGAAGCAGGCACCAAGATTGTGCAACCGGTACTGTATTTGGCGACCATGTTGCCGTGGCTACCATGTATAGTAGGCGCCCATGTTGCGCGGTGGTTAATTGTTACTGCACCAGACGTCATTCCCATAGTATAAGGTTGCGCCTGTATGTGTTGCGGCCGCCTGAAGGCAATGCAAGCCTGCATGCTTCAGTTATTTGAAATGAAAAAGAAAAAGGAAATGAAAGAAAAAGCTAATTATGTGTTCCTTAGCTTACCGACGATACAATACCCGGCAGAAAATGGATGTCTTAATTTTTCTTTTTACGTTCTTTTTGGGCAACTAATATATATATTTATATAATACCCTGAGATTTCGTGAGGAGTGGGATATCAAAAGGCACTTCTCGGTGATGAAAACTTCTCGATAAGAAGAGGTGGCTAAGAGGATGAACAGAATACTGTTGAAAAAAGCAAGGTGCTTGAGGCTACAGGCAGGGCTTCTAAAGATGTTCTGGGTTGACGCAGTAGATGTAGCCAGTTACTTGGTCAATCGATCACCGTACACCAGATTAAATGAAGGCATTCCAGAGAAGATATGGTCTGAAGGGAAGACAAGCTTGAATCACTTGAGGGTGTTTGGATACACGGCATTTGTGCATATCGATGCTGGGGAATGGAGTAAGTTGAATGTCGGATCAAAAAAAATGATATTTCTTAGCTATCCACAAGATTTTAACTTTCAATTTTGCTCTGCCACCAAGATGACGAGGATTTTCACCGAAGCAGGCACCAAGATTGCGCCACCGGTACTGTATTTGGTGACCATGTTGCCGTGGCTACCATGTATAGTAGGCGCCCATGTTGCGCATTAACTGTTACTGCCCCAGACGCCATTCCCATAGTATAAGGTTGCTCCTGTATGTGTTGCGGCCACCTGAATGCAATGCAAGCCTGCAGGCTTCAGTTATCTGAAAAAAAAAAAAAGGAAAATGAAAGAAAAAGCTAATTATGTGTTCCTTAGCTTACGGACGATACAGTACCCGGCAGAAAATGGATGTCTTAATTTTTCCTTTTATGTTCTTTTTGGGAAACTTATATATATATATATATATATATATATATATATATATATATATATATATATCAACAGTTGCGAGAGTGGTTTAGACTTGGAAGGCTAAGGTGGAGAGGGAGCAGGGTAGGAGTGTGATGTCTCTGAGATCAAACAGTAGCAGGGAATATACCAGCAGGGAGTTTCAGAGATTTCGTAAGGAGTGGGATATCAAAAGGCACTTCTTAATGATGAAAACTTCTCGACAAGAAGAGGTGGCTGAGATGATGAACAGAATACTATTGAAAAAAGCAAGGTGCTTGAGGCTACAGGCAGGGCTTCTAAAGATGTTCTGGGTCGATGCAGTAGATGTAGTCAGTTACTCGGTCAATCGATCACCGTACACCAGATTAAATGAAGGCATTCTAGAGAAGATATGGTATGAAGGGAAGACAAGCTTGAATCACCTAAGGGTGTTTGGATGCACGGCATTTGTGCATATCGATGCTGGGGAATGGAGTAAGTTGAATGTCGGATAAAAAAATGATATTTCTTAGCTATCCGCATGATTATAACTTTCAATTTTGCTCTGCCACCAAGATGATGAGGATTTTCACCGAAGCAGGCACCAAGATTGCGCCACCGGTACTGTATTTGGCGACCATGTTGTCGTGGCTACCATGTATAGTAGGCGCCCATGTTGCGCGGTGGTAACTGTTACTGCCCTAGACGTCATTCCCATAGTATAAGGTTGCGCCTGTATGTGTTGCGGCCGCCTGAAGGCAATGCAAGCCTGCAAGCTTCAGTTATCTGAAATGAAAAAAAAGGAAAATGAAAGAAAAAGCTAATTATGTGTTCCTTAGCTTACCGACGATACAATACCCGGCAGAAAATGGATGTCTTAATTTTTCTTTTTATGTTCTTTTTGGGTAACTTTTATATATATATATCAACAGTTGCAAGAGTGGTTCAAACTTGGAAGGCTAAGGTGGAGAGGGAGCAGGGTAGGAGTGTGATGTCTCTGAGGTCAAATAGTAGCAGGGAATATACCAGCAGGGAGTTTCAGAGATTTCATGAGGAGTGGGATATCAAAAGGCACTTCTCGGTGATGAAAACTTCTTGACAAGAAGAGGTGGCTGAGATGATGAACAGAATACTGTTGAAAAAAGCAAGGTGCTTGAGGCTACAGGCAGGGCTTCTAAAGATGTTCTGGGTCGACGCAGTAGATGTAGCCAGTTACTTGGTCAATCGATCATCGTACACCAGATTAAATGAAGGCATTCCAGAGAAGATATGGTTTGAAGGGAAGACAAGCTTGAATCATCTGAGGGTGTTTGGATGCACGGCATTTGTGCAAATCGATGCTGGGGAATGGAGTAAGTTGAATGTCGGATAAAAAAAATGATATTTCTTAGCTATCCGCATGATTTTAACTTTCAATTTTGCTCTGCCACCAAGATGACGATGATTTTCACCGAAGCAGGCACCAAGATTGCGCCACCGGTACTGTATTTGGCGACCATGTTGCCGTGGCTACCATGTATAGTAGGCGCCCATGTTGCGCGGTGGTTAACTGTTACTGCCCCAGACGTCATTCCCATAGTATAAGGTTGCACCTGTATGTGTTGTGGTAGGCAATGCAAGCTTGCATGCTTCAGTTATCTGAAATGAAAAAAAAAAAGGAAAATGAAAGAAAAAGCTAATTGTGTGTTCCTTAGCTTACCGACGATACAATACCCAGCAGAAAATGGATGTCTTAATTTTTCTTTTTATGTTCTTTTTGGGCAACTTATATATATATATATCAACAGTTGCGAGAGTGGTTCAGACTTGGAAGGCTAAGGTAGAGAGGGAGCAGGGTAGGAGTGTGATGTCTCTGAGGTCAAACAGTAGCAGGGAATATACCAGCAGGGAGTTCTAGAGATTTCGTGAGGAGTGGGATATCAAAAGGCACTTCTCGATGATGAAAACTTCTCGACAAGAAGAGGTGGCTGAGATGATGAACAGAATACTGTTGAAAAAAGCAAGGTGCTTGAGGCTACAGGCAGAGCTTCTAAAGATGTTCTGGTTCGACGCAGTAGATGTAGCCAGTTACTTGGTCAATCGATCACCGTACACTAGATTAAATGAAGGCATTACAGAGAAGATATGGTCTGAAGGGAAGACAAGCTTGAATCATCTGAGGGTGTTTAGATGCACGGTATTTGTGCATATCGATGCTGGGGAATGGAGTAAGTTGAATGTCGGATCAAAAAATGATATTTCTTAGCTATCCGCATGATTTTTACTTTCAATTTCGCTATGCCACCAAGATGACGAGGATTTTCACCGAAGCAGGCACCAAGATTGTGCAATCGGTACTGTATTTGGCAACCATGTTGCCGTGGCTACCATGTATAGTAGGCGCCCATGTTACGTGGTGGTTAATTGTTATTGCCCCAGACGTCATTCCCATAGTATAAGGTTGCGCCTGTATGTGTTGCGGCCGCCTGAAGGCAATGCAAGCCTGCAGGCTTCAGTTATCTGAAATGAAAAAAAAAAATGAAAGAAAAAGCCAATTATGTGTTCCTTAGCTTACCGACGATACAATACCGACAGAAAATGGATGTCTTAATTTTTCTTTTTATATTTTTTTTGAGCAACTATATATATATATATATCAACAGTTGCGAGAGTGGTTCAGACTTCAGACGCATAAATATTAATGTGGGTCAGGACAGGAGCGAAGCTCGCTGTAATATTCAACTATCTACCCAAACCTAAATTAAGTCGTAGGCAATCCAAGGCCTTGCTACGTACAACAGGATTTATTGCTGGATTAATTGTAGAAGACCGCAAAAATGACATTGAAGATCTGCTAGCTGCATGGTGAAGCAAATCGATCACGTGCACTGGGCATACTGCACGAGACCGGGGCTGCCAAGTAAAATGTCAACAGATAATTAGCTAGCGATCTATATATATATATATATATATATGTTCCTGGAACTGTCTCTTCTGCTTTGAGTCCCTGTGTTATGGTATCCAATCTCTGATTTCCATGATCAATTTATATTTAGTCCCTGATCATATTTGCTCATCATGTTTAACAAAATAAACATAAAATGCATGATATGTAAAAGCTAAAAATACAAAAAAGAGGGGGGTGACCTGGTTTTAAGTTTCCCCTTCGAAAAAAAAAAAAAAACCAATGGCACCTGCAAGCGTTTAAAGTAATCAAAGCGCGCGGAAGAATATGGCACAAATTAAAGGCAACAAAAGTGGGAATCCTGCTTTTTTTTTTGTGGTTTTTTGACCCGAATCCTATACCAAAACATGAAGACTACCATGCAGGTCGCTTTACCTCCTCAAAAAAAGAAAAAAAGAAAAAAAAAAACAAGGTGGCGAGATTCCTAAATAATTAATGAATAGCACTATGTATAGTAATAGTTCTCCTCGTAGCTAGGTGCTGTTATCAACATCATTCTTGCTGAGCTAGAAGGTGGCAAGATAAGGGGATAAGATTCTAATCCTCATCTTTCTAAAAATGATTCGCATATATTCCTAAATAATTTGCAGCACAAGTCCATTGCTTTCCCTAGCATTATTGTCGTGTTACCAGCAATAATTAAAGTGGAGGCATGGAAACCAATTGTGATTCCTCGACACGAGAAGGTCGTCGACCAAGAGACACACCCGTCCTCTCAGCCTCCGTTGAATCTGCTCCTGTCGTTATCAAATGATTTATTTGTAAAATAAAACATTGTTTAATTATTATTTTTTTATATAATGATAGACAGTGGAGACTTTTGGATTATATTTCTGTTGTTATTTAATTTTTTGGGTAAAGGATCTTGTTCCCTTTTTTTTTTTACTTTTAATTAGACTACATTTATTCCATTTCTTAATTAACGTGATGCCAAGCGTGTTTTTTTATTTAAACCGATCGACCGGCCGACCTCTGGAAGCAACTTGAAAGGTGTGTTCCTAGCTACTTCACAGCGGCGATCCCTCGGAGGCATGGATTTATCGCAGTCTCACAAGTAAAATAAATAAATGAATAGACAAACAAATAATTAAATAAAACGGTTAGCAAATCGTACGTTTCTCTCGTTGACATCTGCAGCTCAGATATATATATATATATATATATATATACGTATGCTATGATGCATCAATCATTGAAGAATCAGCGAATTTCTACTGACGCTTGACAATCTGCTCTAGCGGCAGGAGAACGTGTGGGCAGGAGGTTTAGTCGCATCTTCCGACGTGGCGCAGGCTGCGGTGGAGGAGTTGGTGGCATCTTCGGACCCGGATCGAGAACAACGTGGCTCCAGGGTTGGAGGTCGGGGTGCAATTTGGATCAGATTCAATTCGAATTTAATTTATCGAACTCAATTTACAGCAGTGTTTAAACTCATGTTTGTCCAACCCAAACCCGAAAGACCTGAGTTTAATTCGATCCGATTTGCAATTGATCCAAATTCGGATTGCAGCCAATCCGAATTTAAGATAATCCGAACCCGAGGGTTACCCAAACGGAATAGCTTATCGGCACCATATTTTTAGGACGTTGAGAGCGTCAATCGATCAGATGAGATAACCAATAACTTAAGGGCGAGGAGGGCAAGGCCGTTGGTTGCAGACGAAAAAAAGGATAAACATAAAGGCGGACCATCAGCACATTTCGTTTCACTTATCGCCTCCTCCTCTTCTTTGTTTACAGCACCGTCATCCCTACAACGAGGAATTGCAACAAGAGAGAGAACGGGAGAGAGAGGCAAAGTAAGGTCACGCCTTCTGCGAACCAGGGGGTTTTTAGTGTTTGAAATGATGAAAATGGACGTAGGTTGGTTCAATCAGATGGAAGTGAATGGACTAATGAAAGATGTGATAGAGGGTGTTTTGGTAAATATGGATGGATAGTTTTTAAAATGCTTTGGATTGCGGTTGTGAGCATCTGGAGGCGACTTGGAAATGAAGTTTTTTCTGGCTTTTATTGCTTTCTGGAGGAGGAGCCCGCAAAATAAAATAACCATCCAGTTTTTTAAAAAATATACCTTCCATGACCAATGCGCCCGAGTCGAAAGCAAGCTGTACGGCATATGGGCTCATATGTTACGAATCTCAGTGTTCTCTTTGATCCGTGAATGGTAAAGACATCAAGTCAAGAAATGGTCAGTCCTGCATTCTCAACTGCTGCAATTTCTCACCGCAGGGCGAAGTATTGGCTCATTCGCTTTTTCATTTTTTATTATGTCTATCTTGCAAGCAAGCTTATTATTCTCTTCACAAGAATAGGGTATGAGCTCGTCATGGTGTCTTGCTTGATCCCTTTCTCACTTACCTTGTCGTTTTCTACTTCGGAAGTGGGATGTGCAATAATGAAGCCAAAGAAAAAAAAAGAGAGGATTCGACGTGAAGTGGTTTCCGAGAGGATGCCTTCCTCCGCATCATCTTGTGCCTTGGCTGTCGAAGTTGTTACCTTGTCTGTTATTTTTATTTGATAAATAGTTGTTTTCTTGCTTCTGGGAAGCTAAATATGGTCGATTTTTTACATCTATACCTTTTTAAATGCCTCTGTGTGAAGACCAGCTGGCATTTTTCAGTTGTAATAAAACTATAGCGGGAATTGGCCATGCCCATAGCCCATTCATTTTTTTTTTCTTCAATTCAGGTAAGACTTTTTTAAAAAAAATATAATGTTAAAGTCGGAGTCCAACTTATGCGTTCAGTAAGGGATTTTTTTTTTTATTTTTGAAATCCATAATTTGGTGTTTATTTACTTTGAAAAAAAAATATTTTTTACCAACCTGAATTCGAACTCTTAACTCAATTCGAATCTAATTTTTAAAAATAGAGTTAAAATTGAGATTTTATAAATAAAATTAGAATTATGATTAAAATTAATATTTTATAAATAAAATTAAATTTAGAATTGAAAAAAAAAACTTAAGTTTTATGAGTCCGAGTTGAGCCCCTATATCAGCTCCCCCTCTTCTCTGAGGCCACCGACAGCACACATGCATACTTGTGGTAATCGGATAGAGTTTTACTAGTCTTTATGTAGCGCTCCATAAAGAGCTAGAGAACCCCAACTAATTATCATAAGTGGCAGACACACGAAAACACATCCTGTTAAAAACTTTTCATTTTCATCTTAATTATATACACAAATCACTCAATCAACACTAAGCATCAACCTGCTCAGATAATATTTTTCATGATATTTCTCAGGCAGTTTACAAGATCACATTCACAATCGACATCAAAATCATAACTGCACACATCATGCTCATAATTTTCTCCAAAACATAAGTCTCATATTCATATCCAAAAAGGTCTAAAACATCATTACATCTCACTATACACATACACATATACAATATACAAATATCAATCCATACTGTCTCAATATACAAGGCTAGCATCTATACACCCTTGTATCCAAGCAAGCTTCACCAGCTAAGGGTTCTGTCCTGCTTATCTTGTGATCCTGGCAGAAATACTCACTGATATGAAAGAACATTTAAATCATAGAGGGATGAGACTTAAGTCCCAGGGACTGGATAACCATCTAACTATGGAGAAATAGAGAACCATAACCTCTTATTTTCAATCGTATGCTGATACTATTTAGCTTGTACAACTCAAAGTACATTTTTAACATGATATCAGATAAAATAAAATGTATCTTATTCTTCAAATAACATATCAGTACTGAAACACTCTACAATAACTTTTCACTGAAAGATAACTTATTAAGATAAAAATCCATGCATTACAATATGAAAATATGCATTCTTTATCTACAACCCAGACTTCTTTATTAAATTCTCAGACTCCCACCGGAATCTACTTGCCCACTAGCATCTCAAGTAAACTCTCCCTCTCGGAATAACTACTTGGCCCACTGGCCCTTTTTATATCACAACATATGCTTTTAAATCTCATGATATTGGGCTGTATGTAATGCCTCTGAGGTACCACCCTACAGTTGCCCTCCCATAGGTGTACTCTCATCGGGTGCATAACTAGCAACAGGATCCCCGCACAAATAGCACCCCTTACCCGTGCGGTTCACCCGGCAAAGTGCTTTGTTCCTTAACCTGGAACCTTGGGTTTTCTCTCTGCCCCCATGGGCTATATATAGTAACCAGCTCCACTGAGCTATGATTCATGCCCCCACGGGCTGCTCACAACCGGCCCCACTGGCCTGGTTAAGCATGCACTCACCCTTGATTCCGAAATTCATCGTACGATCTGTTCACAAGGAGGTGTCGGCTCGATAGTAGTGTACAATGCTCATGCTACAATACAGTCTAAAGGGTGATCAGCCCTATAGCTGCATGATGCTCAGTATGATACATACATCATTTGTAAAGCTTTATCATGCAAATATGCCATGTATACATTAAAAATCTTATCGAAACTCATGCTTATGTCTTTATGCTCAAAACTCATGCTCGAAACTCATGTTTATTTCTTTATACTTAAAACTCATGCTCGAAACTCATTTATCAGAATAGCATATACTAGGTTCTCATTTCTCATATTTAAAACATACATAATACTCTACTAAACATAACATACCACAACTAGGTATTAATCTCATTATACTAGCTCAAATTAACTTCTCATTGCTAGATGAGAAACCCACTCACCTTAGTATGTTACTCCTCGACTGGTACTCACTCCGATATTCTGGCTCCCTGGAATAACCCTCTTGACCTACGTCAACATACAGATACGATAGCTATTAGGATTACCTCCACACGAGGTTTTCCCATGAACCATGCATGCATACATGATCTATCCTCTAATATCTCATTATTTTCTTTCACCATTTCTCTACTCAAGATTTCTTCTACTATTACCTCAAAATATAATAATCTAAGAAAATCTAAAGTCATACAAGATCTAGGAAAGTTATAGCTTACCTGGAGTCGAGCGCAAACCCCAAGCTTCCCTTTCCCTTCCTCTTTCTTCCTCCTTCTTCTTCTTCCTCTTCCTCTCTTTTCTCCTCTTCTTTCTCTCTTTCTTTCTTTCTTTCTTTTCTCTAGCTGAACCCACATTTTTTCCTTTTTCTCTAATGACTTGGGGACCAAGTCATGGGAAACTTAAGGGTTAAGGCATGCCAAATTCCTCTTTTGCCCTCAAATACTCTTAACACACACTTTTTGAAAAATACATGGCTCACTTATAACCATGATATTTTGCCCTTAGATTTTCTTTCCCAAGTTGCCCTTAACACAATTAGCAATTGACATCAGAGCCTTTTCCCATTTTGCCCCTGATATAGTATTTTTTAATCAATTTATAGCCCAGATTATCATTTTTTACTTAAATCGATACTTTTATATAACATTTCCAAGAAAAGACTTTATCAGCTTGAAGAGCTCTATTTTAGAAATCCAACAGTTCAAACAGCATCCAAATCAGACTTGAAACGGAATAAATATGAAATTCTCAAGATTTAACTCAGAAAAACCTGCCGTCTTGGAGTCGGCTCCAACATATTTGGAATCGGCTCCAGCAGAAATAGGTGTCGGCTCCAGAAATATAGGTGTCGACTCCAGAAAAAGTAGGTGTCAACTCCAGAAAAGTAGGTGTCGACTCCAACACTGCAGCAGAAATGTTAACCTTCTGTTTTCTCTGCATGTGTCGACTCCAAAGCGTGCCAAAAGTTTAAAACCGTGCCAGAGTCGACTCCACTCCAAATAGTGTCGACTCCAACTACTAAAAACATCTTTTAAGGATAAAACTCAAACTAAACTTAATTTTTTTATATGATTTAAGCCCATTAAAACTTAAATCTCTCAATCTCTTAAATCAAACTCTTTAACTTTCAGAAATATACTCATTTACTCCAAAATTTCTTCTCTTTTCATTTATCAAACGGCCAACACACCCACACTTCACTGAAGCTCTCTGACTTTCATTTGAAATGAAAAATACCATAAATTACATGGTTTTCAGGATGTTACACCCTAGGTTCGGGTTGAGCCCCTAGTTGGAGGTATATATGGACCCGGAGAGGAAGGTGTCGGTAGCATCGGCGGCATCTATGGACCCGAAGCCCGAGGAGGCATCAACATCGGTAGCATCTACAGTTTCGGCACCAGAGGCGGCAGCAATTTCATTCGGCGCCATCTACGGATCCGGCGCAAGCGGAAACGTTGGCGCCATCTACAGAGGGGGCAACGTTGGAGCCGCCTATGGAAGTAACTACCTTTTAACCTCTGTTATTTTAACTCTACAGGGAAAAAAAAATCTCTGTTAAGAATTCATTATTTTAACAGAAAAGTAACTACCTCTTAACCTCGCTTCACCTCAGAGATAGCCTAATAATTTGTTGAACTATGTATATTATTATACTCTATGCTTTATTTTTTTTATTGAATCTTGTGTATAATTATTGAGTCCCTCGTCTTTGATTACAAATATATTTCTTTTTTTACATAATATGTCTCCCACAAAATAATATGTTAATTAATTTATATATTTATTAGATAAAGAAAGGACGTCACCTGATTGAGTTGATATATAAAGCTTCTTATATTGATATAAGTGACCTAAGTTTAATTCTTCTCTTATTTAAAATTAAAAATAAAAATATATTTATTAAGTTGCTATTATATATAATGCAAACATTTTGGACCGTAAATATCTTCATGCTTCTATACTCTTTATAATTTTATCAATACTCTCAACTTTACTTAATGCAACCCTCAAACTAAGTTTGGCTAGTTAGAAGAAATAAGAAACTTACACGGAGAAGTTTATTTATCAGAATATATAAATATTTTACAAATAAAATAAGATGATTAGAAAAATCGTTCATGCTTTTTTTTACATGTACTGTATCACTAATTTATAATGTCATTATGCAAATACTATGTGGATAGACAATTGACAATGTGTGTGTGTGTGTGTGTGTATTTGACCTCCAATTAATTTTACGATAAAAAAAAGGGATAAATTGCAGACTCCTTGAACTGAAACCAACTGCATGATGTTAAGAAATCACATCCATTATGCTAACAAAAAAATTTTGCATTTATTCAGGCCTCCTTTCACATGCATCACATGTGCCCCGAACTATTTTTAACCAATCCAAATCACAGCAAACCTAGCTAGGTTATGCAAAACATCTCTCTCAATCTAAATCAAGCAAATAGTTACACCAAAACCAAATCTTCCAAGAAGGCATCGATTTTCCCTCAGTCGTATCCACTAAAATTTTTAAGACACTAGCAATAATTTCAGTATATAATATGACTATTTTTCTTTAATGCTTAAGACAAACAATAACCCTCCGTCTTTTTGTTGTTCCATATTTTATAATTTTAAACGAAATTAAGATCGAGTAGAATCACCGCAAGCCTCTGTCGCCCATCTGTGGACCATAAGAGGAGCTCGGTCTGCATACATTCAGATTTAGTTTGCAGCGACCTCGCAAAGATTAGGGGAAAAGGTTAAAAACCTGGAAAGATTTTGGGGTTGTAATTTTTTATATATGTTTGTGTGATTCCAGTAAGTGGTACTTCTTTCTTTAAAATCAACAAATATGTAGGGCTCTAAACCCCATCCTCTTTAAGACAGTTATCTACACGAAGGAAGAAAAAGGAGGAGGAGAAGAAGAGAAGAAATAAATTTTGCGGGAGAATGCAGTTGCAAGAGAAACAGGTGCCCTGCCGCTGCTGCAAACTTTTATACCATTTTCAAGCTGCTTTTGTACCATTCATTCAAGCGAGGAGCAAACTGAGTCACCAGCTTCATATTATATTAGAACTTATCGCACTGGTTTACTATATCAAACAAGGTAGCTAGCACCGACCCCGGCCCAACGTGAACGTGAACAAATAGATCAGTGCAACTTGGCGTACAATGATATATAGGCATCAGAAATATATATATAGAAAAGGTGTCTGAAATTTGGTCGCTACTCATCAGTCATCATCAGATTCATCCTCCTCCTCCTCTTCGTCATCACTTTCGTCCTCTTCCTCATCGTCATCATCCTCGTCCTCATCCTCTTGCCGACCCGGACGGCCAGAATTTCCGCAGTCGAAGTTATTAATAATAATAATGTTGTGCTCTCCATATATGCCGCCCACGTTGCCGCTGCCTCTCGAGCCAGGGTAGTAGATGCCGCCTGCGTTGCCGCCGCCGGGGCGATGGATGCCGGCACTCGAGCCAGGGCGGAAGAAGCCGCCAGCGTTGCCGCGGCGTTTCCAACGACGTCTGTCGACGTCATAAAGATCAAACCTATTGCAAGCGCTGGGGCCGCCATGTCTGCCATGGTTGCCACAACCAACCCAGTGGGGCTGCGGACGGAGAACGATGGACAACACAAGGGTTAGAAAACAGTTCACTGTAAAAAATCAGATCAGCTCACAATTCACTGGTCTAAACGCGTGCGAGGAAGGGATACAAACTGACCATCTCGATCGTCTGAGTTTGTAGGACGTCTGAGTCTCCGGGAGATCGTGTTCGATCGATCGCTGGCCTCAAAATGCTTCCAGGGCTTGGCCGCTAAATTTATACGTGCCATGGATCCCTGTAGCAGAAGAGCTCGGTGCGTACAAGTCACGGGAAAGGTGAATATAGAATTTGTCATTTGGAAAAGATGCCAATATTTTCTCTATTATTTTTCCCCTAGAGGCTTATCCGCATGGGAATGCCCGGTCGATATGCATGACTCGGTTCCTTGCTCTAGCATCGAATCTTACCACGGACGAAAGCTTTGGTTATTATCGACGGATGCCTTGATTGGACAGGATCAAAGTGATTAAGAGATGTTTCGAATTCTCATGCCGATCAAGTTGACAATACACGTCGGGATCGCACTTTTTTATCCGAATAAACCTACAGAATAGTCTTTATGCACTACAAGAAAAAAGGGCTACGTATCTGCATTCATAACAAATAGTTTTAAATCAGCCACGAATCAATAAGTAAAAGTAATAAAAAATTATTATTTAGTTGCTAAATTTTTTTTATTCTAATTTTAGCAATGAAAATGTTCCATCGTTAAATTCCATTTCTTTCTATCCTGATTTTAGCAACATAAATTTTTCATTTCATTTTTTTTACCCTAATTTTTGTGACAAAATTTTTTGTCGCTAAGCTTTTTACCCTAAAATCGCCACTGCTAAGTTTTTTACCCCAAAACAGCTAATCCCTCGATCTTTCCAGTGCCCCGATCTTCTTTCTAGAGCCCTTCTCCTAACCTGCTTAAGAAACCCTATTCTGGCTCGCCTCTTTCACCCTCCTTCCCGATCGACGCCATTCGCTCCTCATCATCCGAATGCCTCCGACCTCTCCACACTCTCGCACCTCCATCGCTAAGTTTTTTTTTACTCTAGTTTTAGCGACGAAAATGTTACGTCGCTAAGTCTCATTTCTTTCTATCATGGTTTAGTGAAGAAAATTTTTCATCGCTACATTTCATTTTTTACCATGGTTTTAGCGACAAATTTTTTGTCGCTAAGCTTTTTACCCTTAAACCACCACTACTAAGTTTTTTATCCTAAAACCACCACTCCCTCGATCTTTCCAGCGCCCTGATCTTCTTTCCAGAGCCCTTCTCCTAACCCGCTTAAGAAACCCTATTCTAGCTCACCTCTTTTACCCCTCCTTCCCGATCGACGTCATTCGCTCCTCCTCATCATCCGAATGCCTTGGAACAGGTTGCTAGGGCAAGATAAACTCTAGGAAGAAGGGGAGTCAATGAAACATATCAAGTCTTTTTTGATAGCAAAATGGGGTTCCTCAAAGCAAAGGAGGATAAGCGAGGCAGAATCAACAATATATGTTCCTTACAACATTGAAGGAGTAATTGTTTCCTCGATTGATCTATTGACAATTGATTCATCCTTAGGGTTATTATTGGAGTGGCCAGCTCCAAGGTGGAAACCACCCACCTAAAGGTTAGCATCTACCGGAGCATTACTAACTAGATTACTACTAAAAACACCAAAATTAGGGAGAAGGTTACTTAAGGAATTGCTCCATTGCACTTTGTAAGTGACTCTAGAAGCCAGATTAAAGGGAGGGGGTTGCTTGGACCACTTTAATGATGTCAATGAAAGTTATGTAGAACCTTTCACCCATGGTTACTTAAATTAATAAGAAATATTTTTCAGAGTTTTACAAAAAAAATAACATTTATAGAATGAGAAATTATGCCTGATTAAGCATCTAGGAGATACTCATCAAAGAATTACTATACTTCCAATCCACTCCATATCCTAAGAAATATATTCGATAGGTGGATCATGGCCTTGAACTATAGTTGGTGAGGTTGCCCTCTATCTCTGATGGACCATGGTAGAATCAAGATGGAATATCTATTACCTCATTTTAGACGAGAAATTTACTAGAAAAGAGCACAATATGATCGATAGGAGATCTTAGGAGATGCCCTAATTAATTTTGAAAAAATAGTGCCCCAGTGCTTGCTTAGCTTTGGTAATATTGGGCTTAGGTATATGGCTTTCTATCAGATACAATTCCAGAATGCTAGTAGCTTCTAGTTCCATCAAGATAAAGGCATCTTGAATTTCAACCCAACTTGGCACTAAAAGGGTGGAAGGGGGGCAAGGACTACTAGGTGCCTTTGAACCTAAACCAAACTTGTGAGCCTCTGCAAAATGATGGATCTCTAGTAATTGATCCATTAAGCTGGGAAAGTAATGATCCAAGTGATAGTTTCTAAAAGAGTAATTGGCTTTTTGACATTGAAGTTGTTGAAAATTCCATATATTTTATTTGAATTAAACTTATATATCATGCAGCGAAAGATAAAATAAATACAAATTTAATTTCCAAAGCCCAAGATCCTCAGGAAACAAATTTCAATTAACAAAAAATAATGCATGATTAAATAATATATCATACTTGTGTTCTTTATCGGGGAAGAATACTAATGAAGCCAGTAAATGATTTACCACTAGCCGTCCATGCGTTCGGCCTCTAATAGTGATCCACGCGGAGATCTTTAGATGATGTCTTTCCAGGATTGGATGATGACCTTATAGTGAGGGATGCTAGCGCCTCTTTTCTTCTTCAATTGATTTTTTAAATCAAGAGAGAGAACAATTTTTTGATCAAGATCAAATCTTAATCTATTAAAGAAAATAATTTATTGATCAAGATTAAATCTTGATCAATCAAGAAAGAAAAGATTTCTTGATCAAGATCAAATCTTGATCAACCAAGAAGAGAGAGAAAGCATTCCTTCAACCATCCAAGAAAGAGGGATGTAAGAGAGAGAAGCTTTCAACACATCAAGAGAGAGAGGGACATCCTAGAGAAAAAGGATATTTTAGAGAGAGAAAGTAGGTTAGACATCTAAGAGAGAGAAAAAGAGGAGTTAAGCATATCTTTTTAAGGGGGCATCTCTCTCCTTTATATATGAAGAGGAGGTTATGTGGTTCCATAAAAGAGAGTACTTTATTTCAACTACCTAACCATTCAATCATATCAAGTTGATAATAAATTATCCTAATAAATTTACGATATTTGTTATAACAAATTATCCTAGCAAATTTAGGGTATTTGTTATCATGATAATGTTAGGATTACAACCACCAAACCGCATCCCTAAAAAATAGAAAATTAGTTATCCCATGAAACCAACCCTAAACCTTGAATTGAGGTTCATGATGATGCCAAAATTATGGGTGTTCCCTCCTTCATGACATAAAGATGGGTCATGTCCATCACATAAGCATGAATCCATCATCCACATGGTACGATCTCAGCTCTCGGTTCAATTGGGTTCTATGAATCAAATCATGCCATCATATGGATCCAATTAAATACCACATTATCAATTTAATCAAATTTCAATTAATCTAAGCCATCCATCACATAGATCAAGCATAATTGGGTATCCAATTAATGGATTTTATATGTACATCACATGTACAAAAAGACTTTTTCTTGAACATAAAATTCTTTCCTCTATGATGAATCCTATTCATTAATTTTATGTTCTCTCATTAAAATTGAGTCAAACCCAATCATAATTAATTGATCATCTAATTTGAATTAAGTCCAACTTAATTCTCATTTTAACTTCATCCAAAATCTTCTTAATGTGTATGACCCATTAGGTCCCTTGACACGTTGGTAATAAACATGTCCCTAATTTGAGCCTAAAGATAACCTGGTCAACACTTTATCCAAATCAATTCTTTAATCAAATCGATCCCTTGATCAAATCAAAGAATTCATGATTATAGATCATGAGCGGCCTCTAGCAAAGCATCATGGCCACCCAAGTGTTAAGGGTTTTGTTGACATGGTCATCAACACATGTTCATGAACGGTTACCGTATAATTTAATCCCTTCGTCACATATCCTAGATCAATCAGTGATATAAAATGTGTCAACCATGTAATTGATCTTTATTTACTTGTTCTCAAAAAAAATTGACTCACATGAATTAAAACTTTGAAACCATTTCGAATTTCAACTCAATCTTACAAGGATTTAACAGTCAATTTAATCCATCCAGTGGCCATGGGATATAACCCTTTCTATTAAGAAAGACGAATCCTATCTTGATCAAATACCATCTTTATGTGCTTCAAATTATATCCAACCAATCCCATATTTGTCATCCATGGCTAGAGCGACGTTTGCATGTCGTTAAAGCATGACATTTCATATGTGAGATGCAACAAAGATCTTAAGTCAAAGGATCACTTGCACCACCGTCATCAGGGATCAACCATCGATACTATATAGAATATCCATATAGGATCTTTGTGCAGGCATTCAACACATCGTTACAATAACGAGCATTCATACACCTATCCAGTATCTCCATACTTTAGCTTGCAAGATCAGCTGCTCACTACAAGGGTGAAGATATGCAATGTGTGCTAGTCTCAGTGGCATTCAACAGTGCCCTGTTCTATTTATGCATCGACTAAAAAAATTTAAAGAATCAAACCATAATATACAATTTTAGATCTCACAATTTATAATCTCTATTATAAATTTCATATGCACAATTCACATTCTTTTGGACTTTATCTCATAGGTGAAATATATTTATATATATATATATTATACCTAAATAGATAAAGAAACTAATAGATTTGATTTGTATTCATAAAGAAATGTGTACAAACTAGCATCTAATCTGATTGGATCTAAGATACAAACTAACAGAATACTGATTAGAGCATTCCAACAATCTTGCAGAGGTGACTAAGCTCACTACAACATGCACAAATAAAGTGGGTTTGGCTTTGGGAGCACCCTTCTCAACTTGGCTAGGGAACGAGAGAGAATTAGGGCCAAAGACTTTCACAAGTTGGAAAAAAAAATCGAAGAGATCACAGACTTTAGAGGCCTCGAGATTCATTCTACTAGAGCAAGGGATTGTCCACTACTAAATCAGGGAATTGACATGTTTATCCTGATTTTTTTTTGGTACAAGTGGATGCTCACACTAGCCTAGTATGCGTCAGCCCAGATAGATCAGAAAGCAATATTTGTTTAAAAAATAAAAGGACATGGATCTCCCTGGTTCCAGGATTAGAAGTCAGAATGATGAGCCACTGAGGCCACCACCCAATCCATAGCAGAATTGGATTTCTAATAGACATAACGGATCTGGACTCTATGGATATCCTGAAGGATAGTCCAGATGTCATGGAGCAGAGGGTTGCTAGGGACTAGATTGCAACACTCCTTCCGAATCCATTGGAACATAGTGAAAAAGTCCCCTTCAATGAGGAGACTATGAGTATGAAGGATTCGAGTCGCGTAGGAAACACCAGCCCAAGCTGCATAGAGCTCAGCTAAAGGAACAGAAGAGTCTAGGAGACTAAACCCTTTTGCCGCCAACAAAGCTCCATCACTCTCTCAAATAACAAAAGCAGAACTAGCTAGTCTTCCCCGAATGCTTCCATCGAAATTGATTTTGATAAATGCTGGAAGGGCTCCCAAAAGATAAGAATCATAAGCTGGTTCGTTGCCGTAGCAGCAGGAGAACCCCAGTGGCCAGAGCTATCAGGATCAGAAGCATAGCAATGGAGTGTGAACTCAGACGATAAGGATATGGCATTCCACACTGTCCTATGGGAAGATATAATATCATCAGTAAAAACGATTCGATTCTGCGATAGCCATATCTGATTAGCAGCAGCAGCCCATAGAGCGACCTTCTGCTAGTTACCCCTTCGAAGATCTCTCAAAAAGAGGGACTGACAAGGACCCATAGCATCCTCTCTAAAGTAGTAGCCAATCATGTGACAGATCCATCTCACTCTGGGGCAGATGAAGATGGCATGATCTGTAGTCTTCTCTTCCTTTCCACACAATGGATAAGTAGCTAGAATGGGCATGCCCCTTCCAGAGAGCAGAGAATATGTGGGCAGATAATCCCATGCAAGCTTTCATATGAAAAGCTAAACCTTGGGAGAGATGGAAAGCTTCCAAATTCATATAGCATCTATCGTACACTGAGGCTGTGGCTTATAAACCTTCATAAGGTCCCTGGTAGGGGCCCTAGATAGATAAGATCTCCGCCATAATTAGATATCAGAAGTATGCCCCGAAATGAGCGGGATAGAGAAAATTCGGTGAGCTAGCTGCTTACTAAATAAGCAGATCATCGTAGGAGTGTTCAATGAGGAGAGGTCCTGAGAGATCAGATTGGTAACCCTCATACAGCTAGGAACATCAGTGCTAATGAAAGTAGGCTATCGTAAAAGGGGAAGATTAGCAATCCAAGTATCCTGAACAACATCAATCAAGGTTCCATCTTCAATCATCCACGAGGTGTTGTTCAGGATAGTTGGTGCACGCCGATAGACCTCCTTCCAGAAAAAAAATGACCACGAAAAGGGTAGGAACCCATAGAAGGTGTTCAGTCAATGTATCTAGCACGCATAAAAGAGCTCCATAAATAGTGCAAATCAAGTAGGAATTGTGAAGCATGTCTAGCAATCAGAGCCTCTTGCCTAATAGTTAGAGACTTGATTCCAAGTCCTCCTTTCAAAATCGGCATGCAAAAAGTGTCCTATGCCTACAAATGAATACCATGGCCATCCTACATAGAAGACCAGAGAAAGTTTCTGAAGCATCTCTTTATCCTCCTCAGATAAGTAATCGGGACATCAGCGTTGGATAGAAGATGCAAAGGGAGGGAAATAAGAACCGAATGGATAAGGATGATCCTCACCATCATGGATAAGCCAATGATCTGCCAATCGTCAATATGATCCAAAACTTGGCGCTCAATATGAGTGTAGTCACTAGTACATGGCCATTTTTCTATGATAAAAATTCTCAGATAAGATAATCGATCAGCCTGACTATATATTCCCAAGGTATGAAGGATGGCCTCCCTGGTGGTGCCAGTGGTCTTTGGACTAAAGCATATCAAAGAATTTTGGAGGTTGACCTTAGGTCCAAAAGCCCGACAGTAGTGCTGAGTGATGGATGCAAAGATGGTTGCAATATAAACAGTGGCCTGGCCCAATAAGATGCAATCATCAGCAAACAAAAGATGAGAGACCAAGGGACCTAGAGGGCCAGCCATGAAGGGGGCAATGCGAAGTTTCAGCTGTGCCTAATAGAGCGTACGAGATAGATCGTCTGTAGCAAAAATGAACAAAAAAGGAGATAGAGGGCATCTCTGATGCAGCCCCACCGCCGAATAGAAAAAGTCTATTTGGTTACCATTAATGATCAAAGAGAAAGATGGCCTATGTATGCAGGCCATGATCCAGTCAATAAATAGGCCATCAAAGCCAAATTCATGAAGAGTCCAGTGCACAAAAGCCTAGCTCAGTCTATCATAAGCTCGCTCCATGTCAAGCTTAACAGCCATAAGGCACTGTCTAGCAGGGGCTCTCTGAAGATCATGCTTGAATTCCTGGGCTATAAAGACATTATCTGAAATGCTACGCCCTCTAATAAAAGCCCTCTGCTCAGCAAAAATAAGGCAGGGTATCATATCTAGCAGATGAGTGACTAAGATCTGTGCATATATCTTATACAATGTAGTGCATAGGCTGATGGGCCGATAGTGCCGAGGAGTAGAAGCATCGGTACGTTTGGGTACTAGGATAATGAAAGTCCAATTTCAGTCATCAAGATTAGCTTTGGATTGGAAGGCATGCTGAATGGTCGGGACTACATCCTGGCCAATAACATTCCAATAGTAGCAGAAGAAGAAGGGCAAAAACCCATCGAGCCCAGGGGCCTTATCAGGCCCAAGATCCCATAACGCCTACCGAATCTCTTTCGCTATGATCGGCCTGATAAGAAGGCCATTCTCATGAGTGAAAACTTTTTTGAAATTCAAAACCTGATGAACCAGAGCCCCCTCATCAGTGTGCTCAGTCCATCTAGTCTGAAAGAAGTGAAACAGCTAATTCCAAATAATATGAATATCCTCCTAATAATACCCCTCCTCATCAGTAAGCCATCGAATCCTGTTAGCAGCACGTTGTTTCAGGATGGTCTGGTAAAAAAATCTAGTATTATGATCCCCCTCGCGAATCCATTAAATCCGCAACCTTTGTCTCTAGAAGATCTCCTGCTGCTGAAGAAGAGAGTGATGAAGAGCAAGCTTCTCTTGAAGAGATGTAAGGTCAAAATCTGGTAGACGGACTTCCTGATCCTCCTTAACCTAGAGAGTGGTAATATCATCTTCAACTAGCTCAATCTTCCTCACCAAATCTTCAACATTCACTCTATTCCATCTAGATAGTTTGTGCCTTGCGAGCTTAAGATGCCTAGATAACCTATAAGGAGCATTGCCTCTGACAGTAGAGTTGGGCATCGGACCATGCCGTCCATGGGCCAGCACAGCTCGATACGAATCGGGTCATGGGTCGTGCCGGCTGTGCCCCATCCCGACCCACAGGGGCCTGGGCCAGCACGACCAATAAAGGCCTGATAAAAAAATAAAGTAAAAAAATATTTTTTTAATAAATTAAAAAGTATTAAGAATAAAAAAAAAATTAATATGAATCCACCTTAATGGTGGAGGGTTTGGCATAGACCCCTACCAGTTTATTAATTTAAAATTAAAATGATACATGAAGAAAGAAGGGCTACGCTTGACCTCCATAATACAATAAGAAAAAAAATAGAGATGACTCACTTTAACAATTAAAAAAATAAAAATATATAATTATAAAAATAAAGATGACTCACTCATCAGTAGTATTTATGTCATCATCATCTTCGCTAGTTAAGTCATATCCACCTTTATCTTGAAGCCTCGTCTCAGCATCCAATCAATCTTTGAAGCAGAGAAACATCTCAATTGTCTCGCCAGTCATCCTACTTCTCTTTTTGTCCAGAACATGCTGACCTGCACTGAAAGCGGATTTTGATGCTATTGTGGACATCGGCACAGCTAAAATATCCCGTGCAATAGCAGACATAATAGGATATTAATTTTTAAGTGGTTAAATTGCTAGAGCACTTGCTAGAAGAGAAAAATAGTAGTAGTAAAGAAGGAGAGAAGAGTTTTTGGTGTGGTGAGAATGAGGGAGGAATATGCTATTTATAGAAGTCCCTAAAAATATTTCAAAAATATCCTTCAATATAGCTGTTATATGGTTGTTGAAGGGTTAAAATGGTCAAAATCCCCCCATATGATCATTTATAACCATTTCTAGAAATGGCTCTAACTAAGCAATACCGGCCCGGCCCATGGTGGGCCATGCCGGGCATGGCCCAATTAAGGCCGTTAGGGGCCGTACCATGCCGGACTGATAATTTTTTTTATGGGCTGTGCCCGGCATGACCTATTTATTAAAGCGTCGTGCCAGGCACGACCCCATTTTTGGTGCGGCCCGGTGGGCCTGGGTCGTGCCATACCAGGCACGGCTCAGTGCCCAGCTCCATCTGACAGGCGTACGCCAAACCTGAGAGATGAGGATCCGAGCCGAGGGGTAGGAGCTCCAGAACTGCTCGAAGCAAAATTGTCCCCGCTGCTGATTATCAGCCTCAGTGGATATCAAAATAGGGCAGTGATCCGAGGCGATCCTAGGTAGGTGAGTAACAACATTAGAGGGGTACTTCTGAAGCCATTAGGCTGTGGCCATAGCTCTATCCAGTCTCTTTCAAACTCGGGCAGAACCCTGATGATTGTTATACTAGGTGAATTGGGGATCCGAAAATTCTAAATCCAGCAATCCAACAGAAGAAATGAAGGACCTAAACTCGGTAATATCTACTGAGCTAACAAACTAATGACCTCATTTCTTTTCACTGACTCCAATAATACAATTACAATCACCAGCGATGATAGTTGGAATACCCTGAGCAAGAAGAGAGAAGAATTTGGACCAAAGAATATGCATCTCCCAAAAATCAGTGCTAGCATATACACCCAAGAGAAGCCAGGGGTCAGACATCCCTCTTAAATGACAAGAGTAACCTGCTGATAACACTAATGGAAGGCATCCATTCTAATGGAGGTATTGCGCCAAATAACCAAAATACCTCTTGATAGGTCCCTAGATTCCACTGCATAAGAATACTAAGATCTGGAAAGCTATCTTCGGACTTGGGCTAAACTGTCATCCAATAATCGGGTTTCCAAAAAAACACAGATATCAAAATTGTGTAACTGCATCAATCTTCCAAAGGATAAGTGAAATGAGGGTTTACTGGCTCCTCTTACATTCTATATTAGAATCTTCATTTACTGTTTGGGGGAGGTTGGGACCCAGCCTGATCCTCCACCATATCATGATCAGAGAGGCATCCCAGAGCCAGGGTTCCACCCTCGATCGTCTGCGTAAGACAATCCATCACTAGGGTGTCCTCCATTAGATCTTCAGTCTATGGTGGCTAGGGGGACGCAGCTAAGATCTGGGTAGCCTTTTCCTATCCCTGGATTGCATCCTTGAGGTAGGAGACTACATACTCATAACTTCGTCCCTCCAACTTCGTAGGCTGGGAGAGCACAACCTTCTCTCCATCCTGAACCATACCCTGGCTGCAGGATGGCTGACCATTCGTGCCAATCGAAACTACAAGGCCCCGAGTTGAGTACGAATATACTAAAAAAATAAATTTGTTCGGTTTAGTGTTTGAACCGGTTGCTAATGCTTTTCCTTTTCTTTTATTAGTTTTGGATACAACTCATTGGGTTTGGGATTCTGTGGGCTTGGCCCGCTTAGATGGACCCGGATTAGCATCCTTACAAACCGTGAGCCTTCCAGCCCATTTGTCGGTACCAAGAATGGCAAAAGGGTTCTTAGTGGCCAGCTTGGCTATCAGATGTGGCTGATAGACACCATCCTCTGCCTGAGTTTTAGACTCAGGGAATGGCACGATTTTAGTCAAATCGGCATGCTGGCCTCCAGCCGGCATGGCTCCAACGCCTTTAACACCCTGTTGACCCAATTATTGATTTTGATGATTAACAAAACTATTTGAGTATAACATTTGAAGTTACTAATGATCTTGATTATGTTTTTCAATATATAATATGTTCTATTAATCAAAATCATAAGACAAATCAAGTTCTAGTTCGAATCTAATGTCAAGGTAAGATTTCAGACATTAGAGTCGACACATGGAATCACAGAGTCGACTCCGAAAAACGGCACAGACTTAGAGTCGACTCCCGGACTGTTAGAGCCGACTCCAACAGAAAAGACAGAATGATGGTTTTTCTGGCCATGATTTAGAGTCGACTCTGGGACTATTAGAGTCGACTCCATAATTTTTTTTGTGTCGACCCCAGAAAAGCCAGAGACGACTCCAGTTCAAGCAATTTGGGGATTTTTGATTTAGAGCCGACTCCAAAAAAGTTAGAGCCGACTTCAGAATGTCAAACGCGATTCCAGAACTGTCAGAACGACCCTAAAATTTACCTTTACCTTTTAATTCCAATGGCTATTACTATTTATGGATCTAATCCTTCTTACACTTGTTTCTAACGGATAGTTTTAATCTATTTATGGATTAAACTGATATATAAGAAGAGGGTTTGCTGCATTCGAAAATAAAAGAGAAAATAGAGAAAAGGGATAGAAATAGAGAGAGAAAAAAAGAAAAGAATAGAGACAAATCTTTGAAATCCATCAGAAAAGAAAAGAGGGAAGATTCGAAAGGAAAGATCATACTGATTCCCCAAAAGAAAAGAGAGAGATTCCAAGCCTTCATAGCTTCACTTTGAAGAAATCTCAAGAAAAGAAGGAAGCCCTAGTTTTCTGATCTTCGGAGCTTCAAGAGCATTCTAAAGGAATATCCATCCAAGTGAAGAGAAGAAACAAGCCACCAAGATATGCAAATCAGACTTTGATTCCTATCTCTTTATTTCGTGTTCTATCATTGTATATTTGCTCATTGGAGGAGCTTTTATTTTGTAAAAATGATTATTGTTTGCTGGGTCAATCGGAGGATTGATTCCATTGAGCTGTTAGCCTTGTGCAAGCAGTTTGCTTGTGGTGTAAGGTTTTGTGCTGGTGAGCCTTGAAAACCAGCTGGGTTCGTTGTGCACCCAGGAAAACAACAAGTTCGAGTTGTGAGCTTGTAAAACAACTCTGCTGTAATCAGATTGATTATAGTGTGGACCCAAGAGATACTTGGGAGTGGACGTAGGTGTAGGTACACCGAACCACTATAAAATCTCCTGTGTTTTCCGTAATTGTCTCATTTTCTTTAACTCTCTATTTGTGCATATTTTATTTTAATCTGTGCGAATCTAAGTTTATTTTCGCTGGGGTTTATTTTTCAAAAGAGTTTAAATTTTTGAGAAACCCAATTCAACCCCCCTCCCCCCCTCTTGGGTTGCTATCTGGACCAACACACCCGACTTCTTTCCCTCAGGTATTTGCACTAATTCTGCACCTGACTTCATCCCATCAGTCATCTGCATCAAAGCAACAGGATTATGGATTCTCCGACGAGCTAGCTTCACCAGTTGTTGCCAACCATCCGCCAGGTTTGGTCAAGAGGAAGAGCCATTGGGATTGGTTGTCTTATGGAGCTTCCTCTTCGGTTTCGAAGGATGGGCAAGGGAGGTTCCCTGCAACTGAAGAGCCGCCATCCATGGCTCAAAATGAGAAGTAGCCGAAGAAGAATCTGAAGCTGGAGTTGGCAAGCAGGGGCCTGAGAGATGTAGAGACCCGCAGTGGGAACAAATCCCCTTAAGATGCTTATATGCAAACTGTTGCTAGAAGGGAGTATGACTTCCCCTCACTTGGACTCTCGGCCGCAGGGGTTTTCAAAGATCAATCCTCATGCATGCTCGAGTGAAGCTACCCCTGATCTTCTCATTCACTACAAGAAATTCTGAAATAGCGATGCAATTATGCATCGCTAAATTGCGACCACTTTGCGACGCCTCCGTGACAACAAAATATTGCGACGCAATTAACGACACATTAGCAACTCAATAAATCAAAAAATAAAAAAAAATTAATTTTTTTATTTAGCGACGCAAATAATAAGTCGCAATATTTTTAAATTAATTTTTTACAAATATAAATATTGAGAAAAAACTATTGCGATGCAACTCAGTACGTCGCAAGGTTTTTAAAAGAATTAAATATGTTAAATAGCGGCGCATTAGCGACAAAATAAACTAGAAAATTAGAAAAATTATTTTAATATAGTGACGCACCAATTATGTCACAAATAAATTAAATAAAATTCATTTTAATAAAATATAAATATAAGAAAAAATAATTACGACGCAACTCAGTGCATCGTAATGTTTTAAAAAAATTAAATATATTAAATAGCGACGCATTAGCGATGGAATAAACCAGAAAATTAGAAAAATAATTTTTAATTTAGCGATGCAATATATGCATCACAATTATTTTAAATAAAATAAATTTTTATAAAATATAATTATTAGAAAAAATATTGCGACGTAATTCAGTGCGTCAATATTTTTTAAAAAATTAATTATATTAAATAGCGACGCATTAGCGATGCAATAAATCAAAAAATTAGGAAAATTATGTTTTAATTTAGCGATGCACTTGTTGCGTCACAATTATTTTAAATAAAATTAATTTTTATATAATATAATTATCATATTAAAAAATTACGATGCAACCCTTTGCGTCGCAATGTTTTTAAAAAAAAATTAATTATGTTAAATAGTGATCGGTCCGAGATCGGTCGTGGCCGATCGGGATCAGGGCTTGGATCAATCGCAACCGTCAGATCATCGGCGATCGGACCGATCGCCATGGTCCGAGATCGGTCATGGCCGATCGGGATCAGGGCTTGGATCGATCGCAACCGTCGAATCATCGGTGCTCGGACTGATCGCCACTGTCCGAGATCGGTCGTGGCCGATCGGGATCAGGGATTGGATTGATCGCAACCGTCGGATCGTCCACGATCTCAGAACGATCGCAACGGTCCGGGATCGGTCGTGGCCGATCGAGATCAGGGCTTGGATCGATCGCAACCATCGGATCGTCGCCGATTGGATCGATCGCCACGGTCCGAGATCGATCGTGGCCAATCGGGATCATGGCTTTGATGATCGCAACCGTCGGATCGTCGCCGATCTCGGACGGATTGAAACGGTCCAGATTGGTCGTGGCCGATCGGGATCACTGCTTGGATCAATCGCAACCTTCGGATCATCGCCTATCGGATCGATCGCGATGATCCGAGATCGTTCATCACCGACCAGGATCGATCAGGGCTTGGATCGATGGAAACCGTCGGATCGACGCCGATCGATCCGATCGCCACGGTCCAAGATCGGTCGTGGACGATCAGGATCAGGGCTTGGATCGATCGCAACCGTCGGATCATCGCCGATTGGACCGATCGCCACGGTACGGGATCGGTCGTGGACAATCGGGATCAGGGCTTGGATCGATCGCAACCGTCGGATCATCGCGATCTCGGATCGATCGCAACGGTCCGGGATCGGTCGTGGCCGATCGGGATCAGGGCTTGGATCGATCGCAACCATCGGATCGTCACGATCTCGGACCGATCGCAATGGTCCGGGATCGGTCGTGGCCGATCGGGATCAGGGCTTGGATCGATCGCAACCATCGGATCATCGACGATCGGACCGATCACCACGGTCCGAGATCGGTCGTGGCCGATCGGGATCAGGGCTTGGATCGATCGCAACCGTCGGATCATCGGTGATCGGATAGATCGTCACGGTCCGAGATCGGTCATGGCCGATCAGGATCAGGGCTTAGATTGATCATTAACTGTTGGATCATCGGCGATCAGACCGATCGCCACGGTCCGAGATCGGTCGTGGCCGATCGGGATCAGGGCTTGGATCGATCGCAACCGTCGGATCATCGCTGATTGGATCGATCGCAACCGTCAGATCGTCGCGATCTCGGACCGATCGCAACGGTCCGGGATATGTCGTGGCCGATCAGGATCAGGGCTTGGATCGATCGCAATCGTCAGATCATCGACGATCGGACCGATCGCCACGGTCCGAGATCGGTCATGGCTGATCGAGATCAGGGATTGGATCGATCGCAACCGTCGGATCGTCCGCGATCTCGGATAGATCGCAACGGTCGGGATCGGTCGTGGCCGATCGGGATCAGGGCTTCGATCGATCGCAACAATCGGATCGTCGGCGATCGGACCGATTGCCACGGTCTGAGATCGATCGTGGCTGATCGGAATCAGGGCTTGGATCGATCGCAATCGTCGGATCGTCAGCGATCGGACTGATCACCATGGTCCGAGATTGGTCATGGCCGATCGGGATCAGGGATTGGATCGATCACAACCATCGGGTCGTCCGCGATCTCGGACCGATCACAACGGTCCGGGATCGGTCATGGCCAATCGGGATCAGGGCTTGGATCGATCGCAACCGTTGGATCATCGGCGATCGGACCGATCACCACGGTTCGAGATCGGTCTTGGTCGATCGAGATCAGGGCTTGGATCGATCGCAACCATCGGATCATCGGCGATCAGACCGATCGCCACTGTCCGAGATCGGTCGTGGCCGATCGGGATCAGGGATTGGATCAATCGCAACCGTCGGATCGTCCGCGATCTCGGACCGATCGCAACGGTTCGGGATCGGTCGTGGCCGATTAGGATCACGGCTTGGATCGATTGCAACTGACGGATCGTCGACTATCGGATCGATCTCGATGGTCCGAGATCGTTCATCGCCGACCTGGATCGATCAGGGCTTGGATCGATCGCAACCGTTGGATCATCGCCGATTGGATCAATCGCAACCGTCGATCGTCCACGATCTCGGACCGATCGCAACGGTCCGGGATCGGTCGTGGCTGATCGGGATTAGGGCTTGGATTGATCGTAACCATCGGATCGTCAGCAATCTCGGACCGATCGCAATGGTCCGGGATCGGTCATGGCCGATCGGGATCAGGGCTTGGATCGATCGCAACCGTTGGATCGTCGCGATCTCGGACCGATCACAACGGTCCGGGATCGGTCATGGTCGATCGGGATCAGGGCTTGGATCAATCGCAACTGTCGGATCATCGGCGATTGGACCAATCACCACGGTCCGAGATCGGTCGTGGCCGATCGGGATCAGGGATTGGATTGATCGCAATCGTCGGATCGTCCGTGATCTCGGACAGATCGCAATGGTCCGGGATCGGTCGTGGCCAATCGGGATCAGGACTTCGATCGATCGCAACCATCGGATCGTCGGCGATTGGACCGATCGCCACGGTCCGAGATCGGTCATGGCCGATCGGGATCAGGGCTTGGATCGATCGCAACCGTCGGATCGTCAGCGATCGGACCGATCGACACGGTCCGAGATCGGTCGTGGCCGATCGGGATTAGGGATTGGATCGATCATAACCATTGGGTCGTCTGCGATCTCGGACCGATCGCAACGGTCCGGGATCGATCATGGCCGATCGGGATCAGGGCTTGGATCGATCGCAACCGTCGGATCATCGGCGATCGGACCGATCACCACGGTCCGAGATCGGTCTTGGCCGATTGGGATCAGAGCTTGGATCGATCGCAATCATCGGATCGTCGGCGATGGACCGATCGCTACTGTCCAAGATCGGTCATGGCCGATCGGAATCAGGGATTGGATCGATCACAACCGTCGGATCGTCCGCGATCTCGGACCGATCGCAATGGTTCGGGATCGGTCGTGGTCGATCGGGATCACGGCTTGGATCGATTGCAACCATCGGATCGTCGACTATCGGATCGATCGCGATGGTCCGAGATCATTCATCGCCGACCGGGATCGATCAGGGCTTGGATCGATCACAACCGTCGGATCGTCCGCGATCTCGGACCGATCGCAATGGTCCGAGATCGGTCGTGGCCGATCGGGATCAGGGCTTGGATCGATCGCAACCATCGGATCGTTAGCAATCTCGGACCGATCGCAACAGTCCAGGATCGGTCGTGGCCGATCGGGATCAGGGCTTGGATCGATCGCAACCGTCGGATCGTCGCGATCTCGGACCGATCACAACAGTCCAGGATCGGTCGTGGCCGATCGGGATCAGGGCTTGGATCGATCGCAACCGTCGGATCGTCGCCGATCGGACCGATCACCACGGTCCGAGATCGGTCGTGGCCGATCGGGATCATGGATTGGATCGATCACAACCGTCGGATTATCGCCTATCGGATCGATCGCGATGATCCGAGATTGTTCATCACCGTCCAGGATCGATCAGGGCTTGGATCAATGGCAACCGTCGGATCGACGCCGATCGGTCCGAGATCGGTCGTTCATTTGGGGGGCGGAAGTCAAGAAATCTTAGCGATATAGAGTATAATGCAGCACATTATTATATCCTAATGAACTGTAGAGAAGTCGATCCATATATTGAGTAAGTATATACTTCAATGCTTAATTGGAACTTCTAATTTAAATTACAATATACCACAATATTTAATTGCTAACATCAGTTTTAATTCTTATCATCCCATAAGGATGTATTGTGATAGACAACGACAGATGAATCCCGACATCAGTCAAGTTGCAATTGGACAGAAGTTAGAAACGGAGTTCGCTTACTTGTTTTATGAATTTGTGAGTAGTATCACTCAATCAATTTCAGTAATGGCTTTAATTTTTCGAATTGGTTGTGAATAGCTTATTAATTTATAGGTAAACGGTCCATGGTCCCCAACCGATAATATTTTCATTAAATGTCTATCGCAATGGCCATTGAAGACCGTAACAACCTCTACTGGCTATTTTGTTAATGGGTACAAATTTCAGATTGAATGATTAGCAGCTTCAAGAGGCACGCAAAACTGGGGCGTGTGTGTTAAAGGAGAAAGTGTTGGAGCAAATATGCAGGATTATTACGGAAAGTTAGTAGAGGTGGTTGAAGTTGAATATCCCGGTTGGCCTATGAAACGAACCGTATTGTTTCGTTGCAATTGGTTCGATCCGACAGTTCCTGTGGGCAAAAGGATTCATAACGACTACAATTTGGTTGAAGTGAACCATCGATGAAGATTGCAGAAATCTGACCCATTCATCCTTGCATCCCAAGCTCAGCAAGTGTTTTACTGCGGATATCCAAGTTTGCGCAACGACAAGCGAGATTGGTGGGTTGTTTCTAAAATCGTCCCACGTTCAACAATCTTATTAGAGGAGAGTTCATCAAGTCAATCAGCCGACTGCCCTACATTTCAAGAGGATGAGATGGAAATGCATGCAATTGAGGATGACACAAGGGGTCCTGAAACATCACTTAGAGATCCAAATTGTGATGTCCAAGAAATTGCGGATGCAAATGTTCGGTTTCCTTCCGATGATAATGAAACTGAATCGCAGTCCGATACGGCATCGGATGTTGAACCAACATTTCACGAAACAGATGACACCGATTAAACATAGAGGTTTTCTTAAATTCAACTTTATTTTATAAGTGGTAAATTTTTACATAGTCAATCATTAATCGTAATTTAATTGCATGAATCTTTAGTATTTTCTGTATGACGGGCAGAGGTAGATCTACCGACGACATACGGAGTGAGTAGGGACATAGTTCTGCTGCATCAGATCACATGAGCTTTGGAGATGGAGAGTTCGGATCTCCACACATCGCACAGCCTTTGATCTCTCCAGCAGTTGGTGGTGATCCTGCATTGGTATTACCATCCAGCCGATCGGCACATACCTCCGAGAGTTCTTCCACCATCGGCCGCACCATACTTCGACTTGATGCTCATGGGCTGTAAGTATACTAATTAAAAATATATGTTTATGTTTTTAAGTCAATTACTTATAAACATACATTTTTTTAACAGATTTATTGAACAGCATAATGTATCCAGCCACATCAGCATCGTATTTCAGAGGCGTGCAGATCCCAGTGGCTACGATTGGCGCCACGTATCTCCAGCCATGAGGAAGTTTTATTTTTCTAAGTTTCAGGTAAACTTATTAAATACAATTTATCACTGATATAAAATTTCTTAATCTTAATAAATTATGAAACTAACTATTTATTTTAATGCAGAAAAAGTTTACGTGGGACCCTGCCAGCCATGATGCCATTAGGGCAGCATGGAAGGCTCTGACGGGATGCCGATACTCGACATGCTTCATCGTTGGAGGTCATCGGGTCAACGTCCTGCGCATGTGCCAGAGGATATTTGGCACGAGTGGCAGCAGGCCTGGCAGCCCGATGGCTGGTGCAGGAGGTCCGCATCAGCCAGCACGAACTGCCGATCCGAGAAGGGCGGTCCTGGCACGGGTCTCTCCCGCCATACTTCAGGCTCCATTTCGATTCAGGAGCACATACGGCGTATGGTAAGAAAACATAAATATTTTAATTACTAATTTAGTTATTTACAAATATTTGTATTAATATCAATTTTTTATTATTATAGTCTGAGCAGGAGGGCGGAGATCCTGGTGAGTTTCGTCTATTCAGGGCGACACACACCAGGAGGGACGGTTCCTGGGTCGATACGCGATCACGGGAGGTTGCGGTAAGAAATTAGATTTATGTAGTATCTGTTTAATTTCTAAAATTTTATTTCGAGAAATTTATTAACTCATTTATTGTTGATTTTATAATTCAAAGACACGAGTCGAGGAGCTTCGCTCCCAGGCATCGCAGGTCGACTCCACTGATGGGGAGACGCCCGTTGAACTCTCAGCAGAGGAGAGTCGGCATGTGTTTTTAGAGGCTGTTGGTGCCCAGCCGCGAGACCGCAGGGTCTATGGTCTGGGCACTAGAGCTTCTGCATATTTTTCCCATCAGGCCTCCAGCTCGCGATTTTCTGGTGATATTCCTGCCAAGCGTTTAGACGACATTCAGAGATCTATTGTAGAGGAGGTTCGGTAGGACGTTCGTCAGGAGGTTCGGCAGGAGGTTGAGAACGAGTTCGAGCAGCGTATGCGAGGCCGGGATCAGGAGCTTGCAGACGTGCAAGATCAGATGCGTCATTTGCAGGATATGGTTAGCCGCTTATCGCAGGGTCTCCAGCCTCCACGTGATCGCTGAGATTCTTGATGTATTTTTTTTTCTTTTTTATGTTGTACATAAAAACTTCAAAATTTTAATATATGAATTATTTTTGAAAATTGATTATTGTTTGGATGAGTGAAGAATGTTTCTATCAATATTTAAATTTATCGAAATTGTATTAACCATTTTAATTTTTAATATTTTATTTTTAAAAAAAATTTAATTTGCGACGCATTAGCGACTAAAATTGCATCGCTAATATTTTAAAATATTATTATTAAATATTGCGACGCAATGACCTGGCGTCGCAATAATTTAAAAAAAAAATTAATAGCGACGCATTAGCGACTCAAATTGCGTTTCTATTATATCTAAAATATTTTTAATAAATATTGCAACGCAATGACCTTGCGCCATAATATTTTAAAAAAATTTATTTGCGATGCATTAGCGACTCAAATTGCGTCGCTATTATATCAAAAATATTATTATTAAATATTACGACGCAACTGAATGCGTCGCAATATTGCGATGCAACTGAATGTGTCGCAATATTGCGACGCAATTGAATGCGTCGCAATATTTAATAATAATTTTAAATATTAAAAATTAGTTTTAAATTTAGTGATGCATTTGGATGCGTCGCAATATTGCGACACATTGTTGCGTCGCAGAGAGTCGCAATATTGCGATGCAATTGCGATAAATGGATATTGCAACGGACATCTGAGCGACGCCATCATTGCGTTGCTATTGTGTCGCAATAGCATGTTTAACGACGTAATTGCGATACATTTGGGCGTTGCAATATTTTTTTCCCCTTGTGGTAATTGGTAGAGGAGTCGAAGAAGACAAATTGGCCAGCTGGAGAAAGGATTGAGCTCAGGATTTCGTCAGTTCAAAACTCCATTGGTAAGTTGGGCATCCTAACCTAGAGCAGAGCAATGGAAACAGAGTCCACGGTCAGGAAGAACTTTGTTCTCCAGTCTTCGATGGCAATGGGTTGGCCGTTGGCAACCCATGGCCTCCCCAGTACCATTGCCTTCGCATTAATGCCGGAGAAGCTGAAGATGTAGCAACTATGAACCATGCAGACAGCTTTGATTTCTCCAGGGACACCAACCTGACGGAACTCTCGGATGATTGCATCCGAAGGCACCCAACGGTGAAAGGCCTTGGCAAGAATAGCCTTCTTCTCTTAGCTTTCGACTTCCTCCTCTAATGCCCCTGATGGTACTTGGACTATGTCGGGGAAGCAACTCTCCAGCTCCGCTGCAACAACCGGCAGAGGGGAGGGGGTAACCTAGGCAAAGCGGGATTCCGCTATCCGTCTCGATGGCATTCATCCGACGTTAGCTTCATCCAAAGCTAAGGGAGGGGAGGGGACAGTGTCAGCCATAATCCGGTGAGGTTGGATCACGGAGGATGGCAAGGGTCGCTGGAGATCATAGACACATACACTCGGGGCGGCAAATCTTAAAGCACGAATTACTGTAGTTCTAATCACTAACCAAGTTTAGCCTGATTGAAATGGAAGAATATTTGATTTTTGAGCAAACAAATCAATAAAGAACTAACCTAAATAGGGAACAAAACTAGGGAACTCCATCCCTAATTAAATGTCATTCACTCTGATGGCAATCATCGTGTGGGGCGACCAAATTTGGAGAAGCATCACTGAACCAGAGAAAGCAAAAGAATGTCTAATGGAGTCGAATCTTCATAAAAATATGAAGTAATTCTATTTAGCTTGTATGAACTATGGTGTATTGAACTTCTCAAAAATATTGCAATTGTCTTCCTAATTCTGATTTGCTTTATACTTTACCATTGCCATTTAAATAAGCATTAAAGTTAATAGAAAAATGATCATGTAATTATCATGTGACTACAAAGAGTAGATGATAATCATAAAATAACTAATGATGGTTTAATCAAATCCAATTTAATTAAAACATTTCTAGGGTCACTAAGGATAGTCGTATGATCATTTTTTATTAACTTTAATGACTATTTAAATGGCATGATGAAATGTAAATTAAATCATAATTTAAAAATAAATTATAAATCTTTTTCATTTAGTGGAGATACAAATACACCCATAGCTGATAAGGAAGAGATAGATGAAATTAATCCTAAAACTAGGAAAACTATGAATTTGGTTCGTGAAAACCTCTAGATTGTCGGCCCTGATATTCTGAATATGGCACAAGTCAAGGCAAGGAATATTAGAGTGGGAATCATGCTTTTTATTTGGTTTGAATGGAATCCTATCCCAAAGCACAAAGAGCACCAACTTATGGGGCTATTGTCCCGTAAAATTAATATCATTATGTAATTATTCTCTCCATCATTGTTGTCAGCATTATCATCATTTATGCTGTGCCGGCATAATTGGTGGATAACATTCCAGTTCTAATTATCTTCCTTAAAAAGCTTTTTCCCAATTCTCTTCTGAATATAATTGATGCGACCATGTTATTCCTTTCCCTAGCATTCTTGTCTTGTCACTAGCTAGCTAATGCTGAACGAACTAGTAGCAAAACGGGTGGATTATTTTGGTTCTCAAGATGATGATCGCAACCCAAGCCCTTCTATATATCTTTATATAATCCTCAACTATCGATTTCATTTCAAATGAGATTAAAAAGTAAACAGACCTGTACGTGTTTATCTAGATGGCATTGTATATTTATGAATAAATTAAGTATATCTTAATGGAGATGACTATGAAACTCATTCTAAAATAATATAATATAATTTAAAGTTAATTGATAGTATTTTTTTCATAAATTTTTTTTTTTCTCTCTCTCTCTTCCATGTTGCGGCCGACCGGGTGACCACATTGTTAATACAAATTTCTACGTAATGCTCAATTTTTTTTAAAGGATAAATTTAATAGGTAAAGAAAAAGCACCGAATTGGCTGATTCCACTAGTGATTCGAAAGATTCGATGGGCCTCTGGAGCATTTTCCTGAGGAAGAATTGTGTCTGGTTGAAGTATATATATCGCGTGGTTAATTTGTTCGCCGGCTGAAATTGTGACCACCATATCACATTCATTACTGCCACGCTGCGGATGCCAATATTTTCTACTGGATCCCTGAGTCTTCTAAATCGTTGTCTGAAGGAAGGAAAAAACAATGCCTTCAATCATGATGAACCAGCAAATGTTAAGTTTCTTGGGGTGTCCACGCTTTCCATTAATGTGCTAAAGAAACAAAAATTTTAATCAAATTTGACTAATGATGCAGAGACATGCACATGAAAACTGTACTTAAACACGTACCTAAAAATATAGCTCAAATATATATATAATTTTAATTAATTTTTCTACTTATTCTTTAAAATATAAAAAAAAAGATATAATTTATTAAAATCTTTTTATTTAGATTGTTTAATCAATTTAAGAGTTCGAACGGAAATAGAGGATCAAATTCATTACGAGCACAATTTTGAACGATCAAAGAAATTAATAACTATTCAAGTGTTTGATACCCATCTAGTTCAAATACATATCCTCAATTTTTGGAGTTAGATTGTGAGGCCCACTCCTCTGGGCCAGCCTGTGGGCCTGGTCCATTTGACCAGAGTAGACTATAAAAAAGAGCTAGAGTCCAAAATGACCCATTAAAGAGGATGTGGTTCTCTATTTAACTATCCGCCCTTCTGATCCAAGAACCAGTTATGATCGGGCCTTGGAAATGTTAGAGAGAAGTAGCTAGAGATTTCATTTTTTTTCTCTCTCTCTCTCCTTTCACAATCCTTAAGTTGTAATATTGAATCTTTGAATTTTTAAGACCATATAATTTTCTCTTTTAGCTAATAGGTTAATTAGGCTAGTAATTGAATTTAGGTCATTATAAATGGGATTAAGCTTATCTAAATATTTAAAAATTAATGAACAAAAAAATATTTATGAAATAATGATAAAGTTCCACCATAACAGGAAGCAATTTATACAATACCAACAATCTCTTATAACGTGCTATAAAAATATCATTTCATAAGAAGGAGATTGTAACACCCTAAAGCTAGCAGTTTTGCATAAAAAAAATTTTTAAAGTACTTATATTTTTGATTTATCTATTATTTTTTATATAATTTTTAATTAATTAAATCAACTGATGCACTTGAAGCATTGCATAAACCCACCGATCGGTTGCTAATAACTGCCGATCGGATTAGTTCATTAATGCACAATCTGTGTTGTCCGATCTCCACGGCATGATTTCGCATACCATCATGAATCACATGCCCCGTACTCTCTCTCTACTAACCTCATCTCCACGACATGATTTCATTTGCTTAGAATCATAAAGCTAGGGTGTCGTTACGCCAGAGCTGGGAGCCTGGGATATCGTAGTATGCTAAATCGCAGATGTCGTCCCTCTCCCACCTTAACAGTCCCCGCACAGATGTCGTCGCGCTAAAGCTAGGGTGTCGTTACATGAGAGCTGGGATGTTGTAGTATCCTAAATCTGGGATGTCGTCGCTCTCCGCTTTATAACAGTCCCCACATGGGTGTCGTCGCTTTAAAGCTAGAGTGTCATTACGCGAGAGCTGGAAAAGCAACAGTCTCTTCTTGGCTGACGAGATAAGCACTTCATTTGGCTAAAAAAGATACCCTTAGTTACAAAGCAACGACATCAGTGCTTAAAAGAAACTATGTCGATGAGACTAAGATACCCCAGTTACAAAGCACTTCATTTACGACTAAGACACCCTAATTACAAAGTTACGACACCTGTGTCTTATATATGCTCCTGTGTTAGTTGACTCAATACATAAGCATCAAACTCGTCCATCAAAGTTTTGGAAGGTGGTACAATTCTTTCCATGTCCTCTCCGGTGTTAATTGACTGCATACAAGTCTGCTTGTTGCTTGAAGCAGCTCTTATTTCATTTTGCATTGGTGGAGTGTCAACGGTAGCCTTGACCGGATTTTTCCTTGATCTTTTTGACTTCTTCTCGACTCCATTCTTTAATCTGTTTTCTCTTGGGTGACCTTTCATCCTAATTTGCTCAGGATCTTAAATTACAAGCTGTGTACTTAGCTTAGCTGCACAGTTAGCATCCACGATAATTTTGAATATTGGTGTTAGACCATCCATCACTAAATTAAATGCATCTTCAGACATGGAGGCTATCTCTGTGAGCTTCATCATCCGATGACTCAGCAAACTATATCTACAATCAATAACATAATGTTATCGAAAACATGTATTAAAATATTTCAAATAAAAAAATTATCATTGCGTACCATGATTTTCATGTGCTTTTATCACAACCTTCAGATTGCAGTCGAAATCGTCGAATTGGTATTTCATGTCCTTGCACCATCTCTTCAAGAAGTATTTATCTGGTAAACGAAATACGTTGCTTTGATGAAGAACCAACAAGGCATGCCTACACAGGTAACCCTTGAACTGAAAGGATCGACACTGGCATTGGACATCCTCAATATTTCTATCGTATGACACGATATAATCTTTTATCATCTCCTTGCCGATTCCATTGACTTCAATCCTTTCATACGACTTTACAGAATATACACAATAGTTATCAGCTTCCTTGATCAATTTAGTATTTGATGCAGCCATTTCAAGGATCTCATTCTAAATTTTTTGAAATTGCGCCTTGTATACCTTCCTGCAGCTTGTCTTTCAAAAGGTGATGATGTCTTTAGAAAAGCAATCGTTTGCAATGTCCTATTATCTTCCTCATTTTTCGTCTTGTACCTTTTCTCCAAGGCATCTTCGTATTACCTATGAACTCCGTTAGTGTAGTCTTCAAATTTATAAACCCATCAAAGAAGTGATTGATGCCCTCGCTCCTTTGTGAAGATGACATCCCTGTACATAATTTTGTTAAAAAAAGAAGCATTGAACACGAACATTAACCAAAGACAATGACATACAAACCTGTGAAGAATGTATCCTTTAGGTAAACTAGGACCCATTTATCCCGACATTCATAAAAGACATTGAACCAATCTATAGCCTTGCATTCTTTATATTTCTCCATAACATGTGCCCACCTTTCCTCGAATGACTGTATGGTCAATGAATCATATATCGCCTTATCGAAATCAACCATAAATTTAGGATTTATTGTGCAAATGTGGCCAATCTTTTCAGGTATCTTCTTCAATATATGCCAAAGATAAAATTGATGTCGTGTATTAAGAAAACCTCCCTAACAGCAGCCTCTATTGCCTTATCTTGGTCAGTTATTATGGCAATAGGTGCTTGACCACTATTTGCATCCAGCCATGACTGAAAACCCCATTTATATGTCTCAGTACTCTCATCAGACAACAATGCGCAACCAAGCAAGGTGGACTGTCCATAATGGTTAACCCCGACGAATGGACAAAAAGGCATTTGATATCTATTTGTCAAGTAGGTTGAGTCAAAGCTTAGAACATCACCAAAGTATATGCATGACAATCTTGACCTTGGATGAATCCAGAAGATAGACCTGAGATGAGCATTATCATTAAGGTCTAAGGTATAAAAGAAATTGGGATTTCTGAGTTGCATTTCGGTGAAATGGATTACCATCGACTGAGCATCTCCTTCTTTCAGCTTAGACTGATGTTCGCGACAAATGAAATTACGAGCATCCTTCTCTGTGAAATTCAATTCTCTTCTGCCCCCTTTTCTCCTTGCTATGGCAGAGTATATCTGAGTTGTCGGCACATTCACGGCATGTAAATTGCTGATCTCTGCCTTCTCTGGTGTGCTAATCCTCCTATGCGACCGTAGATAACCAGTCGATGTTATGGACATCTAATGGTTATGTTCTAGAGAAACCTTAACCAATATCCACTTACCACTTATAGCATTCAGTCTTACTTTTATGGATGACATACAATCAACTTTCCCAGTATCCCTATGATTTATACTCTTCTCTGTTTTTCTAGATTTTCCTTGCCTCCAATACGCCAGGTGCTTGAAGCAAAGTTGTTTGTTGTTGTTGGCCCTACTACACACTGTTGTGATTTCAAAACTAACTCTTTTTGCGTATCCATTGTAGAAAGTATATACATCATCTACTGAATTGAATTTCATTCCAGTTTGAGGAACTACAGTATCATCCCCTACATTTCGAGCGATGGGTGAAGGTGCACGGCCAGGAGTGTGCTCGATTTCTTTTCGATCTATAATTTTAGCATCGTCTGTGAAAATATAGGCACACAGTCATGAACAATGATATCCATAGATTTAATTGTTAATATATCCTGACAAAGCATGAGGATACCAAGGTTAAAAAAATACGATACCTCAGTTGAAGAAATACGACAACATAATTATGATCGAACATCATATATCAGGAATACATGCCATCTATGATCTGAATAATGGCTCCATGTTCGTCTTTCTAGTTAAAAACTATGACACCCATTAAAAGTTAAAGACATGAACTTACAACAGCCAAATTTAGATGTCACGACACCCCAGTTTACAAAAAATGACACCGAAGCTGTAAAATGATGATACCCATTCATAAGACATTGAGGCAGGGCCTAACAACACCAAGGTTCACATATTACGATACCGAGGTTCACATATTACGACACCATAGCTGAAACTGTTCAGGCAGGAACTAACAACACCCCTGAAAACAACCTACGATACCCCAGATAGCTGTAAACGTAACGACACCCCAGAAAACAACCTACAACACCCGAGCTATCAAATGACGATACCCTAGCTCCAAGTGTTAGCTATAGAACTTACGACACCTCTGAAATAATCCGACAATACCCCAGCCTTACGACACCCAAGGAAACATTACGACACTGCAGGCCTTTTCGATCGCGAAGGTTATAAGCACCGGTGTCGTAGCTGTTGGGAATTGTATCCTAAAGCCAATCATTTGATGATTGTGTTGATGTAAATTATATATAAATTGATATATTAATAAAAGTTATTTGGCAGTTTATTCATTACAAGAACATCTTCTTAAAACTCCTAATAGTAATGAAGCCCTCAGGATCTTCCTTCACGATAAAGGAGGATTTATCTTTGAAGGTCCTTAAAAGAGTTCGCGACCAAATGATATACTATGACAGGGCCATAGTACTATCAATTATAGGACGTTGTATATCATATTTGTTGGTTGTCCTCTTAACCAAGGAGTGTAGAGACATTGGTATGACATACAGGTGAAAGTGTAGGAGTACATTTCACCGAATGTGACTCATTTCCGGATACTCTACTGTCAAGAGTTAATCCGAGAAGATATATGTATAAGTATCCTTCAGACCTGAAGATCACAACCAGTGGCTTACAATAAACTCATTGTACTTAGGTGCTAGACCACCTGGATTTCTAATCCAGCTACGAAAGGTTACTGGGTGCAGTCAAGTACTTGGGGTAGTCAGTTATGGATCAAGATGGAATTTGACCTATCCCGTTAAAAGGAGAAATGCTTGTGTTTCAATTTAGCAAAACCTTGGCCAAGGCACTTTATGTGAAAGTCACATGATCACTAAAATTGAAATCACTTTATGGATTTTTTTGTTTAGAGTTTACAGGCTCTTAAGCCATCCTTAGCATTTATGGTCAAGAGGATGAATTATACGGTAATTGTTTCTTAGGGTTCTTGGAGTTTGCTCGGCAACTCTTCGACCTATCCGGACGTCGGGTTCCATTGCTAGATGGGCACATCGATTAGTATAGAAAATTGTTTCTATGCTACCAGCTTAGGTTCGAACCTAGAGAGTCACACGCATAGAAGTTTCCGAGGATGATCTATTTGCTGATCAACGATTGAGAATCGTATATGATTTAATTAATTAATTTGATTGATTGAATTATCTCAATTGGATTAAGTACAAGTGAATAAGATTCAATTTGGTTTAAGTCAACTAGAAGGACTAATCAATTTCAAATATTAATTTGAAATTAGACTTGATTTGGATTTAAATAGATTCAGGATTAACCAAATTTGATTTGGGCTAGGACCATGATCTATATTGGTTTAATCCAATAAATTCAAATTAGCTTAAAACCAAAAATCCAAACCCCATGTGTGAAAAAGGTTTTCTCGCATGATGAGATAAATAAAATCTCATCTCATGAGAAATTAAATTATCATGCAGAATTTAATTTATAACTTTTAGTCTTCTTCAAATGATTCCCAAGTTCAAGAAAAATAAATTTTGCTAAAAGGTGCCTCTTTGGAAGAGCACTCGTGCATTGACAAGTGTGTGAATTAATATGCCTCTTTGGAAGAGCACTCCATACAACTCTCCATGCATTGACAAGTGTGTAAATTAATGTACCTCTTTGGAAGAGCACTCCACATAACTCTCCGTGCATTGATAAGCATGTGAATTAATGTGCCTCTTTGGAAGAGCACTCCACACAACTCTTCATGCATTGATAAGTGTGTGAATTTAATATGTCTCTTTGGTTTTCACAAAACAGCGGAATTCTAAATGTTAGAATTCAATAGGCTAGCTAATATGAAACTATAAATAGAGGACATCCCTCACCAAATAAAAAAAAATACAAGATCAAAAGAGATCAAAAATTCTAAACAGTTAGAACCAAGTATTACAGTTCTAAGAGTTAGAACAGAAAATTCTGATGTGATTTTAGTGTTAGCAAAAGCTTGGTGGATCTTGAAGGAAGATTCAAGTGGAAGAATTCAAGATCAGTAAAATTGTTTTTTCGCGAGCTAGCACTCCCGGGAATTCGATCATTCGGGGGCTTCGCGTGGGCAAATACTAGAGGCCAGACGATTGAACGGCTGCATAGCACAAATGATTTACCTACTGTTCTTAAGGTGAGTGATTTGATCCTTAGATCTTAAGACAGGCTTCAAGATGAGTAGTATAACTTCTCATCTTGAAGATTAAGATATGATCTTAATTATTTAATTTATATGCAATACTTAGATCAAATGATCTTATAATATAAGGCAAAGATATGATCTTGATGCATGTTAGAAAGATTAATATGTAATCTTTAAATTTCCGCATTGATAATTGTTATCAAATTTTAAAATATGCATGCCTCGAGGATTAACTCTCCCAACAAATGGTATCAGAGCAATGGTTTCTTATTGATCTAATTTATTGCATGTAAATTAATGTTCTTATTAATTATGTAATTATGGCTAAAACTAATCGCAAGGCTATATGGTCACGGATGGATTGAAAATTCAAATTACCCATTCAATGAGGTATTCTGTGACATATTGCCGTGCTATTATTTTATCATTAATGCTCAATCCAAAGATAATTTAAATTGAGCTTATGCATCAAAACATAGATTACATGTACTCTCAAAAGGTGTTTTATATTTGATACATATTGATGTTGTATAAAAGCATGATATTTGCATGTTTAGTATAAAACATAGATATGATATATGATGGCATGATGTCTATGTTATGAAACATACAAATATTTATGAGAGTCTAATTTGAATGTCAAATGTTAATTCATAATCTCTTTAGATATGATCTAAATATAGGAATTATGAATAGTAACATAATACATGTGATGCTTGATTGAAATATATGACATGTAAACATGAAATATATTTAATCTTTTGGGTTAGCTAAATTGGATCCATAAAGGGTTAGACCCTAAGGTTTAAATCAACTGGACTAAAAGAGTATTTGAACAAATCTAATTAGATTAGGTTAAGAATGCTCTAAATCAAACAATAGTTGTAGTTGATCATGTCCTTCTCTTTGATTAAACCAAATGGAAGTAGATTAGGCTCCATGGTTGAGCATGAATCTCTTAGATGGTCAAATCAGAATTGGTTAACCATATGATGTCAAGGTGAGTTGGCAAGTTGCTCTAGGATCAACGATCGAATGGTTTTTAATTGGGAGATACTCGTATTGATGCGTCTTTAACGAGTTAATAGCATATCCCTCCCATTGATCTCACTCACCTGGTCAATGTGGTGAACCATTTATGATTCAGATCATTTACCTGATTCGGGTTGACCCATGCCTGTAAGGAAATCAGTCTGATTGATTTAGGTGCCACTTAACCTGACTTAATCTTGTTTCATTCTACCCATTTCATACATTCAGTGGGAGAACTTGATTAGTTAATTTATCTTCAAATTATAAAATCTTCTAAAATTATTAGATCCTTAAAATGAAATAGTTATATGATAACTAGATCATAGCCTCCCATTAAGGTGGGTGATAATGAGTCTGATGTCTTGATAATCATTGGAAGCACTCCATGCCTGGTGCTTGTCAACCATCGGAATTATCATTCATTATATGATAAGTCAGCGTAACTATTAAATAAACAGTCAGGTGAGCCGAGCTTCACTCGGTCTTGGTTGTCTATTGATAGGTTACACTGATTATATTATTTAATGGTTGGACTTAACCAGAACTTTCAGTGGAGGCACTCCATGCCTGCTGAAGAGGTACATGGGGCAAAACTGAACACTAAGAATTGTTTTGGGAAACAATTGGTTTTGAACCTACTCTTAGCTAGATGCATATGGGTTGGCTAAGCTTCACTTGGGCCTGTATGTAGTCTATGTAGATCTTAGTGCCGCTAAAGAATTAAAAATAATTCTTCAAATTGGGGTGTAGAGGCTACCAATTTAAACAAAATAGTAGGAGAATCTTTAGACTAAAGTCCAAGTCTTTAGACTGAATCAATTTATATACTAATAAACTTTAGTTTTTTCTTATGCAGAAAATGACCACTAATTTATCATTAAGGTCCCTATTGGATAGTGACAAGTTGAATGGTTCAAATTTCAATAGCTAGTTTAGAAAACTTAAGATCGTCCTTGAGCATAAGAGGATTCTATATATTCTTAATAATCCTGCACGAAAGATACCTGATACAAACACACAAAGTTCTGAGAAAGACACTTATCAGAAGTGGCTCAATGATAGAACTAGCATACGTTGCATCATGCTAGCAGCAATGAATGATGAATTTGGTCACCGGTTCGAGAATGCTCAGCCAGAAGAAATCATTCAAACGTTGAATGAATCTTTCGACACACCTGACGATGTTGAAAGGCACAAGCCTAGTTGTGCTATTTTTAATGCTCGAATGAGGGATGGGTCTCCTGTCACTGATCATGTATTTTACATGATCAAGAAGATAGAACTGCTAAGCAAACTCGGCTTTTCCCTACATGAGTAGTTGGAAAAAGATGTGATCCTGAATTCCTTGCCTCCATCCTTCCGACCTTTCCTTACTCATTTTCGAATGACAAAGCCTGCAGTCAACTACCATGGTTTGTTGGGGTTATTACAGAACTTTGAGAAGGATAACCAGCTCTCTAAGGGTTTAGTTAATGTGGTTGAAGGATCTAAGGTAGGGCGTCTTAGATGAAACTGTTTAGGAAGGGCCTTACGACACTGAGGTTCACATATTATGACACCGTAGCTGAAACTATTCAGGCAGAAACTAACGACACCCCAGAAACCAACCTACGACACCCCGAATAGCTGTAAACGTGATGACACCCCAGAAAACAACCTACGACACCCAAGCTGTCAAATGACGACACCCTAGCTCCAAGTGTTAGCTATTGAACTTACGACACCTCTGAAATAATCCGACGACACCCCAGCCTTACGACACCTAAAGAAACATTACGACACTACAGGCCTTTTCGATCGCGAAGGTTATAAGTACGGGTGTCGTAGCGTTGTCGATAGGGTATCATAACGTTTCAATTGCGGTGTCGCGAAGGATTTTCTGCCGAATTCCTCCTTGGGTGTCGCGGCACTTTTCTCCAGCATCCGTTATAAGCTGGGGTGTCGTAGCGTTGTCGCTAGGGTATCGTAACGTTTCAACTAGGGTGTCGCGAAGATTTTCAGACGAATTCCTCCTGGGGTGTCGCGGGCCCTCTCTTCCGTGTACGTTATAAGCATGGGTATCTTTGCTAAAACTATTCAGGCAGGGCCTTACGACACCGAGGTTCACATATTACGACATCGTAGCTGAAACTGTTCAGGCAGGAACTAACGACACCCCAGAAAACAACCGCTGTAAATGTGATGACACCCCAGAAAATAACCTACAACACCCGAGTTGTCAAATGACAACACCCTAGCTCCAAGTGTTAGCTATAGAACTTACGACACCTCTGAAATAATCCGACGACACCCCAGCCTTATGACACCCAAGGAAACATTACGAAACTGCAGGCCTTTTCGATCGCGAAGGTTATAAGCACGGGTGTCGTAGCGTTATCGATATGGTGTCGTAACATTTCAACTACGGTGTCGCAAAAGATTTTCCGCCAGTATCGCAGGGCTTTTCTCCAGCGTCCGTTATAAGCATGGGTGTCGTAGCATTGCCGCTATGGTGTCGTAACGTTTCAACTGCGGTGTCATGAATGATTTTTGGCTGAATTCCTCCTTGGGTATTGCGGGCCTTTTCTCCAACGTCCGTTATAAGCAATGGTGTCGTAGCATTATCACTAGGGTGTTGTGATGTTTGAACTGCGGTGTCGCGAAGGATTAAAACTACGATACGGCCCTCGAAAGTAACAAACGATACTCCTGATTAAAACTACGATACGATACCCGAGAAAATAACCTACGATACCCTAGAAAACAACTTACGATAGCCCAGAAAGACTGTTACGACACCCCAGTTCTCATAGCTATAAACATGACGACACCCTAGAAAACAACCTATGACACCCGAGCTGTCAAATGACGATACCCTAGCTCCAAATGTTAGCTATAGAACTTACGATACCTCAGAAACAATCTGACGACACCCCAGCCTTATGATACCCAAGGAAAACATTACGATACTGCAGTTACAAACCTTCGACACCCCAGTTCTTATATAACGATACCCTGGATGTAACCGTTAAGCCACGCTCCAACCGTCACCAGCTCTCATATTGGGACACCCTAGTTGAAACTGAATGCAGAAAATCATAGAACACCGAAGTTGTAAAATGATGACACTAGAGCTAAATAGACAGAAAATAATGGGGAATATAGGCCGAAACACTCTAACGACACCCCAGTTCATAAGGTAAAACATCCTAGTTAAAAAAGTATGATATTTGTGCTACAAAACACTAAACTCAATGTATTGACATTCATGCAGAAAAATACTAAACACTAAATAGTTGACTCCTAGAACGTCATAACTGTTTTGGTATAAGGAAGTTAATTACATGCACATTAAATGGTTTCCTAATGCATTAACTTCCTTTAACAACTAAGGACAAGTTTTCGCCCCCTCGTGCAGGTTGTTGGCGATTTGTCCGCAAGGTACAACGACCCGGCTCGATCCGATCCTCCTACCGCGAGCACGATCGGGTGGAGGTGCAAACCCAATGATTCTTCAGATGCTCAAATAAAAATAAAAATAAAAAATTATTAAATAAATCTTTACCACCAGTAGATTTTACTGTAGGTTGAGACAGACTTCCTTGTTGAGACAGACTCCCAACTCCAAGCAGATAGACTCTCAACTTTGCAGCAACAGGATCTTCAACCAAATGAATAAATCTTTTAGGATTTGGTTTTTCTTTTTTCTATCCTAAATTTTTTTAGACTATCCATATATATATATATAATATTTTAAGCCGTTAAGCCATGTTACCGTTCCTTTTGGAACGGAGGAAAAGACGGAACGGAAGGAAATGCTCTCTTGAGCATTAATAAAGGAGCTTTACAAAGAAGTGGGAACAAGGATTTTTTTACTTTCTGTTGTGGATGACATTTTCTTAAGAAGATTATGAAGAAGTCTTTGGTAGCTACGTATTTCAGCCTCGAAACTGAAATATTTTCTTTCGACCAAAAATTAAAATAGGAGCAAAACCTGACACTGAGCTCTCAGAGCGAGGGCTCAGGATCTTGCTCAAACCTTGGACTGATTCCTTACATCCGAAAGCCAAAGCGAGGGGGAAGAATGTTTTAGAATCGGAAAGAGTTTTTCTTGCACATATATAATCTAAGAAAAAATAGCGGTAGAAGTAGGCTGGAGGGAAAGGGCATTTTCATCTGCACACTATTTTTAAAATAAAAGCGAAGCGCTTTTAATGGTCGTCACGATCAGAACATAACATCGTATCAGAGCTATACCATCCCGCATCGTCAGTCCATGTAGGATCCACATAGACCAATAAGGAGAGGCGGTGCAGCCCACGTAGGACTTGCTATATCGAGGCGGTGTACAAAGACTGTAGGCCTGATCCATTTGATCAGAGTAGACTATAAAAAAGAGCTAGAGTCCAAAATGACCCATTAAAGAGGACATGGTTCTCTATTTAACAATCTACCCTTCCTATCCAAGAACCAGTTATAATCGGGCCTTGGAAATGTTAGAGAGAAGTAGCTAGAGATTACATTGCTTTTTTTTCTCTCCTTTCACAATCATTAAGTTGCAATACTGAATCTTTGAATTTTTAAGACCATATAATTTTCTCTTTTAGCTAATAGGTTAATTAGGCTAGTAATTGAATTTAGATCATTATAAATGGGATTAAAGCTTATCCAAATACTTAAAAATTGAATAAAAGAAATATTTATGAAATAATGATAGAGTTCTATCATAACACGAAGCAATTCATACAATACTAACAACCTCTTATTGCGTGCTATAAAAATATCATTTCATAAGAAGGAGATTGTAACACAATAAAGCTAGCAGTTTCACATAAAAAAAATTAAAGTACTTATAATTTTGATTTATATATTATTTTTTATATATTTTTAATTAATTAAATTAATTGATGCGCTTAAGCATTAATGGCATATACCCACCGACCGGCTGCTGATAACTGCCGATCGGATTAGTTCATTTCACAATCCGTGTGTTGTCCGATCTCCGCGGCATGATTTCGCTTACCATCATGAATCACATGCCTCGTACTCTCTCTCTCTCTCTCTCTCTCTCTCTCTCTCTCTCTCTCTCTAACCTCATCTCCACGACATGATTTCATTTGCTTAGCATCATGAATCACATGCGGCTTCTCTCTCTGAATCATTGCACTTGGATGACCAGATCCCATTTGCGGCGCATATCGTGTTTTGGACACTTGTGTTCCAATTCTGACGTGAACGTAGGGCGAATGTTGCTGTTAATTGGAAAACAAATTAAAGATCGTGAGAGAAGGCCAAGGTATACCTCAAGGAAAAGGCAATCCACAGTACGCTTTGCTGGATAAAAAAACCAAGTGTGTATAGGATTAAATTAAAAGAAGAAAGTATGCATGTAGACTGAAAGTTTTAAGTCATGTTTGGTTTTAAAAATACTATCTCTTGATAAATGTACAGAATAGAGTTTATATAAGAAATAATTAAAAAATAATTATTTTTTTAAAATAATAATTTTATCATCAAGAATAGCTCCAATTATTTCTAAATTTTTTAGAGAATAAGTTCATGTTTAACCATGAGTTATTTCTTGGTTAAACTCTTTCAGATTTATTCTTTATAGTTATAACTTTTAAAAATAAAAAATATGCAGAGAACATCTCTTTTTATCTTCTATTTTAAATATAATCTTAAATAATTAGTAGAAAGTCTTTCGTTGACGTGTGGTATAGTTAAAAAAACCGTACGTAGCCTACTACTTCACTTCAGCAACCTCTGTTAATCCAACGCAGCTCCTTTAATTTGCTCGATCGACTACTGATGCCAATTCCAGGTACGTGACTGGGGAAACTGTTGGCACTCTATCGTGCACTGCATAATACCATTCCTTATCGGAACAAATCAACAGAAATAAAATGTGCCAAATTCCGGTCCGATCCAAACCATATTCTTAATTTATGATCACAGACAGCTGCGAGAAATGTTTTTAACCGGGGTAATTAGTGGCAGGCATATATTCTTAATTTATGATCTCAGTAACTCTAATTCTCAGTGTTGGGTAATGGGCCAAAATAGACCCTAAATATCCTAATGGGTCTTGAAAGCCCATTACCGTCTTATGTGTGTGAATGAGAAATTGCGGGGACATTTAGTCCTATATCGGAAAAATCAAGAAAGGAATGTTCACTTATATGGAAACCACTTCCTTGAAGCTTGAGTTCCTTAGGCTCACCACAAGTGGAGAGCTTTAGCATCACCCTCGCGCGAAGGGCGCTTTGTAGGCGCACTTCGCACGTTCGCATCGTCTTGAGGGGCTTTAATTTTTTTATAGATCAAGATGATCCGACGTGGAGATTGATCGGATCAAGATAAGGGGCTGAGATCAATTGATCGATCGGATGAAGGATCGAGATGCGGTGATCAAATCACAATCTTGATCATGATCCAACGGCTGACATCCGTCGGTTGACTAGTCAACAGGACGGTTGGTTGACCAGTCAATATGACGGTTATGATAAGGTGTTCGTTCGATCGTATGGTTGTGATAGGCATCCGCCTATCTGATAACGTGATCATCAGATCACGATGATGAAAAGGCTTATCAGGATAAGGATAGACTTATCTGATCGGCTGATCTTCGGATTACAGCCATGAAAAGGCTTATCCGATCGCCTGATCTGAAGATCACGATGTCTAAAGGGCATATCAAGGGTGATAAGCCCTTAACCCTCACATCCTTTGATAATAGAATTTAAATTTAATTTAATTCGTAGGGTTGCTTCCAAGGGGCACCTAAAACATATAAATAGGACCCTAGACCCTCTCATTTGATGAATCCAAAGCCATTCCGAATTGAGTTCAATTTGAATCAATTCTAGTCTTCTTCTCTCTTAGGCATTTGGATACTTTCCTAAGGATAGTATAGCAATAGTGCATTAAAAAGAGAGTAGCATTCTTGGTTCGAAAGTTTTGGTGAATTATAGTGCTGCTTTCATCAAAAGGAGACTGTTGTATCCTGGGAGACAATCGTCATACTGACTGTAAGCACCATTACGGAACGAATTTGTCTTAAGGACATAGAGTGAAACTCTAGCCTCAGTCTGATTCATTAGATAACCATCATCTGCCAATATACCCACCTATACCCAGTTGATTAGTAATGTTAGGTTATAAATAGAACAAAGTCGATCGTCATATTGGCGAAATAAGATCCGCCATCCATCCATCCCCGTTGAAGAAGAAGGTTCATGTCAGCTAGCTGCTAATTACAAAAGTCGGCAGTACGGTGCATGAGACGACGTACGGCTAGAACAAAAGAAAACTAATGTGCAAACATATATAATTTTATTTTTTTTTTTTTTTTTTTTTCTTCTTACAAATTTGATATATGGAAACATTTAAGACAATAACAATAGCAATAACAAAATTTTTCTTACAAGTGAATCCTAACAATTAATATATATGCTTCTAATTAAAGAAAAGAAAAAAATCAATCGGTCAGGCAGTCGACGGTCCATAGCGAGAGGTCCATATAGCATTCCACGCCGTCCCAGTCGAAGCCTTTCCGCATGGCTGGCGGCGTCATCATCATCCCCCTCGCCATGTCATCAAGCAATCCCGGCATATTGAACAGCGCCTCCTCGTCCACGAACACCGCCTGCGCTGGCGATGATGACACGGTAGGCCGAAACATCCCGGCCGCCTTCGACGCAGCACGCCGAATGTCCTCCGCGAAAGGCGACGCCGCTCGTGGCAACGTCCACGCTGAATCGGGGAAGTTGAGGAGCGCTGCCTTGCCGCGAAGCGCTATCGCGGCCACGTCATGGGCCCTGGCGGCCATCTCTGGTGTGGGGTAAGTCCCGAGCCAGATGCGGCTCTTCTTCTGGGGCTCCCGCACCTCGCACACCCACTTGCCACCGTTGCGCTCCCGCACGCCGCGGTACACCGGGTGGCGCGTCTCCCGGAATTTCTTCCTCCCTGCTCGGCGCTTGGGCGATGGCGTAGGCACTTGCGTGGAGGAGAAGGAGGAGGAGGAGGAGGAGGAGGAAGGGGAGCCGGTGGCTCGCATGTGCGAAGGAGAGAGTTCATTGGGTGAAAAAGAGCTGGACGAGGAGGAATCCTCATTGTCCATGTTGCTATACAATCGAGAAGTAGCTAGGTGAGCGTGGAGAGAGAGAGAGAGATATCAGAGAGTCCGGTAATCGCGAAGACTAGAGTTCGAAGTCCGAAGGCTTAGTAGAGATGGTGCTTATAACGGGAATGGGCCCATCGCAGTCCACGGCGGGCCGAACACGCAAGACACGGGGAATCGTCTCGTCGAGGTGTGAATCCTCGGGAGACGGCAAACGAGCGAGCGCGCGTGGGGAATTCGGGCTTGGGCCCTTGAAACAAAGGACAGGAAAAAGTCTTCCGGAGGAGGATGGGAACATGAAGGAACCGGATGGGCGCACTTGGGGAATGGGTGGGTGCGGATCGGATAGAGCCTGCTCGTGCTCTCCCGCGAAAGACGGCTGGCTGTTCCATCATCATCATCGATGATGTCATTTCGAAAAATAAGAATTAAAAAATATGTGTGAATAAAAATTAAACATATTGATACATGCTATGTATTGAATATATAAACCATATGTTAGTACTGGTAATAATAAGCAAAACTAAGTCAACTTAGGACAAAAGCAAGTGAAACCTCAAATCGCACCTGATCAAACTTAACATTGGGTTGGGTTGGGTTGGGTGTTGCTACTCTTCTAAACGTTCTTATATATGAATTGACACTCTTGGTTATTTGGCTCTAACTTGCAAAACTCAACCTCCGACTAATGCATCCTAAATCATCCAATCAATCCTTGCATATTTGAATACTTGTAAGAGTTTTTATGTTAACGTTATGACCCAATCAAACTATATATACTCTCTCTCTCTCTCTCTCTCTCTCTCCCTCTTTGAATAGAATTTCACTCCCATAGTTACAGTCAGGTCAAACCTTTAATCATGCCTGATTTTTTTAATGCATGGGTCAAAAAAATATTTAACCTATAGCTACTCAAACTCAGTCCAAATGTGGTTAAGCCGAGTTTCCAAATCGGGTCAATATTTGCCACCCTTGCTGCAAGTGCTTCTGTTTTGGATTGTTGAGTTGGGCGTTGCTCAAAATTGATCCACTTACATCCTTAGCATATCCTTAGCATATTGCATGCATAAAGATTTAGCAGATTCCTATTTTATGAAAATCATATACCAATCCAATGAAATTTGATTCTACCATAATATATTGGCAAGTTATTTCATTGAATCCCATAAATTGGTTCTCTCTCTCTCTCTCTCTCTCTCTCTCTCTCTCTCTTTAAAAGTCATTTGGCATTCCTATGCTCCATTCTTATGCCAAGACAAGCTTTAGAATTAACCCCTCTAGGTGGTTAATTCATCGAGTGGATGAAATCAATGAATATTTTAGATAGTGTTTGGTTCACAAAAAGTAATTTCTGGATAAGTGTACAGAACAGCATTTATTTAGGGAATAACTCAAGAAATAATCATTTTTTAAAAAAATAACAACTTTGTCATCAAGGGATAGCTCTAGTTATTCCTGAAGTCTTTAGGGAATAAGTTCAGGGAATAATCCATGGGTTATCTTTTCTGGTTAAATTTTTGCAAAATTATCCCTGTAGTTATAACTTTTATGGATTAAAAAAAATATTCAGAAGATATTTCTCCTTATTTTTTATTTCAAACACAGCCTAATTGTGCATTATATATTTTGTTAAAGAATAACTCTTTAGAGAAAGGCTCAAGCAAAACATAAAAAAAAAAAAAAAAAGTTTGAGCTCTAGAGGAATTAGGTCTTGCTGCATATCCACCATCCTGCGGTATTAGTTCTAAGTGAGCTATAGTTGAATGGGTTTGAAGCTTAAACTCTTTGCGTCTTAGATAACTTTTAATTTATTGATAAAATTTAAATATATAAAAAAAAATCAGTATTACATTGACAAATACATGAAAGTAATGCATCGATCGTGTTATTTATTATTATTCGTTTAAAGAGCGTGCTTTTGCTTTACAGTTCGGGTTGCCTCGGCTCGTACGTGAGCTGAAGTGGATCTACGGTAAATGGAGATGGCTGATCAATAGCAGCAGCATTGTGGAAAATGGAAATCAGCAGCTGTACGTGTCGACTCGCTCACTCATGCACCCACCGCATTGATTATACGTTGCACGTAACGCGCAGTGGAGCAGAAGAAAAGAATATCGCTATGATGCGTGTGGTTGGTAGAAGATTTTGAATTAAAGTCGTGGTCCGTGTGTCGCTGGGCCTCCACCAGCGCCGGCCGCCCCCCTATTAAAAAAAGGAAAAGCCACCCCCGCACCATTAGAAGGAAAGGAAAGAAGGAAGATAGGGGCCGGCGTCAACCTCGTGGACAGCCATTCAGACGGCAACGGGACACGCGTCACCTGTTCGATCCTTATCCGTAGTGTTAGTGTTTCGGCCAGGTAACGACACCACCGTGGCTAGGATTCTAGGATCCCTTGTTTGACTTTAGGGACAAGGGAGAAGGAGAACTCAGCCTAGAAGGGGCGTGGACGCGAATCATGAATAAATTGATTGAAATATTTTAGTGGATACCAAGCAATAAAGTTTGATTGGACAATAAACCGACCTAGTATTTGAATCATAAATTAATTGATTTAACTGAATGAATTGGTTTGATTGAATCAAATAATATTATAATTAAATTTTAATTTAATAATATAAAATAATAAAATATAAATATAATTTAAATAAAAAATTAAAAAATTAAGTTGAATCGATTGAAACCTGATTGATTTAATAATTTTTTTAATTTTATTAAATTATATAAAAATTAATTTTAATAATAAATTGATTGAATCGACCGATTTAATTTAATTTTTAAAACACTGATACCAGCTAGCATAACGAGACTAGCGTGACGCATGCGAGCTAGAAATATGAGGCGGCCGCCAACGCTGTATAATAAGTAAGGAGGATATTAAAAAAAAAAAAAACATTTCTCCAACCATTAAAGTTGCCATTGCTACCGAAAACGAAAAAACGCACTGTGACTTCACATTGATTTTATAATAAAAATGCATGGCACGTGTTATTGCTTGCAACTAGGTTTCAAAGTTGACTGCTGATTTGATTGTCTAGATTGGACTCCTCTCCTGTTTAATTTTTGAAACCGACTTCCATTTGGACCATTTCACTTGCGAGCATTAATCTTTTCAGGCAATAATTCATAGGAAAAGTCGAAAAGCATCCAAGAATGTTAATCTTCTAACCAAGGAATTTTCTCTCACATATATCCTCTGCATCCGCTGCCTATGACTATGAGGAGGAGTAGTTTTTTAAACCGATGCCAAAAGGCATCGATTTTAAAACAAAGAAATGGAAATCAAAAATTTTATTAAAATGGTGTTAAAGTAAAAAACGCCATTTGAAATGGTATTTTCTACTCCGTATCATTATTTTATGGCTCCGCCCTGTCAGCGGGGTTGGGTTGAAATCGCCACTCCATGTGGCGATTTTATTCCATTGAAATCATCACTCCATGTGGCGATTTCATTTGAGTTGAACTCTACTCGAAATAGCGATTTCTATCCCGAAATCGCCACTCCAAGTAACGACTTTCTCGCGGACTTAATTTTCTATGGGGACTTAAACGCTACGGATCCCTCCCTTCGCATAATCTTCTAGCAAATTAAAAGAGGGTTAGATGGTGGTTAATGATTCAGTATCAATCAGAATTATCTTGTTATATCTATTATCTTGTTAATCAGAATTATCTTGTTATATCTATTATCTTATTAATTAGAATTATCTTGTTATATCTATTATCTTATTAATTAGAATTATCTTGTTATATCTATATTATCTTATTATCTATTATCTATAACAAGATAATAGATATAATAATCAGAATTATCTTGTTATACATATTATCTTGATAATAGGTATAACAAGATAATAGATAATAGAGGGTTAGGATCGCTGGAAGGCTCCGAGCATTTAAGAAGGGATCGTGATCTGAAGAAAATATGTAGGAGTGACGATTTAAACTGAACTGAAATTGCCACTTGAAGTGGCGATTTCAACCCTGACACTTTAAGTGGCGATTTCAACCTCTTTGAAATCGTTGAAATCGCCACTTGAAGTGGCGATTTCTAGTCGTCCAGTCAGCAACCCTGCTGATAGGGCCGAACCAAAAAATGATGATGTGGAAGTAGAAAACGTCATTTGAAACGGCGTTTTCTACTTTAACATCATTTTGATAAAAACTTTTGTTCTCGTCCTTTGTTTTAAAACCGGTGTCTTTTTTGCACCGGTTTAAAAAACTGCTCCTATGAGGAGCCGGAAGGAGAACAAGGAGGATCTGGTAGTCTTTTTCTTCTTCGTACCCGATGATTCCAAATCGAAGCATCTTCTATATCAGACTATAGATACTTCATTTTTTTTAAAAAAAAAATCCAGTTTCTTATCTCGACGAAGAGTAAAATAACGATGGTCATTATATCCATAATTAAAAATTATAAAAAGAATATAAAAAAATATGTTTGGGTCATTCTTTCCGCACGTGATAAGTTATTGGGTCATTAATTTACAAAGTTGCAGCAGATTTTTACTGTGCTCAAAATGCATCAACATCATTTTTTTTTTTGAAAAAAAAAAAAACGTTGTTGCGACCATGAATCATAACAGAAGATTAGATTGTGGATGGCTATGGAAAAAAAAATAGAAGAATGGTAGAAAAAAAGTTGAATGATGTACACATAAAAAATCTCACGTCAGTTTTATAAAAGCAAAAAAGAGAGAGAAAAAGAAAAACTACTCCATGAAGCTTAAATTTTATACCTAGGTAACTAAATGGATGCCACGCCCTTTACTTCAAACTTGGATGGCTATTACTTTTCCAAAATAATCTTAATCATTCACACATATGTGGGCATGCACGCGCACACATATATGGAAGCTATCTAAATATGTATCATATTTGATAATACAAAATTGATACCATAAAGTACCATACTCCTTTTTCATTTACCAGTGGTATAGAAAATTTCTCATGTAAACATGACAATAGCAAAGCATTTCTTTCATACCAATCCCTTGTATGCCATATTCTCAAACGTATCTTTTAATTTAATTCCTTCACACCAAGGAATACTATTCATTGTCTATATGAAATATCACACCTCAAAAATCTAGTCAGATATACATCTGTAAAATTTGTGGCTATAAGAAATGAAAAGCTTATATTAAGAGTCACGTTGGAGATTTAATCTTAGATAAAATAATTATTAGGTAGTAGATGGATTGATAAACCTGAGTAGATCTAAAATTTAATGGTTTAAACTTTCAAATTGAATTAAATTTCAACTTATATATTAAGAGTTTCTTCTGGTTAGGCCTTGTCCCCAGTAAATTTTATCACTTCGAGGGGTGGGATAAAACATGGCTTTTGGAGATTAGGCGACACCTGAACCCAAGTGATAATTATGTACAGCTCTCAGAGCGTGGGCTCCTACATTCAAGCAATAATACATGGTGCATGTAGATGGATTAATATAAATTATTTGATCTAAATTTTAATGACTTAAGCTTTTAAGGTGAACTAATATGTCAAAGACCATCAAAACCAATGTCTAACTGCATAGGACAAGCTTAAAAAGAGGTAAACATGCTCGAATTAGAAGCTTTCATGGAATATGGTAGTAATACACACGTTGATATGATTGGAGTCATAGTAATCACTGCGCTGAGTTAGTTTACAACTCAACTCAACCGATCTATAAGTCATTTTTTCAACTTCTGCCTTGAGTTAGTGCAACAAATAAATTTGATGGAGCCAGCGAGGGGCTTGATTATAGATTCAAGCATAGTTCTAGAAAGATTAGATTCTTTTAAAAAAGGTGTGATGAAGTATGGCTCTTGGAAAGCAGGAGATCTTAGCAAATAGCAATGGTACACTAGAGTGAACTTTGATATATGGAGAACGGAATTCTTGAGCTAAAATAGAATGCACCCAAGAGAATATTGAGAGAACGTGGTAGACACCGACAGTGGATGATAAGAAGCGTACTAAATGAGACGTTACAATCATGTGCTAGGTTGAAGGCAGCTCGTCCGAGTTCTATGAGCAGGACAAAGAAAGAGTTGGAAATTGGGAAGGAGCCCAAAAAAAAAAATAAAAGAAAAATCAAAGACGACAACGATAAGAATTTAAAACAAGCTACAAATTTGAGCTGTCTTCATTGGAAACGACCGTGAAGCTGGACGGGCAAACCTTAATCCCAAGACGTAAAATCCAGACATATTGTCTTTTAGTTCACATTGCTATACAGATATATATTCATACGTCGACAAGGCTCATGAGAAGACGATATTGAACCAAATATTGAACCGCATGATCATTGAGTCTACTGAAGGGCCCCCGTAAGAAGGGAAATATTTACGATGGTAACGGTTAACATCAGTCTTAACGAATAGAGAGATATTGGACATCATGATAGTTAAAGAGTTTTCTCCAACATACCCCAAAAGTGAAAAGAAAAAAGGCCAGTTGGATATGATGAAAAACAGCAGCATATCAGAATCGCACAATCAACTGCTAGGTGCAACTAGACCACTGTACCTACAACAGCATCATGCTATACAGATTGATCTTATCAAGGTTAACCAAAAATATATGCAACTAACTATATTTGACCACCATATAGCCCCTGTATGTGTAAACTGACTGGCGCTTGGAAAAAGGTATGCAGTTTTGTAGCATGACCATGACAATGCCACTTCCCTTCTTCATTCAAATTCAAAACCACAATAATGATTCCATGTTTGGGTTTACCAAGTTGCAGAAAGAGCAACCAAATTAGAGAAGGAAAGATAATCTGATACATACTGTCTTGCATGCAACACAACCGAAGGTCATCCTGCAGCAGAAGCTAGAAAGACTGATCCACAGATGCTGGCGCAGAGGATCTTGTAAAACATGATGAATCCGTGGTAGTCAGACGTTGCTGCTGATCTGATGAGCAGATTTCTTCTTTAACCGAAGGATTCGCTTTCGATGTCCACGGCCCTGTTTGTGTTGTTCCCATTCATGTGCCCCTCGAAGAATCTGATTGCCACAGGCCTATCATCACACAAAATCCACGTACATCAGGAAATGGTCAGTCCATGCCTGTCAATCTTTTATTCATTTTAAAAAGCTAGGAATTCTTGATAATTTAATGTGCAGTTTCCTAAAATATCTAGGAAGAATACTGTTTCTGCTGGGTTCTTGTAAACGCTGTGCTCTCTTGAGAGGAAACATTTTCGAGGCCTAGTAGCAAGTAACACCAATATGATGCATGTGTGCAATACCATCGACCGACCAAACTCTTAAGAAAGCAATCCAAACAAGGCAAGATTAAAGTTCTGTAAAGAGAAATACAGAACTTTAATATAGAGAACTTTAATACATATGGATCAATTTAACAGTACGCCCTAAGGATTCAAGACCCTGATGAACAAGCATGCGCATAACAGAAGAACTAAAATGAATCACTGAATGCTCATGCAAGAAAGACAATACAGATAAACTAACACCATACACAATCAGATCAAATTGGTGGCCCCGAAAATTGGCGAAAAGGAAATGATAGCAGGAGTGCAGCATATCTGATACTGGTGGGTGTAACACAATCCCTTTTTGCTGGATGCTCACTTCCTTAGCTTTCAAGAATTAATTTTGATGCCAGTCAGCTTCATCTTAAACAGCTAATGGCTACAAGTTATCTTTCAGTTTCTGAATATGTGCAAATTGAACCTTGTTTCATTATTAAAACTAACCTCACAGATATATTGGGTCCACAAGTCCCTTGAAACCAGCTTCTGGCTCTGAACACTACCCGTAGCTGCCGTACCAGTCAAGGAACTAGCTCTCTCAAACAAGAAAGTTCTGACAATATTAACACAAGGTTCAACAACTTTTGTTTGCCACAAATCACCTGTATTGCCTGGCAAAACATGAATTTAATTGATTACAGAACAGAAGAAGGCAAGATATCAATCATGAAAGAAGCTTTGCAATTGGGTCTATAACCCAGAGGTTGCATCCCTCGTCCAGTGGGGAGGAGGTTCCAGGTTCAACCCATGGGAAGCCTCTACCACGAGTTTGGCCTGGGTAATTATATTCGTCATGCTCCCATTGTTATTCCCAAAGGGGCAAAAAGCTAGCGATAAATAAAATCAACTTCTTTAAAAAGGTGCCAAGAGAGATCACAAGGCATACAAGTTAAGGCTTCTGTCACATCAATATGATGCAAGTCCCATCCAAAAAATGTCTTCAACCGATTAAGCCTTCGTCTCTGAAAGTAACAAAGTACTTCTTAGATGAGTTTAAAGGCTGAAATATATGCTATAACATAAAGCAAAGTGTCCTGTTAAAGGTCGCAGCATGAGAAGGGAGTAATTTCATTTACTTGACGATGGACAAGCTTGCGTGTGTTGGCTTTTAGCTTGTCAATGGCTTCATCTAACAAAATCTTGAGGTCAACATCGGAATGCAAACTGTCTGAGAAGTCCAGTCTGCTGGCCTTGCTAACCTCTTTCTTAGAGAAGTAGCATCTAAAGAATGCCTCAAATTCACGAACACCAATAGCTTGCCACAAACCCCGAGTATAATCTGCTTCTGGATGGTATATATCATAGACCTCATCTAACAAACCAGCATCAATCATGCAGTCAACTCTCTTTTCAACATATCTGTCCAGCACAGGAAGAGAAGCATCCAGCCATATAAAACAACAATGATATCTGAAACAATCAGCTCGTCCCCACTTCTGTCCTGGCACAAGAAAGATCCAAGATTAATTTGCTAAGAAGTATATGCAGTTTCAGATTTCTTTTTTTGAAAAGGAACTATATGCAGTTTCAGTTTTCAAATGGTGGGTCTCAACTGATGCAGAAAATAGGGAGGAGGGGCAGATCGCTAAAAACTACAAGTATGAGCAAAGAAATGTTTAACCATAAAGGATGTGGGTTAGTAGGCATTTTCATCAGTTGTCTAGCAAGATGATAACCTTTTTATAGAGAGATGAAATAAAAACCTCAATGAGCATATGCATGCGCATGCATGTATGCAACAAGCCTCAAGATGCATTTCACTTTAAATAAGCAATTAATGAAAATCCAGTAAACATGTAGCCCCATATTTAAAAATAAATAAATAAATAAAGTTCAGGTGCGAGAAGATATAGTGTAACTTAAAACAAATAAAGCAGCCTTGCATAAATAAATATATAAAGCATGTGGAGGAAACAGATTCATGTAGCCGACCCCATGTATTTGTGTTGAGAAATTATTGAAACATAATTGCCCCAACTTTATTGATTTTGATGATTTCCAAAAGCCATGAGTATTTAAAACAATATGTTTATTTATCAAAAACCTTGAGCTTATTCAAATTGAAACTATGAACTTTCAATGGTTATCAAATGAATTTTGAACCTTAGAAAAAGAAGTTTCAAGTTGTATGCTAAAAGAATTCAAAAAGAATTTTACATTTATATTTCAATCAATGAATTCTTGGAACATGTCTTGAATCCATGTTAAACGTCATATTTAATGTATTCAAGTCAAATTTATATTTTAAATTTAATTGGGACAAGTTTTAAATCAGAACATTTTTCTGTATCGGTCCCGAGCCGACTCCCGAGTCGACTCCCCAGTTTGCCTGAGTTTCTCGAGTCGACCCTTGGTTTTCAAGAGTCGACCCCTGAATTCTTCGAGCCGACTCCTGACTGTGCGAGCCGACTCGACTCAGAACAGAACTCATTTGAGCACTTCTCGAGTCGACTCCCTTTTCCTCGAGTCGACTCCCGACTTTCAGGAGCCGACACTTATGTTTTCGCGAGTCGACCCCTCAAGTTAAAATGTTTCTATTTTTGGTAATCGACTCGAGCCGACTCCCCAGAGCTCGAGTCGACTCCCGAATTCTGGGCGCGATTTTTAAGTTGACACATCAGCCCCAACGGTAAGATTTTTGAATAACGGCTATTTTTCCCTGTCTCTAACGGATATATTTTTGCAGATTCTATAAATAGAGGAGTTCTTTTCAAATCAAAACAACCCAGAGAAAATCAAAAAGAGAGAAAAGAATATCATTTGAAAAGAGGGAAAAACAGAGCTTATTGGAAAAATCTTTTAGCTCAAAGAAGAGTGATTCAAAAGGAGTGAAATCCAAGTGAGATTCGTCTACTCCTTCTCATCATTCCACAAAAGCCAGAAGAAAATCCAAGTGCTTTCAAAGGTCAAATCTGCGGATTTTCAAAAGGGGAAAAGCTTCATCTCAACTCCAAAGCTTCAACGGTCAAGAATCTAGCTGAGGCGTGATTCACACTTCAAGAGGAGTTGAAGAGAAGAAGGGAGAAAGCCCAAGCATCTACCATCGGCAAAATTATCAGGCTTTTCTAACCTTTATATTTTGTACTTAATTTGTATATCTGCTCAAGGGGAGCACTTTATTGTTCAAACACTATTTATTTTTTTTGCTGATTCAATCTGTGGATTGAATTAGTGGAGGTTGGTATACCTCGTTACAAGCCGGAGTGCTTGTGTTGGGTTAGTTGTGAGCCCTAGAAAAACAACGTGTAGGGTTTTGTGCTGGTAAGCCCGAGTTAAAACCAGCTGGGTTCGTTGTGATCCCGGAAAACAACAAGTTTGAGTTGTGAGCTTGGAAAACAACTCGGCTGTAATCTAGAGAGATTATAGTGTGGACCCAAGTGAATCTTGGGAGTGGACGTAGGTGTTGGTTGCACCGAACCACTATAAAATTCTTGTGTTTGCCGTGCCTAATTTTCTCTATCTCTATCTCTCTTTATTTGCTTGTTTTGCTTATTAGTTATCTCACTTGCACATCTTGCTAACTAATCATTAAAGTTAAAAAGTCTTAAATTTTTAAGAACCCAATTCACCCCCCCCTCTTGGGTTGCCATCTGGGCCAACAATTGGTATCAGAGCAAGTGCTCATTTAGAATTTGATCTCACGATCAAGAGCTAAAGGTCATTATGGCAACACAAATTGGTTCAAGTTTTGCTGAAGGTCATTCTACGAATAGACCTCCACTTTTTAATGGCTCAAACTATTCTTATTGGAAAGCTAGAATGAGGATATTCATTCAAGCTTCTGATTATGAGCTTTGGGGTGTTATAATTAATGGACCTAGTACACCCACACACCTTATTGATGGCACTATTGTTCCTAAACCCGAAAGGGATTGGAATGATAATGATAGGAGAATGGCACAACTTAATGCAAAGCCATTAATATCTTATATTGTTCCTTAGATTCAAATGAATTCAACCGAATCTCAACTTGTAATTCCGCTAAAGAAATTTGGGATAGGTTGGAAATTACTCATGAAGGAACAAACCAAGTAAAAGAATCAAAGATAAATATTTTGGTTCATAAATATGAATTGTTTACAATGGAACAAACTGAAACCATCACATGCATGTTCACTAGATTTACTGATATTGTGAATGGTTTGAAAAGTCTTGGAAAAGTTTATACTAATGCTGATCTTGTTCGCAAAATTCTTAGGTCATTACCAAGATCGTGGGAAGCAAAAGTCACTGCAATCCAAGAAGCCAAAGACCTCAATGCACTACCTTAGAGGAGCTTCTAGGATCCTTAATGACCCACGATTAACAATGAAGCAGCATGTTGAGGAGGAAACAAAAAGAAGAAAACTTTGCCCTCAAGACTGCAGAAATGGAAGAGAGCAGCAGTGAAAGAATGATGAAGATGATGAGGAAACTGCTCTCTTGGCCAAGAAATTCAGAAGGTTTATGAGAAAAAGGCCCTTCCAAAAAAGAAATTTGGAGCAAGATTTGAAGGAGAAAAGGATAAGAAAAAGGACAAGGAGAAAGAAAAAGAAAAAGAGCCCTTAGTATGTTATGAGTGCAAAAAGCCAGGGCACTTCAAGTATGACTGTCCTTTACTGAAAAAGGCCTACAAGAAAAAAGAAGAAAGCTTATATGGCAACATGGTCTGAAGAATCTTCCTCGTCGGAAGAAGAGAGCAAAAGGAAGTTGCCAATATTTGTTTCATGGCCAACGACGACGACAACGACAATGAGGTAAGTTCTGAAAACTCAAATGATGATTTTACATTTGATGAAATGTTTGAGGCTTTCAATGAACTTATGATTGATTTTAAATCCTTAAAGAAAAAGTATAAGTTTTTGAAAAATGATAATATTAGTTTAGCTAAAAGTAAAAATGAATTAGCTTTAGAAGTTAAGAACTTAACTAATGAAAAAGAAGAACTTAGGAAAGAAAGAGATAATCTTAATCAAGAAAAAGATTTATTAAAATCTGAAACTAAAAACTCAACTAAAGATTTAAAAGATCAAATAGAAACTTTAGCTTTAGATAAAGAACAGCAAGCTAAAGAAATTGACTCTCTTAAGAAAGATGTTAAAAAATATAAAGACATTGTTGAGAAATTCACTTAAGTTCAACTAAACTTAACATGATCCTAGATAGTCAAAAAGCTGTTTTTGACAAAGCTGGTTTAGGATATAACACATTAAGAAAACAGAAATCTCTAAAGAATATTTTTGTAAAAGCCAACCAAAGTAATATAACTTGTTTTAAATGTAATGAAAAAGGTCACAAATCCTTTGAATGCAAAACATTAAACAACAACAAGTTAAATATTAAAGCTAAGAAAATATGGGTTCCGAAAGGAACAATTTTTATTGCTGCTAACCATGAAGGACCCAAGAAAGCTTGGGTACCTAAGCATAAAGTTTGATGATATTGCAGGAATGTCTTGTAGCCAAAAGATCAAAGAAAAAGTGGTACCTTGATAGTGGCTGCTCAAGACATATGACGGGTGACAAAGATGAATTCATCACCCTAGAAGAAAAGAAAGGTGGAGTTGTGACGTTTGGCGATAACGGTAAAGGTCAAATTATGGGCCTTGGTAAAGTTCGCATAACTCCATCTATAGTTATTGATAATGTACTTTATGTTAATGGTTTGAAGCATAATCTAATTAGCATAAGTCAATTATGTGATAAAAATTTTAATGTTTCATTTAAATCTTCTATATGCACTGTAACTAATTCTATTGATGATAGCATTGTATTTACTGGTTATAGACATGGCAATGTTTACTTAGTTGACTTAGAAAAATTATCTTTGAGTGATCATTGCTTAATTGCTGACAATGCTAACATAAATGAAATTAGTTGGTTGTGGCATCGTAGATTAGGTCATGCAAGCACACACCTTATTTCAAAACTAATTAAAATGGATTTAGTTAAAGGATTACCTAAATTAGATTTTGAAAATAATAAAATATGTGATGCATGTCAATTTGGAAAACAAACTAGAAGTTCTTTTAAATCTAAAAACATTGTTTCAACTTCTAGGGGACTAGAGCTACTTCACATGGACCTATTTGGACCAACTAGAACCACAAGTCTAGGAGGAAAGAAATATGGTCTAGTGATTGTAGATGATTATTCTAGATATACTTGGGTAATGTTTTTAGCTCACAAAGATGAGACTTTCTCGATGTTCCTGAAATTTTTCAAGAAAGTCACAAATGAGAAAAACACTACTATAGTATCTCTAGAAGTGATCATGGAACAGAATTTGAAAATCACTTATTTGAAAATTTCTGCACTGAAAATGGAATTAATCATAATTTTTCAGCCCCTAGGACTCCACAACAAAACGGTGTAGTTGAAAGAAAAAATAGAACTCTAGAAGACATGGCCCGTACCATGCTATGTGAAAGCAACTTACCAAAGTATTTTTGGGCGGAAGCAATTAACACAGCATGTTACATCTTAAACAGAGCTTTAATAAGACCAATATTAAAGAAAACACCTTATGAATTATGGAATGAAAGAAAACCAAATATAAAATACTTTCATGCATTTGGATGTAAATGTTTCATTCATAATAATGGTAAAAACAACTTAGGAAAATTTGATGCTAAATCTGATGAAGGAATTTTTCTAGGTTATTCAACAACTAGTAAGGCATATAGAATCTTTAACAAGAAAACCTTAGTAGTTGAAGAATCCATTCATGTAGTTTTTGATGAATCTTTAGCAACTGGATCTGAAAAGATTGATGATGAGGAAGATACAAACATAATTGAAAAAGATCTTGAAAAACTTAATATTGAAGTATCTTCTGATCATGAACAAGAGGCTAAAGATGATGATTCACATAAGGACGATGATGTCAATATTGATCATAATGATGTAGATCTTCCAAGAGACTGGAGATATGCTCATAGTCATCCTAAGGAATTGATTATAGGCGATCCATCTCAAGGAATAAGGACTAGATCATACATGAGAAATATTAGTAATCATCTTGCATTTGTATCACAAATTGAACCTAAAACTATAGAAGAAGCTGAAAAAGATAATAATTGGATGTTAGCTATGCAAGAAGAACTAAATCAATTTACAAGAAATAATGTTTGGACCTTAGTTGAAAGACCTAAAAACCATTCAGTAATAGGATCAAAATGGATTTATAGAAATAAACTAGATGAAAATGGCATTGTAATTAGAAACAAAGCTAGATTGGTTGCTAAAGGATATAATCAAGAAGAAGGTATTGATTTTGATGAAACCTTTGCACCTGTAGCTAGATTAGAAGCCATTAGGCTATTACTTGCATTTGCATGTCATATGAACATTAACTTATTTCAAATGGATGTAAAAAGCGCATTTTTAAATGGACTTATTAATGAAGAAGTTTATGTAGAACAACCACCAGGTTTTGAAGATCACGAGTTTTCAAATCACGTTTTTAAATTGCACAAAGCTTTATATGGTTTGAAACAAGCACCTAGAGCTTGGTATGATAGGTTAAGTAAATTCTTAATAGAAAATGATTTTACAAGAGGAAATGTTGATAAAACTTTGTTTTTGAAAAGAAAAGTAAAGATTTACTTGTAGTACAAATATACGTAGATGACATTATTTTTGGTGCTACTAACGAATCTCTTTGTCAAGAATTTGCAAAGTTGATGCAGGGAGAATTCGAGATGAGCATGATGGGAGAACTCAACTTCTTCCTTGGACTCCAGATCAAACAAAGCAAAGAGGGAATCTTTATCAACCAAACCAAATACACAAGAGAACTACTCAAAAAGTTTGGTATGGAAACAATGAAACCCCTCGGAACTCCAATGAGTCCTTCATGCAAGCTGGACAAAGATGAAGAAGGTAAAAAGGTTGATCAAAAGTATTATCGAGGTATAATCGGATCCCTTCTTTATTTAACAGCAAGTAGACCAGATATCATGTTTTCAGTATGTTTATGTGCTAGATTTCAATCTGAACCTAAAGAATCACATTTAATAGCTGTTAAAAGAATTTTAAGATATCTAAATGGAACTAAAAATGTAGGTTTATGGTATTCTAGAGACTCCACATTAAACCTAATTGCATATTCAGATTCTGATTATGCTGGATGTAAATTGATAGAAAAAGCACAAGTGGTGCATGCCAATTCTTAGGTAGTAACTTAATCACATGGTTTAGCAAAAAGCAAAATTCAGTTGCATTATCAACTACTGAAGCTGAATATGTAGCAGCTGGAAGTTGCTGTGCGCAAATCCTATGGATTAAGCGACAACTTGAAGACTATGGTATCACACTTGATAAGACACCCATAAGATGTGATAACACTAGCGCAATCAACTTAACTAAAAATCCAATTCAACACTCAAGAACAAAACACATAGAAATTAGATATCATTTTATAAGGGAACATGTAGCTAATGATGAAATTTGTTTAGATTATGTAAACACTGAAGAACAATTAGCTGACATATTCACTAAACCTTTAAATGAAGAAAGATTTTGTTATCTTAGAGGAGAATTAGGAATTTGTAATCCTTTTGAATAAATTTTGAAACCTTAAGGAAATATATCTAGAATTCTTTCAAATCCTCAAAATCTTAAGGAAATTTATCTAGAACTCATATCAATTGATTCTCTCAAATCCATGATTTTTAATCATACTCAAAGATCAAATTTGGGACTTATTTCGGATTCTCTGAATTCAATCTTTTTTTCTGAAATTGTCCGGGAGCCGACTCGAGAGTTTCGGAGTCGACTCGAGTTTCTGCTGAAACTCAGGAGTCGACCCCCTCTGAGCGAGTCGACTCGAGATCGTGTCCGTGCTCTGTGACTTGTCGCGAGCCGACTCCACACTTTGCGCGAGTCGACTCGACGTGGTCCCAGTCGATTTATTTAGGGCACGAGTCGACCCGACGGACATTTCATCTTCCAAAATCTTCCAAATCCTCTCCAAAACTTTCCCAAACCCTCCAAACTTCAATTAACCCTGATTAAACAATCCTTCAAATCAATGGCACCAAAACCCGAGGAGCAAGCTAGTGGCGCCGGGATGAAGAGAAAAGGACCGTGCGACGACCCGTCCGCGAGCCGTCCGGATTCCTCTTCTACCCTTCGGCTAGTGATCCTCCAGCTCCAGCTCCTACCCCCCAGGTAGACCTTCTAGCCAGTAGGATTGTACCACTGGAAGGAAAGTGGATTTCGATTGTTTGAGAATGAGGGATTCATCATTGGTAGACAGTTATCGAGATGGGTTTTGAGAAATTTGTTCTTTGGATTGTCCAACTTATCCTGCTTTGGTAAAGAATTTTACAAGAATTTGTCTAGAGGAGATGGCTTGTAAGCAAGGTTAGAGGCATGGTTTAAACATTACTCCTCCATTCTTTCTAGACTATTGAAGTTACCCTTGTCTGGACCTCACATTTGCTTCTGAAGATAGGTCTCCTGCTCTCACCAGATTATTGAACCGAACTTTGAGGGATTTGAGGAAGTCTTTGCTAGTCAACTGCCATTGGAGTTAAGGCTTCTACACAATATTTGCAGCAGGATTTATTTCCCAAGACAGGCCGGTTTGACTATGTTTCTGAAGAGATATTTTGTCATGGATGCATTGTATCTGGGAAACCCATCAATCTGCCTAGGATGATTTTGGTATATTGCAGACTGTGGGGAAGAAGAAATCAGCTTCCCTATGGCATGATCTTGACTTTATTTCTTAGCCAAGGGATTGTGTTCAGTGATAGTGAGCCAAAGAAAGAGTTAAGACATACAGATTATTATACTTTGGCTACTATTCATCGCATGGGGTTTATCAAGAAAAATGGAAGTTGGGAAGAAAGACTGACTGAGGATAGAGACTTAGATGCAGAGGCACCCAGAGTTGAGACATTCATCTCCGGAGCCTCCTCAGATTCCAGTTCCAGCTCCTCTTCAGATCCTACCCTGCTCCTACTATTGTCCTGCACAGTCTTCCATTTCATCTGCTAGTTTTTCAGATACTCAGTTGATCAACTTCGATCTTTATTCTGATCAAGAAAAGAGATTGAAAGACTGAATTTAATGATAAGTTATGAACTTAAAAGAAGCATTTATTCTCTCAGTGATCGTGTTGCATTGATTGAGTCCACTCTTAGCTCATCTGGTTCCTTAAGTGAAAATTTAAAGAATATCTTTGAAGACTTAAGGACATGCGGTGATCGGAGACTTACTCCAAGCAACGCAGAGCTTCAAGAAAAATCATTCTGCACTTTGTTGATGAAAAACTTAAAGACTATGTAAGATTCAATGCGAAGGGAATGAAGCAAATTGTAGATCATTTGAATAGAATCACTAGAAGAAATTTTTAAGTTTTCATGTAATTTTGATGTAAAATTTACTTTCAATGCAATGTACAAGTTTTTCCATGTACTTTCATTTTGAAGTAATGAGAATGTTTGATGCTTCACTTTTTGTCTATTTCAATTGTGAGTACCCTTGAATATCTTTGAATGCTTATGTTTAAATTGATATAATTTTGAATATCTCAATACTCAATTGATAACTTAGATGCTGAATGAATTCGAATGAGTTTAATCAATTTGATGCTCTGATGCATCTCAACCTTTTTGTTGATTACAAAAAAGGGGGAGAGATTTATATGAATTAATCGTATATTGCATCATCTTTTAATTGCCCTAATTAAATAAGGGGAGAGAATTAAATAAGATAAAAGAGTTGAATTCAATGCTTAAGTTTTTGATTTAAAAATTTTGAATGATTTATAAGATTAAGGTTCATAGGGGGAGCTACCTCATTGAGGGGGAGCCTTTCCATGAACACAAAAGTTGATTTTGGAATCACAAATTTTTTCAATTTTATAATGCATATACTCAATGTTTTTGTCATCATCAAAAAGGGGGAGATTGTTGAGAAATTATTGAAACATAATTGCCCCAACTTATTGATTTTGATGATTTCCAAAAGCCATGAGTATCTTAAAGGAATATGTTTATTTATCAAAAACCTTGAGCTTATTCAAATTGAAAAATGAACTTTCAATGGTTATATCAAATGAATTTTGAATTAGAAAAAGAAGTTTCAAGTTGTATGCTAAAAGAATTCAAAAAGAATTTTACACTTTATATTTCAATCGATGAATTCTTGAAACATGTCTTGAATCCATGTTAAATCATATTTAATGTATTCAAGTCAAATTTATATTTTAAATTTAATTGGGACAAGTTTTAAAGTCAATCAGAACATTTTTCTGATTTTTGTATCGGTCCCGAGCCGACTCAGAGTTTCCGAGTCGACTCCCCTGCCTGAGTTTCTCGAGTCGACCCTTGGTTTTCAAGAGTCGACCCCTGAATTCTTGCGAGCCGACTCCGACTGTGCGAGACTCCGCTCAAACAACAGAACTCATTTTTGAGCACTTCTCGAGTCGACTCCCCTTTCCTCGAGTCGACTCCCGACTTTCAGGAGCCGACACTTTTCGCGAGTCGACCCCTCAATGGTTAAAATGTTTCTATTTTTGGTAATCGACCTCGAGCCGACTCCGAGCTCGAGTCGACTCCGCGAATTCTGGGCGCGATTTTTAAGATGACACATCAGCCCCAACGGTAAGATTTTTGAATAACGGCTATTTTTCCTTGTCTCTAACGGATATATTTTTGCAGATTCTATAAATAGAGGAGTTCTTTTCAAATCAAAACAACCCAGAGAAAATCAAAAGAGAGAAAAGAATATCATTTGAAAAGAGGGAAAAACAGAGCTTATTGGAAAAATCTTTTAGCTCAAAGAAGAGTTTCAAAAGGAGTGAAATCCAAGTGAAAGATTCGTCTACTCCTTCTCATCATTCCACAAAAGCCAGAAGAAAATCCAAGTGCGTTTCAAAGGTCAAATCTGCGGATTTTCAAAAGGGGAAAAGCTTCATCTCAACTCCAAAGCTTCAACGGTCAAGAATCTAGCTGAGGCGTGATTCAACACTTCAAGAGGAGTTGAAGAGAAGAAGGGAGAAAGCCCAAGCATCTACCATCGGCAAAATTATCAGGCTTTTCTAACCTTAATATTTTGTACTTAATTTGTATATCTGCTCAAGGGGAGCACTTATTGTTCAAACACATTTATTTGTTTGCTGATTCAATCAGTGGATTGAATTAGTGGAGGTTGGTATACCTCGTTACAAGCCGGAGTGCTTGTGTTGGGTTAGTTGTGAGCCCTAGAAAAACAACGTGTAGGGTTTTGTGCTGGTAAGCCCGAGTTAAAACCAGCTGGGTTCGTTGTGCACCCGGAAAACAACAAGTTTGAGTTGTGAGCTTGGAAAACAACTCGGCTGTAATCTAGAGAGATTATAGTGTGGACCCAAGTGAATCTTGGGAGTGGACGTAGGTGCTGGTTGCACCGAACCACTATAAAATTCTTGTGTTTGCCGTGCCTAATTTTCTCTATCTCTATCTCTCTTTATTTGCTTGTTTTGCTTATTAGTTAATCTCACTTGCACATCTTGCTAACTAATCAATTAAAGTTAAAAAGTCTTAAATTTTTAAGNCCCCCGCCATTTTGTCTTCTCCGGCACGGCCGCTGCCGTGGCCAGCAATGGCCTGGCCACGGTGACCAGGCCATAGTCAAAAAAAAAAAATTTGTAACAGGGGGGGGTGGGGGGGAAAACCCCCCCCCCCCCATTTGTCTTCTCTGGCCACGGCCGCAGTGGCCTGGCCACGGTGGCCAGGCCACAGTCAAAAAAAAAAATTTTGTAACAGGGGGGGTGGGGAAACCCCCCCCCCCATTTTGTCTTCTCCGGCCACGGCCGCTACCGTGGCCGGCAGTGGCCTGGCCATGGTGGCCAGGCCACAGTCAAAAAAAAAAAAAATTGTAACAGGGGGGGTGGGAAAACCCCCCCCCCCCCATTTTGTCTTCTCCGGCCATGGCCGCTGCCGAGGCCGCAGTGGCCTGGCCACGGCTGCTGCCGAGGCCGGCAGTGGCCTGGCCACGGTGGCCAGGCCACAGTCAAAAAAAAAAATATTTGTAACAGGGGGGTTGGGGAAACCCCCCCCCCCCCCCCCATTTTCTCTTCTCCGGGCACGGCCACGGTGGCCAGGCCATAGTAAAAAATAAATAAATTGTTGGCTGTTACAGGCGGGGTGGGGAAAACCCCCCCCCCCATTTTCTCTTCTCCAGCCACGGCTGTAGCCGAGGCCGGAGAAGCCGGCCACGTCACCGGTGGTCAGGACAAAAAAAAAAAAAACATGTCTGTTACGGGGGTGGGAAAACCCCCCCCCTCCCCTTTTATCTTCCACGGCCGTGGCCTGGCCACGGTGGCCAGGCAAAAAAAAAATTTATTTATGCAATAATTTTTGTGCATTTGTAGTTATTTACAATTTTATGTCTTGATTATTTACATTCTGCTTCAAATTGAATGATGCATTAAATTATGTAATGCTTGAATGAAAGTCATGTTGTAGTTTTATTTAATTCTCAAGAACACATTAGTACTTTCAATGATTTATATTTTAGTCTTCACAAACAATTATATTCGACATAATAATCTTAAGAAGCCATTGACTATATATAGAACACTATGCCTCTATTTGTAGAATTGACAAGAATTTATGAATAACAAGCATAAGTCCGATTGTCTTCGGATTTCATATTATTAATCACATCACTATAACCTTTAGACCCATTTGAGAATTTGTAAGATTTAGTCTTGCAAATTCTCAAATTGTCCTGGTGGACAGTTTGAGAATATTTTTTGTGATATGGTAGTCTGCTATTAATCATCTTGGTTGAGATTGCGGTTTGTATTTGCTCATACGTTCTCCTAGTGTGGCATATATGCCACACATTTAGGAGAACATATGGGGAAATGCTGCTGAAATTTCAACATAACCGATCGATGATAATCAATAGCAGACTACCATATCGCAAAATATATTCTTGAATGGGATAGGGCCTTACCTTTTAGACATGGAGTGAAGGTTTAATTAATTTAGGACACTTGAAAGCATGTGAAGTCTCATGATTGAACGAACCGCCTTGCGGCCCGACCCGAACTCAAGCCCTACCATTAGCCATGAACCTGTGCCTCGGTCCTTGCTAGCACGCCAAGGATCGTAGCCGTGGCTTGCCCTTGCATGGTAGGGACCTTAGTTGCCTAAAAGAAAATTGGTTTAGTTATAAATGATTTAAATGGTTGTTATTAATCTTAGTTGTGTAAAAAAAATAATTTAGTTATATATTTAGTAATACTAATATAGTTTTATTTTGTGGTTTCCTTTAATGGTTTACCAGACTTTGTATAAGTGGTCAAAAATGAGCGGGGCTCGCTCGTGGATGTATGCAAGGATAAAAGATGGCTTGCTTAATCCAGATTTTCTGAATGGATTGAAAGAATTTATCGCATTTGCATGTAGCCAACCTGACTGGATGGATGGCCCTAGGATTAGGTGCCCATGCAACTTCCACAGGTGTCAGAATAAAGCCTACAGAGATGTTGAAACTGTTAAGGTACATTTGTGTAAGAAGGGGTTTGTTCCTGATTACTATGTTTGGTACTGTCATGGTGAACCAGAGGATATTCCAGCAGCTGTTATAGGCCAACAAGAGTCAATTCCCGTAGATAAACCATTTGTGAATTTAAACACATATGAACAAATGGTGATGAATGCATCGGGTAATGAATTCAATCAGAATACATTTATGGAAGAACCAAATCCAGATGCACAGCAATTTTACGATATGTTGCGTGCTGCAAATCAAGAATTGTATTCTGATTGTGAGGGTCATTCCCAGTTGTCTACAGTGCTCGAATGTTGAATATTAAGGCAGAACATCAATTATCAGAAAAGGCGTTCAATTTTGTAGCTGGGTTAATCAAAGAAATTTTGCCAAATGACAATGTTGTAGCAGACAGTTTTTACGCAACAAAGAAGTTGTTGCGTGGGCTTGGGCTCCCAATAAATAAGATCGATTGTTGCTTGAACAATTGTATGATATTTTGGGGTGAAGACTCAGAGTTGAGATGGTGTAAGATTTGTGGGCAATCGAGGTACAAAAACAGCGAAGGAGGAGCCAGTATAAGTAGGAGGAAAAGTGTGCCTTACAAGAGGATGCATTACTTTCCTCTTACCCACGCCTGCAGAGATTATACAGATCTGAGGCAACAGCTGCTGATATGAGATGGCATGCCGAACATGAATCTAAAGAGGATGAAATGCGGCATCCATCAGATTCAAAGGCTTGGAAGCATTTCAATGAAAATCATCCTAATTTCGCTGAAGATATAAGGAATGTGAGATTAGGTCTTTGTACCGATGGCTTCCAACCATTTGGTCAAGCGGGGCAACAGTATTCATGTTGGCCTGTGATACTGACTGTATATAACCTTCCTCTATGGAAGTGCATGAAAGATACTGCAATGTTTTTAACCGTTTTGGTTCCAGGACCATCAAATCCAAAGGAAAAGATTGATGTCTTTCTGCAACCGTTGGTGGCCGAATTGAAAATGTTGTGGGAAACAGGAGTCGTAGCCTACGACATTTCTATGAAACAGAATTTCATCATGAGAGCTGCTTTGATGTGGACAATAAGTGATTTCTCGGCATATGCAATGTTGTCTGGTTGGAGCACTGCTGGACGTCTGGCATGCCCTCATTGCATGTATGATTCAGATGCATTTACATTGCAGAAGAGTGGTAAGCAGTCATGGTTTGATAACCATAGGAAGTTCTTGCCCCCAAATCATCCTTACAGGCGTAACTTGATCACCTTCCGAAGAACAAAGCAGTCACAAAATTCGCCGAACCGGTTAGGTCCGGCATGGATATATTTGATACTATAGAGCATTTGGGGTTGATGTATGCATGGGAACCGGATGCAGATAGAATAAATAGCCGTATATGTAAAGAACATAACTGGAAGAAGCGAAGTATATTTTGGGATTTGCCTTATTGGAGCACAAATCTCATCCGGCACAACTTGGATGTTATGCATATCGAGAAAAATTTCTTTGATAACATATTTAACACGGTGCTAAACATCCCAAAAAAAACAAAAGATACTGCAAAGTCAAGAGAAGAACTTAATCAGTACTGCAGAAGAGGTGATTTGAGAAGGAGTGCCGACGGGACCTATCCTAAAGCCTGTTACACTCTTGACAGAAATTCACGAGAAGTTTTATGTAACTGGCTTAGAGGGTTAAAATTTCCAGATGGTTATGCCTCAAATATCGGTAGGTGTGTGGACATGCATAAGCTCAAGTTGTTCGGCATGAAGAGTCACGACTGCCATGTTTTCATGCAACGGTTATTACCTGTAGCTTTTCGTGAGTTGCTTCCGCAACATGTCTGGAAGGCAATTATGGAGCTCAGCTTGTTCTTCAAGGAGTTATCTGCCGCAGTCATTACTTCTGCATCCATGGCAAGGCTTGAGGAGGAAATTTCAATTATTTTATGCAAGCTTGAGCGAATATTTCCTCCCAGTTTTTTTGACTCAATGGAGCATTTACCGGTTCACTTGCCATACGAAGCGAGCATAGCTGGTCCCGTGCAGTATCGCTGGATGTATCCTTTCGAGAGGTAAATATATACATCATTAAGATATGTTGACATTTCAAATATTATTTCATTGCAAGAAATTGGTTAATTTTTTGTTTCAACTTTACATATAGGTATCTTAAGAAGTTAAAAAATAATGTGCGTAATAAGGCAAGGGTTGAAGGTTCTATATGCAATGCACACTTGGTCGAAGAAGTTTCAGCTTTTGCCTCGCATTACTTTGAGGGTCACGTCCACACGAGGAGCCGAAATCTTGGTCGTAACGATGACGTATGTGTGGACGAAGGAGAACCTAATGACGTAGAATATCAATTTTTAAAGGTATCGGCCGTTCATTTGGTGGGCAGAAGTCAAGAAATCTTAGCGATATGGAGTATAATGCAGCACATTATTACATCCTAATGAACTGTAGAGAAGTCGATCCATATATTGAGTAAGTGTATACTTCAATGCTTAATTGAAATTTTAATTTAAATTACAATATACCATAATATTTAATTGCTAACATCAGTTTTCATCCTTTTCATCCCATAAGGATGTTTTGTGATAGACAACGACAGATGAATCCCGACATCAGTCAAGTTGCAATTGGGCAGAAATTAGAAACGGAGTTTGCTTACTGGTTTTATGAATTTGTGAGTAGTATCACTCAATCAATTTCAATAATGGCTTTTATTTTTTGAATTGGATGTGAATAGCTTATTAATTTATAGGTAAACGGTCCATGGTCCACAACCGACAATATTTTCATTAAATGTCTATCGCAATGGCCATTGAAGACCGTAACAACCTCTACTGGCTATTTTGTAAATGGGTACAAATTTCAGATTGAACGATTAGCAGCTTCAAGAGGCACGCAGAACTGGGGCGTGTGTGTTAAAGGAGAAAGTGTTGGAGCAAATATGCAGGATTATTATGGAAAGTTAGTAGAGGTGGTTGAAGTTGAATATCCCGGTTGGCCTATGAAACGAACCGTATTGTTTCGTTGTGATTGGTTCGATCCGATAGTTCCTGTGGGCAAAAGGGTTCATAACGACTACAATTTGGTTGAAGTGAACCATCGACGAAGATTGCAGAAATATGACCCATTCATCCTTGCATCCCAAGCTCAGCAAGTCTTTTACTGCGGATATCCAAGTTTGCGCAACGACAAGCGAGATTGGTGGGCCGTTTCTAAAATCGTCCACGTTCAACAATCGTATTAGAGGAGAGTTCATCAAGTCAATCAGCCGAGTGCCCTGCATTTCAAGAGGATGAGATGGAAATGCATGCAATTGAGGACGACACAAGGGCTCCTGAAACATCACTTAGAGATCCAAATGGTGATGTCCAAGAAATTGCGGATGCAAATGTTCGGTTTCCTTCCGATGATAATGAAACTGAATCGCAGTCCGATACGGCATCGGATGTTGAACCAACATTTCACGAAACAAATGACACCGATTAAACATAGAGGTTTTTTAAAATTTAACTTTTTTTATAAGTGTTAAATTTTTACATAGTCAATCATTAATCGTAATTTAATTGTATGAATCTTTAGTATTTTCAGTATGACGGGCAGAGGTAGATCTACCGACGACAGACGGAGTGAGCAGGGACGTAGCCCTGCTGCATCAGATCACATGAGCATCGGAGATGGAGAGTTTGGATCTCCAGCAGTCGCACATCCTTCGATCTCTCCAGCAGTATTACCATCCAGCCGATCGGCACATACCTCCGAGAGTTCTTCCACCATCGGCCGCACCGTACTTCGACTTGATGCTTACGGGCTGTAAGTATATACTAATTAAAAATATATGTTTATATTTTTAAGTCAATTACTTATAAACATGCATTTTTTTAACAGATTTATTGAGCAGCATCATGTATCCAGCCACATCAGCGCCGTATTTCAGAGGCGTGCAGATCCTAGTGGCTACGATTGGCGCCACGTATCTCCAGTCACGAGGGAGTTTTATTTTTCTGAGTTTCAGGTAAACTTATTAAATACAATTTATCTCTGATATAAAATTTTTAATCTTAATAAATTCAGAAACTAACTGTTTATTTTAATGCAAAAAAGTTTACGTGGGATCCTGCCAGCCATGATGCCATTAGGGCAGCATGGGAGGCTCTGACGGGATGCCGATACTCCGACATGCTTCATCGTTGGAGGTCATCGGATCAGCGTCCTGCGCACGTGCCAGAGGGTATTTGGCACGAGTGGCAGCAGGCCTGGCAGTCCGATGGCTGGCGTAGGAGGTCTGCATCAGCCAGCACAAACCGTCGATCTGAGAAGGGCAGTCCTGGCACGGGTCTCTCCCACCATACTTCAGGCTCCATTTCGATTCAGGAGCACAGACGGCGTATGGTAAGAAAATATAAATATTTTAATTACTATTTTAGTTATTTACAAATATTTGTATTAATATCAATTTTTTTATTATTATAGTTTGAGCAGGAGGGCGGAGATCCTGGTGAGTTTCGTCTATTCAGGGCGACACACACCAGGAGGGATGGTTCCTGGGTCGACACGCGATCACGGGAGGTTGTGGTAAGAAATTAGATTTATGTAGTATCTGTTTAATTCTAAAATTTTATTTCAAGAAATTTATTAACTCATTTATTGTTGATTTCATAATTTAAAGACACGAGTCGAGGAGCTTCGCTCCTAGGCATCGTAGGTCGACTCTACTGATGGGGAGACGCCCGTCAACTCTCAGCAGAGGAGAGTCGGCGTGTGTTTTTGGAGGCTGTTGGTGCCCAGCCCCGAGACCGCAGGGTCTATGGTCTGGGCACTAGAGCTTCTACATATTTTCCCCATCAGGCCTCCAGCTCGCGAGTTTCTAGTGATATTCCTCCCGAGCGTTTAGACGACCTTCGGAGATCTATTGCAGAGGAGGTTCGGCAGGAGGTCGAGCAGGATTTCGAGGATCGTATGCGAGGCCGGGATCAGGAGATTGCAGACATAAGAGATGAGATGCATCATTTGCGGGATTTGGTTAGCCGCTTGTCGCAGAGTCTCCAGCCTCCACAGCCTCCACGTGATCGCTCAGATTCTTGATGTATTTTTTTTTCTTTTTATATGTTGTACATGAAAACTTTAAAATTTTAGTATATTATTTATTTTTGTAAATTGATTGATTATTGTTTGGATCAATATGAGTGAAGAATGTTTCGATCAATATTTAAATATAACGAAATTGTATTAACCGTTTTAATTTTTAAATTTTTATTTTTTTAAAAAAATATTTATTTAGCGATGCATTAGCGACTGCAATTGCATCGCTAATATTTTCAAAATATTATTATTAAATATTGCGACGCAATGAGCTGGCGTCGCAATATTTAAAAAAAAAATTAATTAGCGACGCATTAGCGACTCAAATTGCATCGCTAATATTTTTATAATATTACTATTAAATATTGCGACGCAACGATCTGGCATCGCAATATTTTTAAAAAAAATTTAATTAGCGACGCATTAGTGACTAAAATTGCATCGCTAATATATCTAAAATATTATTAATAAATATTGCGACGCAGTACCTGGCGTCGTAATATTTTAAAAAAATTTTATTAGCGACGCATTAGCGACTAATATTGCGTTGCTATTATATTTAAATATTATTATTAAATATTGCGACGCAGCTAAATGCGTCGCAATATTGCGACGCAATTGAATGCGTCGCAATATTTAATATTAATATTTAAAATATTAAAATTTAGTTTTAAATTTAGCGATGCATTTTGGTGCGTCGCAATATTGCGACGCATCTATGCGTCGCATAGAGTCGCTGTTTTGCAACGCAATTGCGACAAATTGGGTTGCGACGATATTCTCAGCGACGCAGTCATTGCGTCGCAATAGTATGTTTAGCGACGCATTTGATGTCGCAATATTTTTTTTTCTTATAGTAATCTCTCTTGTGCATTACAGAAAAGATGAGAAATGGGGTGCCACTTTCAGATACAGACTGATTTCCATGACGGCTGGAAGCACTCTGTGGTGCCATTAGAAAGAACATAGATGGTGGCGAAACTGTCACTCTTACTTGTTCAGCGCTGCAAAAGAAGTATAGAGACATCCTGAGGTCAGCAGACCAAGATTACAAGCCTGGGGATTACATTAACTGTAGTGTGAAATTTATATGTTTGGAGGCTACAATGGAAGTACTTGCTGACAGGATGAAGAGAAGATCTGAGGAAGGGAGGCACTACATGCCTGTGACTCTACTACAGTCACAGTTGGATCTGCTCGAGATTGATGAGGCTGAAGCAATTGCAAAGGTTGATGCTACTCTGAGCCTTGAAGCCATTGTAGATGGCATTTTAGTTCATTTGAGGACAACAGGAATTGTGTGTGATCAAAGAAGAAATGCATACATATAGGTGCTGGTCAAGTGCTTATTATTATTATTATTATAAACTCTAAAGGATCATCTTGAGTGTTTCTAGTAAATGTATTTTATAGAGCATACTGCGCTAATGTCATCTAATAAAGGACTATTTTTTTTATATGAACTCTAAAAATCATCTTGAGTGTTTCTCAAATATTGGACTTAACATAATTGCTGTTGGGCTCATTTAGCCATTTGGATTCTATCGTACCTCTGGAGCAAAATTGTGTGCGCTTGTAATTTGCCACCGAATTTGTATGATCGCTGAGTCAAGGCAGTTGACTCGGTATGGAGATTGTATGCTTGCGAGTTGGGTTATGGGTTTAAAGATAGATCTTTTTAATTCTTTAGATAATTTTGATCAAGGTCTGTAGATCTATTGAAAAGGGTTCCAAGACCCACATTTAAATTGTGACAACAAGATAGATATGACAGGTTTGGACAAGAGTTGCCGTATACCGAACTTAAGTAGAGTCATTTCTCTATGACTTTGAAAGGTCTTATGGAAATAATAGTCTCTATTATATAAATAATAATTATAATATTTATGATGATTATGCTGCTAAGATGAGATGATGTGATAAGTTTTTTTTTCAAAAGAAAAAAAAAATGGAAGTAAAACATGAATCTTCAAACAATGAATCAGTTTCAAAACAAATTTATCAGACAGATATCGATGTCAAAATTTTAAAATTATCCCAAAAATCAGAGAGAGTAGTGGCCATAAATTATTAGTTACTTTGAAAATTAAATTCTAAAATCTTTATCTACCAAATAGGGTTCTAAAGTTAGCTTATTAATGATAAAAAATATATTTTGTTAAAGATTCTCTTTACCCTCTTTGAAGGGGTTTAATCATTTTGTTGAAGATATCAACAAGGAGATTAAACTAAGCAAAGAGTTATAAAGGCTGGCATGATAAGTTTTTTATTAAAAATGGAAGGGCAAGGGTATGAGAGTAGATAGATGAAACATGATAATACAAAGCGGAGTTATCCACTACACACGAGAAGTGAACCATGGATCTCCAAACAACCAACCTGTTTCAAAACAATTTTATTGGGCGAAGATATCGGTGTCAATATTTTAAAATTATCTCAAAAATTAATGAATAGTGGCACTAAATTGTTAATCACTTTGAGAATTAAATTCTAAAATCATAATCTACCAAAATAGGGTTCTAAAGTTAGCTTATTATGGCAAAAAAAATTTATCAAAGATTCTCTTCCCCCTCTTCGGAGGGCTTTAATCACTTTGTTGAAGATATCAACATGAAGACTAAACTATGCAACGAGTAATGAAAGCTGATAGTGAATGTATCCAAGTTTAAATTGAATCACCTTCTTTATAGTTAGATTCATTTGGATCTTATAGCCAAAAAGTCTCTCGTTAACGATTATTAGTTGGCTAAAAAAAAGAGGTATTTAAAAGATGGAACGATATGGGCCATACTTGTACCATAAAAACATGTCAGATGGTAACATAGGAATATGATATAATAGCACAGGGATATGATATTGCAGTATAAAAATATAATATAGTAGCACAAGAATATTGCAATAATACAAGAATATAACATAGCAATATAGGGATATATATGATAATAGTAAAAGGATACGATGTAATAGCACAAAGATAAGTAGTGCAGCACAATGATATGTTAAAGTAGCATAAAAACGAATATGATATCGGAGGAAAGGGATACAATATGATAGCACTGGAATATGATATGATAGAATATAATAAAAAGCATAGGAATATATATAATATAATAGTAAAAAAATATAATATAATAGCACAAGAATATGATATAGTAACATAGGGATATAACATAATAACATAGAGATATAATATACTATGTGGCATATTTAGAAGGTAGAGACAAGGGTTGTGTTGTTCTATTTCATAAATGCTCTATTTCTCTCTCTCTTTTCTTTTTAAGTAGGTAACAATTGTTAATGGGTCACTTTTTGGCTTTGGAATCTCTATAAATTTAATGATAGGAGAGGCAACTGGAATTGAATTTAGCTACAAGCAAATATAATTAAGTCCAAATTTTACACACACACGCGTGCACGTAATACTTAAATTAAGAATTATGATGGTATATAAATAACCTTATTTTCTATGGCTAGAAAGAACCTTATTTCAATATTCATAATACATATTTTTAAGACCATAAAATTGTATGATAAGCTAAAATTTTATAGTATTTATTAAGAATTTTATATTCACATACACTTTAGAAAATATAAGAAGTCTACTTGCTTCTTAATGTAGTCCCCTCAAACTGACTCTTACCATCATCAATCATTAGATTGGGATCCAAATGAAAGCTAGCGCGGCTTTTTCTAGTAGCTTAATCCCCTTATCTTCACTTTGCCTCATGCCTCAATAAAGATCAATAGAGTTCCAAGTACTCCTTTTTTTTTTCTTTCAAGAGAAAATGTAGGCATTACAATTTATAAGCCAACCTGATAATCTGATCATTAACTAACTTGCTTTAAGTAATTTTGGATTAAATATGAATGAGTTTAGGTTATAAATAAATTATCTTATCTTTATCTATTTATTAAATGTATCAGGTTCAATTTTATTTCTGATCCATTTAACCTATTTTTATCAATTTAATAATTAGGTTGTATCCCTAATTTGTTTAATATGTTCAAGACCTATCAAGAAAACTCCCTCTTCATTCCTCTGACAGAATTATGGATTCCACTATCTTAGACGTTGAACGGATGCTAAACATTTCTATTTTCAAGTAATTTATTTAATTTTTAATGATCTCTTCTTTGATTTTCGGATTCCACTATCTTAGACATTGAACGGATGCTAAACATTTCTATTATTTAATTTTTAATGATCTCTTCTTTGATTTTCATCTCCTCCTCTTTTTCTTTTCTTACATGATATTTTTTTTAAAGCAAAAACATTAAATTTCAATCGAAACATAAATCCTAAAATTCAAAATTTTATACTCCATATCGCAATTCCGGGATTAGCGAAGGAACGACGCCAAAATAAAAAAATGTCCTTACTTCATGCTGAACGGAAACCTAAAATTCAAATTGTTATACTTTATATTGTAATTCCTCCTCGGAGGAAGATGCGGTGAAAAAAGTAAAAATAATGTTATTTAATGGCCAGAACTTCGTCTTCCCTCGCGTTCTTTGGAATAACTTCGTTTTCGGAATCTCTCTGTCGTTCCTCCGGCAGCAGTCTCTCTTTCTCTCCCTCACTCTCGCTGGTTCTTGGTTCTCTGACAGCAGCAGTCTTTCCCTCTCCCTCTCTCTCTCTGGTTCTTGGCTCTCTGGCAGCAGCAGTCTTTCCCTCTCGCTGGTTCTTGGCTCTCTGTCATTTCTGTCACGCCTCAAACCCAAAAAGTTTGAGCTAGGGTGACAACCGTCGCATTCCGGGCATGCAAGGCGTCCCAAAATTTACACATCGATCATTATAAGGCAATAAGTATAATAAGTCAATCCAAATCCATACTTTATTACAAACCACTTATATAAGTTTTGGGCTACAAGCCCTACTACACACAAATATTACTGGGTTACATCAACACTATGGAACTATTTTATTTTACTGAAGCTCCATCTACCCCATAATTTCATCTTCAATCCCGAGGCTCTGAAAAACATTGTGAGATTTACATGAGCTCACACTCAATAAGTAAGCCTATAATAATGACATAAAATAGTCATATATCATCTTATCTCTCAAGATATTATCAAGTCATAATTTTCATAGAAACTTCCAATTTAATTAACATGCTATCATAGTCATGCATATCATTAAGTCAAAATAATCATGGAAGCTTATAAAACAAATGCCAAAATATGCATTGTAAACAAATCCACTGTTTATATTTAATCATTGTTATATTATATCATATGTGTCCCATGGCCCTACAATGCCTCCATCAATCAGCACACATCCTCTAGATGTGCGTGGCCTCCACATGCATATCAATCAGCACACACCCTCTAGATGTGCGTGGCCTCCACATGCCATATCAATCAACACACATCCTCTAGATGTGCATAGCCTCCACATGCCATATCAATCAGCACACATCCTCTAGATGTGCGTGGCCTCCACATGCCATATCAATCAGCATACACCCTCTAGATGTGCGTGGCCTCCATATGCCATATCAAAGGAGAACCGCGGTGACACATATAAATATAATTCAAATCATTTTACACATGCATGTCACATATTATGCATCATCATAAGCATAATTTCTCTCATAACACATAAATAGTGGTTTGTACATTTTTAACCATTGCATATAATCAATTCACTTTGCAAATAATATCAACTATTATAAAAATATGCAATTAGATACACATGGTACAGCTTACAATTTCCAAAATAATCAATAAAACTCTATTTTATAAATATGCATAAAACTATAAATACAACCATTTATAATTTATAAAATTATTATATTTGGCTTACTTACCTCAATACGCAAATCTAAGGTGATAATCAGCTACATGGATCTCTGGGCACCTACAGCATTATTTTTCATAATTAGATCTCTAAAATATGAATAATAAAAGACTCCTACAACTCTACCCAAACTAATCCATGGGCCTGACTTTGGGCTTGAATATCTCCCAATAAAAGCGTCCAAATGGGAAAATAAAATTACCCCAAGAAACTAGAATTCATCCTGAATCTGGCCATAATTTTATTTTTCATTTTTCGGCCCAATATAGGGCCCAAAACCCGTCCAAAGAGGGCTCCAGGAACGGCCCAATAAGGCCCATAAGGTGGCAGCCCAGCCAGCCCACCCTGTTTCCTTTCCTCCCAGATCCCCTGTTTCAACCGAAATAGGGGCTCTGCTGATCCGGCGGCCAGGGCCACCGCCGGCCAAATCGGAGGCGGCCCGGCCGTCGTCGGTTTGACCGAAGCTGGCCGCCGCCGCGGCCGGCCACCCCCCTTCTCTCTCTCTCAATTTCTTTCCCTCTCTCTCTTTTCTCTTCCTGCTCCCGCGTGGATTTTACTGTGCCGGCGACTCGCCCGGCTAATTGAGGGCAGTCCGGCCACTGTTGGCCGAACCAGAGCCAGCCGCCGCCGCAGCCAGCCGCCTCCCTCCTTCCTCTCTCTTCAATTTCATTCTCTCTCTCTTTCTCTCATTCGTCTCCCGCACAGCTGTTACTGTGCCGGCGGCTCGCCCAGCTAATTGAGGGCAGTCCGACCACTATTGGTCGAATCAGAGCCGACCGCCGCCGCGGCCAGCCGCCTCCCTCCTTCCTCTCTCTTCAATTCTCCCTCACACTCCCCTTCTCTCTCTCTCTATCAGCCGCGGCCTGTTACGGCACCAGCGGCACGATCAACCTATTGGCCGGCCGGATCTCCCTTCTATCTCTCTTCCTCTCTCTCTCATGCTCTCTCTCTCTCAATCTAGCATGGACAGGGAAGGATTACCTGAGGAAGACGTCTGCCAGGATGAAGGAGGGAGTCACCCTCCGTCACCCTTTAAACCCCTCCACATGACGCTTCGGTCAGGTAAAAAGATCGGGAACTCAATAGACACACGACGACTTGGGCATCCAATCGACACTCTCCATGCACCCAGGCTAACCGAGCGAGTTGTTGTTGGAGAGATGCCACCTGCTCCTCCAGCCGGCTCTTGGCCGGCGAAGGAGAAAAATCTCTCTGGTGGAGGCAACCAGGTACTGCTCGGACACCTTCTGAAGTTGTTCATGGCTTGCGAGAGATGACGCCAGGACCTCCGCGTCGATGGTCACTCAAGCACGACTCCTGCGAGCCCCCCAACAAGCGTTGGCACCCCCTCTACCCTCGGAAGCCATCCTGCTGTTACAAACATAGACTGGCTCACAGGAAACTGGCAAAGGAAATGGTAAACAGCGACATGCCCCCCCTGTATTTATACTACTTCGGGCAGGTACTCCGATCGCCCGAACCATCATTTCCAACGCCGTCACCATAAAGTCTCGCCGCGAAGAATCGCTCCCTCGTTACCGAAAGAGATAAATAAATAGTGGCGAGGCATTCAAAACAAATGCCCCATTTTTCGGGTCCCGACCCCCTCTGAAAGTGCGCCCGCTTCTTCGCCTTGGGCGGGCCGAACTATCTAACCTCGGCCCTAACCAGGATATGTTCAGGATCCCAGGCCTGTTCAGACCGAACTGCCTAGCTTTGCTCCTGACCGGGCTACCATCACGCCTTGGCCCTGACCGTGCTAAACCGAGGTATTTACTCGAGTCCGAACTAAATCGATCAAAAGGCGCTAGTAAGCGTGAGCCATTCACGATCGGAAGAAAACTTGAGACTAGAAACCATTCAAGGAAAGCAAAAGAGCCATCCATTAAGAACTGAAACCAGGCTACAAGTGTGGAAAGCAAAAATCATACAAGTTGCCCTCAAGAATCAAAGGGCGGAACGACCTCGGTGGTCTCCTTGATAACATCCTGGGGAGCTTGACTCGCTTCACTCGCTTCAAACACCATTGCTTCCCCGGAGGCACGCTGAGAATGCCCTCCAGGAGCCGCGACCTCACCGGAACCCAGAACAATGTCGAAATCAGCATCTGAGACGTCAATATATTCATCTTCTTCAGACCCCGGGCTACATGCTTCAATAGGTTCGACATCCAAGAAGGAAAGATCCCATTCTGGATGCTCCTGAGATATCTTGGCCCGAACCTCCTCCACGCCCATCTGGAAAGCCTCTGCATAAGTTGCATCCTGTTGCCCCCGAAGTAGGGCAAGCTGTGTCTCTACTTCGGCAACTTGGCTCCGAAGTGGGGAAATCTGCTTCTCAGTTTCAACAATCTGGTTCCGCAGCAAGAGGATCTGCTCCTCAACCTCAGCAACCCGCCTCTCAAGCTCCGAGCTCCTCCCTCGGCTCGACGACAGTTCCCCTTGCAGGGTCTCCAAATGACTTCGTTCTCCAATTTCGCTTTCTCCATCTATGAAAACACAGGTTTAGTCGAAGCAATAATGTGCCGATAAGAAAAATCAAGAGGGGATATTGTACCTCCTTCTCCCGCCAAGCTAACTTCCTGGTCAACTCCTCGACCTTGCCGAAGGCTCTCAGTTTATCGGCCTTAACCTGCTCGATTCTGCCTTTAAGGTCGTTAATCTTCGATTGCCTACTATCAGCCTATTCCCAGGCATGGGAAAGCTTGCTGTCGAGTTGGGTTAGTCTCTCCTGGTGCCATTTGATCTTGCCATCCCTGGCAACAATGCCGTGGCTTTGTTCCCGGACCCTACCCTCCAACTCGCTAATCGTTTTGTTTAGGCAATTCCTATCTTCGACAATTTCGGCGATTTCACTTCTCAACCTATCGAGGCGCTGTTGGACTCTTTCTTAACAGTTTCAATTTCTTCGGCGTGCTTGGATTTGACCCGCGATAACTCCAAGCATGCCTTATCATACCCCGCCAGGCGCCCGCGCAGCTCCTCAACTTCAAGTCTCAATTTGGAGGCTTCGTCGAGGATGGCCTGATACAGTTTCTTTATCTTTACTAGGTTCTCCTTGGTGTCGTATAGGCTACGCTCAAAATCAGCGGACAACTCCGCTCGTGATCTGAGCTCAGCGCTGACCTTCTAGCCTGAGCGCTAGCCTACTGCCAGATTCAGGTGCCAACATAGCGCCCTAGTGATCAAAGCATTCTATGAAACAAAACACAAATAAGAAAGCACGGTCAAACAAACCCAGGAAGCACTCGTTACCCTGAAGCAATGACTTACCCGGAAGGAATAAGATCTCGCGAGCTTCATAAGGACGGAATTATCGATTTCTGAAGCAAATGGACATCCTTCACCACGTTTTGCTGACCGAAGGCAGCGTCAATAAGATCCAAGTTCATAAATTCATCTGCCGAAGGATCCACATCCGGGTACAACACCGACATCATCAGAGTGGAAAATGCCACCTCGACTGCTAGGTCCAAACTACAGGACTGCTCGTGCCCGTCCGATGTACTGGTCTGGCAGCTTCAGACTAGGAAGCCTCCAATCTCCTGGCCTCCTTCAACAAAAAACCGGTTTGGGATTCATCGGACAACTCGGCCAGCCCATGCGCTAGTTTTCCCAAAGCTCTAGCAGAAGAAGCTCCGATTGCAATGCCCTTGCCTCATTCTCTTCCCTTATCCGAGTCCCCTCCCTCAACCACCAGCGCCTGATCTTTCCCCACCGGCTCCACTGAAGCCCCGACCTCTTCGCCGACTCCCCAGCCTCTCCAGGAAGAGGTCCCTCGATAGTAGGCCCCTCTCGAGCCTCTAGAGCGGTCGGCCCTGTCGCCGCCCCTCGATCCCTCCGAGAGAAGCTCCTCGATAATAGGCTCATCCCGAGCCTCAACAATTACGACTGCTCCCTCCGGTCCTCCTGCCAAGGCTAGGGGCGTCTCCTCGCTTGAAGGGGAGACCCCCGAGGCACCAACCTCCGCTGCGCTTGGCATTGGCTCCTCTTCACGGAGGGGGGCTACTGGGTAGGGTAACGGAACCTCCTTCGGACTATCTACGATCTCCACCACCAGAGGGCAAGGAATCTTAGCTGTCCTCTCTAAATCCTCCTCATTCTCTGCTCCTTCGTCACAGCTGCTGTCTCCTCCGGTTGAGAGAACCCCTCTCTCACCGCCGACACTCCCGCCTCCTCTTTCCTCGACGATGAGGAATGCGGGCTAGCCCTAATTCATTCGACCTTTGGCGAATGCTCTCCGGGAAGACGAACTTTCTTCTCAGGCTTGCGCCTCTCCCCGCTGCTAGCCTCCCTTGGGCGCTTACCTGTCTCTTTCTTTATGCAGCCCCCAAATCGGATCTCCTAACTGCCAGCACAGTGAACGACTAGTTAAGTCAAGAAATACTCACTCGAGCCAAACTGATGGAAGGGAGGAAAGGAGAGGACCTATCGTGTATGTTGACAGAGCTAAGCCTGGCGGCGAAAAGAGCCTCCTTCGACAATAAATCGGTGGCCGAAAACGTTCTGCCATCGCGAAGGACCTCCAAGTCCTCCTTCTCCTGCTTAGATAAAATCGGGTGTGCCTCCATGTTCCGAACGAAATTTCCCCATCCTCGCGGGAAGTCAGAGCCGATGTTCCCCTCGGCAATAAAGAATCTGACCTTCCACCCTTTTATGGACGATGGCTTGTCCATTATCGTCTTGAATGATCTCCGAGGTCCAATGTAAGACCACTCCGATTTTCTCCTAGGCATAAGGTGGTAGCAGGCTTGAAACAGGGGAAGAGTCGCTATTACCTGGACCCGATGACACATCGAGATAAACCCGATGATACTCCGCCAGCTGTTGGGAGCCACCATGTTGACCCAATTATTAATTTTGATGATTAATAAAGGAATTGAGTATATTTATTTGATTACTAATGGATTTGAGAAGTGTTTCAGGAGTTAAAATTATTTGATCAATTTAAATGAATTAAGAAACGTGTTTTGAATCTATTGCAAAACTTCAATTTCAAAGTTTCAGAACCTGGAGTCGACACTTAGAAGTCCTGGAGCTGACCCCATGGCCATTCAAATTTTATTCTGATTTTTGATACGTTCCGAAGCCGACACCCAGAGTTTCGGAGCCGACACCCAGAGTTTCGGAGTCGACACTTACAGTGTCTGGAGCCGACTCCGATGCATGAACAGAACGTTAATTTTTTGAGCATCCTGACCTACAGTTTTCAGGAGCCGACACCTGGCGATGGCGAGCCGACACTTACTTTTTCGGAGCCGACTCCTCAACGAACTTGGAAATTTCTATTTTTGGAAAAACGATCTGGAGCCGACACCTGAAAAGTTGAAGCCGACTCCAACCTAACTGGAACAAAAATTTAAATTGCCAGATCAGCTCTAACGGTAATATTTCCTTTTTACCTAATTTCTAACGGATATATTTTGTTAGGTACAGTCCAACGGCTAGTTTCATCCCAAAAATGGATTGAAGAAAATCTATAAAAAGGGGGAAAACACCCGTTTGAAAAGTGAGATGGAAAATAGACAAAAATTTCAAATCAAAAATCCGAGAAAGCCTGAGCCTGAATCTCAAGAGAAAAACCTTCAAACTCAAATCCTTCCACTCCAAAAAGCTCAAAGAGGAATCCAAGGCGTTCAAATCAAAAAAATCGGTGGATTTTTCAAATTGAAGTAAAAGCTCTGTTTCTTCCATTTCCAATCTCTCAACTGCAACAACTGTGAGAGATTAAAGCTGAGGCTTGATTCATCATTCCAGAGGAAAAGAAGAAAAGCTCAAATTCATTCATCTCCAAACAGGCTTTTCTAAACTTGTTTACTTTATTTTGAATATTTGCTCAACTAAGGAGCTGTGAATCATTGTAAAATATTCTTATATTTGTTTGTGCTAGTTCTATCAAGGGGATTGAACTAGTGGAGGTTGTTAACCTCGGGTCAAGCTAGAATAGCTTGAGTTTAGGGTTTTGTGCTGGTGAGCCCAGAAAACCGGCTGGGTTCGTTGTGATCCCGGAGGAAAACAACAAGTTGTGAGTTGTGCTCTTGTAAAACAACTCGGCTGTAATCTAGTTGATTATAGTGTGGACCCAAGTGAATCTTGGGAGTGGACGTAGGTGTTGGATACACCGAACCACTATAAAATCTTTGTGTTTGTCGTGCATTCATTATCTCTATCTCTATCTCCTTGTTTGTGCTTTATATTTGCATTGCAATTTAATTTCATTTGTCTTAAGCAGATAATTTTTTAAAAAGGTCAATTTTTAAAAGAACCCAATTCACCCCCCCCCCTCTTGGGTTGCCATCTGGGCCAACAATTGGTATCAGAGCAAGTGCTCATTAGATTTTGATCACACGATCAAGAGCTAAAGATCCAAATGGCAGCTCATGTTGGATCATTTGCCGAAGGTCATTCTACGAATAGACCTCCCTATTTAATGGTTCCAACTATTCATATTGGAAAGCAAGAATGAGGATATTCATTCAAGCTTCTGATTATGAATTGTGGGGTGTTATAATTAATGGACCTAGTACACCCACACACATTGTTGATGGCACTATTGTTCCAAAGCCCGAAAGGGATTGGAATGATAATGATAGGAAAATGGCACAGCTCAATGCTAAGGCCATGAATGTCTTATATTGTTCATTAGATGCTAATAAATTTAATCGTATTTCTACATGTAATTCCGCAAAAGAGATTTGGGATAGATTAGAGGTTACCCATGAGGGTACAAACCAAGTAAAAGAATCTAAAATAAATATTCTAGTTCATAAATATGAATTATTTAGCATGGAGCAAACTGAAACTATAGCTTGCATGTACACTAGATTTACCGATATTGTGAATGGTTTGAAAAGTCTTGGAAAAACCTATACTAATTCTGAACTTGTTCGCAAAATTCTTAGGTCACTTCCAAGGACTTGGGAAGCAAAGGTGACAGCAATCCAAGAAGCCAAGGACCTCAACACATTACCCTTGGAGGAGCTACTTGGATCCTTGATGACTCATGAACTAACCATGAAACAACATCAAGAGGAGGAAGTCAAAAAAAAGAAGACCATTAAGGCTGCAGAAAGTGAGGAAAGCTGCAGTGATGATGATGATGATGATGAGACAGCTCTTCTAGCAAGAAAATTCAAAAAATTCATGAGAAGAAAGAGACCCTTCCAAAAAAAGAAATCTGGATTTAAGATGGAAGGAGAAAAAGAAAAGAAAAGGACAAGGACAAAGAGAAAGACCCCTTGATTTGCTATGAGTGTAAGAAACCGGGGCACTTTAGATACGATTGTCCTCAACTGAAGAAGACTTTCAAGAAGAAGAAGAAAGCCTATGTTGCAACTTGGAGCGACAGCGATGAATCCTCTTCGGAGGAAGAACAAAAAGAGGTTGCAACATTTGCTTCATGGCAAACGAGGATGATGAGGAGTGTCTTGCGAAAAGATCAAAGCGAAAGTGGTATCTCGATAGTGGCTGCTCAAGACACATGACGGGTGACAAGGATCAATTCATCACCCTTGAGAGCAAAAAAGGAGGAGTTGTTACATTTGATGATAATGGCAAAGGCCAATCATGGGGTTTGGTAAAATTCAAATAACTCCCTCCACATATATTGAAAATGTCTTATATGTTAATGGTTTAAAACATAATCTAATAAGTATTAGTCAATTATGTGATAAAGGTTTTAAAGTATCATTTGAAGCATCAATCTGCACTGTTTCTAATCCCATTGATAATAGCATATTTTTTTGGAAATAGAAATGGCAATGTATACTTGATTGATTTAGACAATTTGTCTACTAGTAATCATTGCTTAGTTGCTAATAATGCTAATATGAATGAGATTGGTTGGTTATGGCATCGTAGATTAGGTCATGCAAGCACACACCTTATTTCAAAATTAATTAGAATGGATTTAGTAAAAGGACTTCCACAACTAGATTTTGAAAATAACAAAATTTGCGATGCATGTCAATTTGGAAAACAAACTAGAAATTCTTTCAAAACTAAAAATATTGTTTCCACTTCTAGGCCACTTGAACTACTTCACATGGATCTTTTTGGACCTACTAGAACCACAAGTCTAGGAGGAAAGAAATATGGTCTTGTGATTGTAGATGATTATTCTAGATACACTTGGGTATTGTTTTTAGCTCATAAGGATGAGACCTTTCCATTATTTCTGAAATTCTTCAAGAAGGTCACAAATGAGAAAAACAACACCATAGTGTCTCTAAGAAGTGATCATGGCACTGAATTTGAAAATCATTTATTTGAAAACTTTTGCATAGAAAATGGCATTCATCATAATTTTTCAGCACCTAGAACACCGCAACAAAATGGAGTAGTTGAAAGAAAAAATAGAACCTTAGAAGACATGGCCCGTACCATGCTATGTGAAAGCAACCTACCAAAATACTTTTGGGCGGAAGCTATAAACACGGCATGCTACATTCTTAATAGAGCTCTAATTAGGCCAATCATTAAGAAAACTCCTTATGAACTATGGAATAATAGAAAACCAAATATAAGTTACTTTCATGCATTTGGTTGTAAATGTTTCATTCATAATAATGGTAAAGATAATCTAGGAAAATTTGATGCAAAATCTGATGAAGGCATTTTCTTAGGATATTCAACATCTAGTAAAGCCTATAGAGTGTTTAACAAGAGAAATTTAATTGTAGAAGAATCTATTCATGTAATTTTGATGAATCTTTAGCATCAAGTTCTGAAAAGATTGATGATGAGGAAGATACAAACATTCTAGAAAGAGATATTGAAAAACTGAATATAGATGTATCTTCGGATCATGAACAAGAAGCTAAAGATAATGATTCTCCTAGTGTTGATGTTGTTGATGCAAATCATAATGATATAGATCTTCCTAGAGATTGGAGATATGCCTATGGTCATCCAAGAGAATTAATTATAGGTGATCCATCTCAAGGAGTAAGAACTAGATCATCAATGAGAAACATCAATAATCATCTTGCATTTGTATCTCAAATTGAACCTAAAACTATTGAAGAAGCAGAAAAAGATAATAATTGGATGTTAGCTATGCAAGAAGAATTAAATCAATTTACTAGGAATAATGTTTGGACTCTTGTAGATAGACCTAAAGATCATTCTGTTATAGGATCAAAATGGGTATTTAGAAATAAATTAGATGAAAATGGCATAGTAATTAGAAACAAAGCTAGATTAGTTGCAAAAGGATATAATCAAGAAGAAGGAATTGATTTTGATGAAACTTTTGCACCTGTAGCTAGACTTGAAGCAATTAGATTATTACTTGCATTTGCATGTCATATGCATATCAATTTATTTCAAATGGATGTTAAAAGTGCATTTTTAAATGGATTTATAAATGAGAAAGTTTTTGTTGAACAACCACCTGGTTTTGAAGATCATGAATTTCCAAATCATGTTTTTAAATTACACAAAGCACTATATGGTTTAAAACAAGCACCTAGAGCTTGGTATGAAAGATTAAGTAAATTTCTAATTGAAAATGATTTCATAAGAGGAAATGTTGATAAAACATTTTTTGAAAAGAAAAGACAAGGATTTATTAGTAGTACAAATATATGTTGATGATATTGTATTCGGTGCTACTAACAATTTGTTATGTCAAGAATTTGCTAAGTTGATGCAGGGTGAGTTTGAAATGAGTATGATGGGAGAACTCAACTTCTTCCTAGGACTTCAAATCAAACAAAGCAAAGAAGGAATTTTCATCAATCAAGCCAAATACACAAAAGAACTGCTCAAGAAGTTTGGAATGGAGTCAATCAAGCCACTTGGAACTCCTATGAGTCCTTCATGCAAATTGGACAAAGATGATGGTAAGAAAGTAGATCAAAATATTATAGAGGTATGATCGGATCTCTTCTTTACTTAACAGCTAGTAGACCAGATATAATGTTTGCTGTATGTTTATGCGCTAGATTTCAATCTGAACCTAAAGAATCTCACTTAATTGCTGTAAAAAGAATTTAAGATATTTAAGTGGAACTAAAAATGTAGGTTTATGGTATTCTAGAGACTCAACATTAAACTTGATTGCATATTCTGACTCTGACTATGCTGGATGTAAATTAGATAGAAAAAGCACAAGTGGTGCATGTCAATTCTTAGGTAGTAACTTAATCTCTTGGTTTAGCAAAAAGCAAAATTCGGTTGCATTATCTACTGCTGAAGCAGAATATGCAGCTAAGTTGCTGTGCTCAAATCCTTTGGATTAAGAGACAACTTGAAGAAGTTGCTGTGCTCAAATCCTTTGGATTAAGAGGCAACTTGAAGATTATGGCATAACACTTGATAAAACCCAATTATGTGATAACACAAGTGCAATAAATCTAACTAAAAATCCAATTCAACATTCAAGAACAAAACACATTGAAATTAGATATCATTTTATAAGAGAACATGTAGCTAATAATGAAATTTGTCTTGAATATGTTAATACTGAAGAACAATTAGCTGATATATTTACAAAACCTTTGAGTGAAGAGAGATTTTGTTATCTTAGAGGTGAATTAGGGATATGTGACCCTTTGGATTGATTTTGAAACATAAGGAATGACTTTCTAGATCTATATTAATTTCTTGATATTCCTTTCATAATTTTAAGGACAAATTATCTAGTCATCTGAGCTATTTGATTCTTAATTCAAAATTTTATCAAATTTTATAAAATATTTTTGACAGTTTCAGATTTGAATTTCAATTATTTTTCTTTGAAACTGTCATTGGAGTCGACACCTCAGAATGAGGAGTCGACACCTCTGACTGTGTCGCTCTCGGTCCCTGACCTTGGAGCCGACACCCGTGTAAGTGGAGCCGACTCCAGTTCGAGCGCTGACTGTGTTAGCGATTTGGAGTCGACACCCGACTTTGCGGGAGTCGACACCTGGGATTCCAAAATCGATTTATTAGGGCAGAGTCGACACCTCGTCATTTCATAACTCTTCAAATCCTCCACCAAACCCCTTCCAAAACTCTTCCAAAACCTCCCCATCTCTAATTCCACTCTCTCAAGCCTTCCTACGGATCAATGGCACCTAAGAGGAAAGGTTCGGTGATTGGAGCGACCGTGGTAACCGGGAAGCATTCCGCGGCGACCCGTCCGCGAGCCGTCTCCAAGTGAGATTCCTCCACCGATTCAGACAATCCTAACACCACTTCCATCAGGTAGATACCCTAGCCGGGAGGGTAATCACATGGGAAGAAAAGTTGATTTCGACTTTTTGAATCCGAGGGTTTTTCATTGGTAGGCAAATTAAGGAGCTGGATGGGATAAAGTATGTTCTCTTGATGTTCCTACTTACCCAGCTTTAGTAAAAGAATTTTATTTAATTAGCAAGAGGAGATGGTGGTTTAGTAAGCTCTGTTAGAGGAAAAAGGATTCACCTTACATTTCAAAACTTGGAAACCTCCTTAGCATCCCAATTACTGGATTGGCTGACATGCACAGTGAGAGATCAGCTGCCATCAAGGATGTTAGGGAGAGAAGTTACTGAGTTTGAGGAAATTAGGGCTAATCAATGCCCTTGGAATTAAGATTATTACACAACATTTGCAGCAGAATTTATTTCCGAAGACCGGTTTTGAGTATGTCTCGAGCGAGACATTGTTGTGATGGATAGTTTTGACCGGTCAGCCCATTAATCTTGCTGCTATGATGATATTTTATATGGCCGAGGCTGGAGGAAGGAGAAGATCATCACTACCCTACGGCATGATCTTAACTATGGTATTCAGAAGCCAAGGGGTTGTAATTTTGGAGAATGAACCATCCAAGAGCCTGAGACACACTGATTATTATAGCTTGGCCACTTACATCGAATGGGTTTTGTTAAAATTAATGGTCAGTGGGAAAGGAAAGGGAACTTGGATGAGAGAGCCCCGAGCCTAGACATTCTGATCTTGTGAGGCTGGTCCATCTATGAGGATTCCATCTCCACATCCTAGTAGTCCTGCTCCTGCTCCTGTCCCATTACCAGTGATTCCATCTACTTCATCTTCTTCAGTCGGATTCTCAGACCTTCAGTTAGAGCAACTTAAAATCTTCTTGCTGCTTAGAAGGAAGAATTAAAGACTGAGTTTGACATCAAATTCATGAATCTTAAAGAAACTCTTATTCATTAGATGATCGGATTGCCAAAATTGAATCAACTCTTAGCTCTTCCAGGATCTTTAAGTGGTGATTTGAAGAACATTTTTGAAGAACTTAAAGAGATTTGTGGAGATTCTGAAACTTATTCAAGTGCAATGCCGAGTTACAAGATAAAATTATTACTGCTTGTACATTTGTTGATGAAAGACTAAAAGACTACGTCAAGCTTCAGTCTGAAGGAATGCAGAAGATTGTAGATCATTTAACAGGATTATTAGAACTAATTTTTGATCTTCATGTAATGATGTAATGAATACTGATGTAATGGAAATACAATCTTGATGTAATGAAAGTTTGATATAATGATGTGCAGTTTAATGTAATGTCAAAGTTCAGTTCCATTTTATAATACTTTTGATGCAATGAAATTACTTTTTGATCTATCAATATCTTATGACTTAACTTTTTTCTTTTTGTTGATTACAAAAAAGGGGGAGAAAGTTATGTCGTATATGCATTGGTTAATATGTGATTGAAAAAGTAAGAATACTTGTTTAAAATTGTTTAAAGATTATTAGTATAAAGTTTGTTTGAAATTGCATAAATCTTAAGTATCAAAGGAAGAACAATTGATAATTTGAACTTCATAGGGGGAGCTACCTTATTCAGGGGGAGCTTACTTGTGAAGGTCACTTCCTTAAAATTTGAATTTAAGAATACTATGCATATACTCAATGTTTTTATAATCATCAAAAAGGGGGAGATTGTTGACCCAATTATTGATTTTGATGATTAATAAAGGAATTGAGTATATTTATTTGATTACTAATGGATTTGAGAAGTGTTTCAGGAGTTAAAATTATTTGATCAATTTAAAGAATTAAGAAACGTGTTTTGAATCATTGCAAAACTTCAATTTCAAAGTTTCAGAACCTGGAGTCGACACCTAGAAGTCCTGGAGCCGACCCCATGGCCATTCAATTTTATTCTGATTTTTGATACGTTCCGGAGCTGACACCCAGAGTTTCGGAGCTGACACCTAGAGTTTCGGAGTCGACACTTACAGTGTCTGGAGCCGACTCCGATGCGGAACAGAACGTTGATTTTTTGAGCATCCTGGAGCCGACACCTACAGTTTTCGGGAGCCGACACCTGACGATGGCGAGCCGACACTTACTTTTTCGGAGCCGACTCCTCAACGAACTCGGAAATTTCTATTTTTGGAAAACGATCTGGAGCCGACACCTGAAAAGTTGGAGCCGACTCCAACCTGACTGGAACAAAAATTTAAATTGCCAGATCAGCTCTAACGGTAATATTTCCTTTTTACCTAATTTCTAACGGATATATTTTGTTTCAGGTACACTCCAACGGCTAGTTTCATCCCAAAAACGGATTAAAGAAAATCTATAAAAAGGGGGAAAACACCCGTTTGAAAAGAGAGACGAAAAATAGAAAAAATTTCAAATCAAAAATCCGAGAAAGCCTGAGCCTGAAATCTCAAGAGAAAACCTTCAAACTCAAATCCTTCCACTCCAAAAAGCTCAAAGAGGAATCCAAGGCGTTCAAATCAAAAAAATCGGTGGATTTCCCAAATTGAAGTAAAAGCTCCGTTTCTTCCATTTCCAATCTTCTCAACTGCAACAACTGTGAGGGATTAAAGCTGAGGCTTGATTCATCATTCCAAAGGAGAAGAGGAAAAGAAGAAAAGCTCAAATTCAATCATCTCCAAACAGGCTTTTCTAAACTTGTTTACTTTATTTTGAATATTTGCTCAACTAAGGAGCTGTGAATCATTGTAAAACATTCTTATATTTGTTTGTGCTAGTTCTATCAAGGGGATTGAACTAGTGGAGGTTGTTAACCTCGGGTCAAGCTAGATTAGCTTGAGTTTAGGGTTTTGTGCTGGTGAGCCCAGAAAACCAGCTGGGTTCGTTGTGATCCCGGAAAACAACAAGTTTGAGTTGTGCTTGTAAAACAACTCGGCTGTAATCTAGTTGATTATAGTGTGGACCCAAGTGAATCTTGGGAGTGGACGTAGGTGTTGGATACACCGAACCACTATAAAATCTTTGTTTTTGTCGTGCATTCATTATCTCTATCTCTATCTCCTTGTTTGTGCTTTATATTTGCATTGCAATCAATTTCATTTGTCTTAAGTAGATAATTTTTTTAAAAAAGGTCAATTTTTAAAGAACCCAATTCACCCCCCCCCCCCCCCCTCTTGGGTTGCCATCTGGGCCAACACACCATCGTCGGGCAGACATTATAAAACCTCATGATTTCCTTCACCAAGGGATGAAGGGGAAACTGGAGGCCCGCCTTCAAGCTGTCTTCGTAAAGGAAAATCCCATGCTCCAGCCTCTGCGAGACCCTATGCTCGGGCTCCGACAGCCATAGAACGACGTTTGAGGGAATGCCATATTTCTGGTATATTTTCCCCAAATCCTCGGAGACAATCTCTGATACTATATTGTTAGGGTTCAACATGCTTTCAGTCGAAGGAGACGAAGAACGGAAAGATAAGATTCTATGAGAAGAAGCGAGGGGGCGCTGCAAGCAAAGAGGGCGCTGCTTCGACTCTATTTGTCCTCGAAAGAAACTGCCTCAAGAAGAAGGCAAGGCGTATCAACCAAGATACCCGCAACCACTACCATAGGTGCCGTGAAAATCAGGATTCGTTATGTGGTGCTTCTTCAACCGTCGTTCCTAAGAAACGACAAATCCACCTCGAAAAGGCAAAACAGCAGTGCGACACTAATTAGGGCATCATTGCGCAGGCTGTCAAATTTGGATTACCCGGTTCAGATTGATCCACCTGAACTTATACTCCCTATGCCCAAACCTACGCTTCGAACTAGGTAATGGAGGGCATGTGTTGAGGGGTAAAATCGCCATTACATCGATAAACATGCGAGGCGGTTAGGCCTAACCCTGACTACCGCTCGTCACGTGGCGCTCACGTGGGAGGAGTTAACCCTCATAGCTCAGTCTCTCTGAACTACCCTCCTAGCTCAGCCTCCCTGAGCTACCTCAAGCTCAACTCTCCGAGCTACCCTTATAGCTCAGCCTCCATGAGCTACCTCAAGCTCAGCCTTCCCGAGCTACCTCAAGCTCGGCCTCCATGAGCTACCTCAAGCTCAATTCTCTGAGCTACCCCAAGCTCAACTCTCCGAGCTACCCTCATAGCTCAGTCTCTCCGAGCTACCCTTATAGCTCAGCCTCCCTGAGCTACTTCAAGCTCTGCCTTCCCGAGCTACCTCAAGCTCGGCCTCCATGAGCTACCCTCATAGCTCAGTCTCTCCGAGCTACCCTCATAGCTCAGCCTCCCTGAGCTACTTCAAGCTCTGCCTTCCCGAGCTACCTCAAGCTCGGCCTCACCCGGCCGCCTCACTGCTCAGCCCTCCGAGCGATCTTACAGCTCGGCCTTCCCGAGCCTCCTCATAGCTCGGCCCTCCGAGCGATCTCACAGCTTGGCTTATACCTCTGTGGAACCTAGAGCGGGAGAGCTCAAACTCATTGTAACAAAGTAAGATTCCAAACAAGGAATCATGCCAAGACATGGCCTAGAACCTACAATAACGGCCTAGGACCTATGCAATCATTGGAACTCGGGCCATCAGCCAGCTCTCCTAGCATCCCAGCCGTTGATCCCTTAACGAACAAAATACGGATCTCATCGGTCTCATAACAACCTGATTCGAATCATCTTTGAATCCCAACGACCTTCGAACCTTCCAGAGGACGCTCAAGATTCAGGTGACTACCTATAAATTGGACACTCCCCCACCTTCTCAGGTACGCAATTCCTGACACAGTCTCACTGTCACTCTCACTCCTCCATTGCTGCTCTCCCTTCTTCTCTCCGCCATTAATGCTCTGCTCATAGCTCCCCTGGAGGGACTCTTCAGAGAGATCCTTCTCCCCATATCTGTTTGCTGCCAATTTCTACTTACTTGAGCATCGGAGGGTCTTCCGCAGAGGGCCATCCCCAGTGCCTCTCGCGAGGACTTCTTTGCAGGTCCGCCCAGGAGAAGCCCGATCAGGAGATCGATCGCGCCCAGGTCGGAGGACGGATTCCGGCGACAACACTACTAACTATGAAGGACCCAAGAAGGCTTGGGTACCTAAACAAAAGATTTGATTGCCTTGCAGGAGTATCTTGCGGCCAAAGGATCAAAAAAAAATGGTACATTGATAGTGGCTGCTCAGGACACATGACGGGTGACAAGGAGTAATTCACCACCCTTGAAATCAAAAGAGGAAGAGTTGTAACTTTTGGAGATAATGGCAAAGGCCAAATTATGGGCTTTGGTAAAATTCAAATCACTCCATCCACTTTTATTGAAAATATTTTGTATGTAGATGGATTAATGCATAATTTAATTAGCATTAGCCAACTATGTGATAAAGGTTTTAAAGTTTCCTTTGAAGCTTCTATTTGCACTGTATCAAATCCCATTGACAATAGCATTATATTTATCGGAAATAAAAATGGCAATATATACTTAATTGATTTAGATAATTTGTCTACTAGTAATCATTGCCTAATTGCTGATAATGCTAAGGTGAAAGAGATTAGATGGCTATGGCATCGTAGACTTGGTCATGCTAGCACACACTTAGTTTCAAAATTGATCAGAATGGATTTAGTTAAAGGACTTCCAAAACTAGATTTTAAAAATAATAGAATTTGTGATGCATGTCAATTTGAAAAATAAACTAGAAATTCTTTCAAATCTAAAAATATTGTTTCCACTACTAAGCCACTCGAGCTACTTCATATGAACCTTTTTGAACCTACTAGAACCACTAGTCTTGGAAGAAAGAAATATGGTCTTATGATAGTAGATGATTATTCTAGATTTACTTGGGTATTATTTTTAGCTCACAAAGATGAGACTTTTCCTATATTTTTGAAATTCTTCAAGAAAGTCACAAATGAGAAAAGCAGCACCATAGTGTCTCTTAGAAGTGATCATGGAACTGAATTTGAAAATCAGTTATTTAAAATTTTGCATTGAAAATGACATTCATCATAACTTTTCTGTACCTAGAATACCTCAACAAAATGAGTTGTAGAAAGAAAAAAAAACTTTAGAAGACATGGCCCGTACCATGCTATGTGAAAGCCAACTCCCAAAGTATTTCTGGACGAAAGCTATAAACACAGTATGTTACATCCTAAATATAGTCTTAATTAGACCAATTCTTAAGAAAACTCTCTATGAATTATGGCATAATAAAAAACCCAACATTAGTTATTTTCATGCATTTGGTTGTCGATGTTGGAAAGTTTGATACAAAATCTGATGAAGGTATATTCTTAGGATATTCCACTTCTAGCAAAGCTTATAGAGTATTTAATAAGAAGTATTTAATTGTAGAAGAATCAATTCATGTAGTGTTTGATGAGTCTTTAGCATCAAGTTCTAAAAGATAGATGATGAGGAAGATACAAATTTGCTTGAAAGAGATATTAAAAATTGAGTGTAGATGTATCTTCAGATCATGAACCTGAGACTAATGATGATAATTCACCTAAGGATGATGTTATTGATACTACTCATAATGATGTAGATCTACCTAGAGATTGAAGATACGCTTATGGTCATCCAAAGGACTTAATCATAGGTGATCCATCTCAAGGTGTAAGAACTAGATCATCAATGAAAAATATCAATAATCATCTTGCATTTGTATCTCATATAGAACCTAAGACTGTCGAGGAAGCCAAAAAAGATAGTAATTGAATATTAGCCATGCAAGAGGAATTAAATCAATTTACTAGGAACAAAGTATGACCCTTGTAGATAGATCCAAAGGTCATCCTGTTATAGGATCTAAATGGGTGTTTAGAAATAAATTAGATGAAAATGGCATAGTAATTAGAAATAAAGCGAGATTAGTTGTAAAAGAATATAATCAAGAAGAAAGAATTGATTTTGATGAAACTTTTGTACCTATTACTAGATTTGAGGCAATTAGATTATTACTTGCATTTGCATATCATATGAATATTAATTTATTTCAAATGGTTGTAAAAAGTGTATTTTTAAATGGATTTATAAATGAGAAAGTTTTTGTTGAACAACCATCTGGTTTTGAAGATCATGAATTTTCAAATCATGTTTTTAAATTATACAAAGCACTTTATGGTTTGAAATAAGTACCTAGAGCTTGGTATGATAGGTAGGTAAATTTCTAATTGAAAATGATTTTTCTAGAGGAAATGTTGATAAAACCTTATTTTTGAAAAGAAAAGATAAAGATTTATTAGTAGTACAAATTTATGTAGATGATATAGTATTCGGTGCTACTAACGATTTTCTATGTCAAGAATTTGCAAAGCTGATGTAGGGTGAGTTTGAGATGAGCATGATAGAAAAACTTAACTTCTTTCTTGGACTACAAATCAAACAAAAAAGAGAGGGGATTTTTATCAACCAAACAAAGTACATAAAAGAAATTCTCAAGAAGTTTGGAATGGAATCAGTTAAACCCCTTGGAACACCTATGAGTCTTTCATGCAAACTGGATAAAGATGAAATGGTAAGAAAATTGATCAAAAATATTACAGAGGTATGATCAGTTCTTTACTTTATTTAACAGCAAGTAGACCTGATATTATGTTTGTTGTATGCTTATATGATAGATATCAGTCTGAACCTAAAGAATCTCATTTAATTGCTGTAAAAAGAATTCTAAGGTATTTAAATGGAACTAAAAATGTAGGATTATGGTATTCTAGAGACTCAACATTAAATTTGATTGCATATTCTGATTTTGATTTTGCTGATTATAAACTAGATAGAAAAAGTACAAGTGGTATATGCCAATTTTTAGGTAGTAACTTAATCTTTTGGTTTAGCAAAAAGCAAAATTCAGTTGCATTATCAACTGCTAAAGCTGAATATGTTGCAGTTAGAAGTTGCTGTGCTCAAATCCTTTGGATTAAGCAACAACTTGAAGATTATGGAATAACACTTGATAAAACCCAATTAGATGTGATAATACTAGTGCAATAAATCTAACTAAAAATCCAATTCAACACTCAAGAACAAAGCACATTGAAATAAGACATCATTTCATTAAAGAACATGTAGCTAATAACGATATTTATCATGATTATGTTGGTACTGATGAACAATTAGCGGATATATTTATAAAACCCCTAAGTGAAGAAAGATTTTCCTATCTTAGAGGAGAATTAGGAGTCTGCGACCCATCGAAATGATTTTAAATCTCCTAGGATGACTATCTGAAGTTCAAACATGTTCTAAACTTTTTCTTAAAAATTCTCTTTTGTGACTCTAAGGATAACTTATCTAGAAAATTGAACCTCTTGATTCACACATTTCAAGAAATTTATTTAAAATTTATTGATTATTTTGACAAGTTTCAGATCCTTTGAAAATCTAATTTTTTTCACTGAAACTGTCTTGGAGCCGACACCACTATTAGTGGAGTCGACACCTATCTGTGTTGCTCTCTGTCTGTGACCTTGGAGCTGACACCCGCCTTTATGGAGCCGACTATATTTCGGGCGCTGACCATGTTAGCGACTTGGAGTCGACACCCAGCTTTGCGGAAGCTGAGACCTTGTGGTCTCAGGTTGACTATATTAGGGCAAAGTCGACACCTATTTATTCCCAATCGACTCCAAACTCTTTCAAAACCTTCTCCACACCTTCCAAATCCTAGAATCCTTCTAATTCATCCCTTAGTAGCTCTCTATGGCACCTAAACATCACGGATCAGTCCTTGGAGCACCGGTGACGATGGAAAAACATACAGCGAGGCGTTCGGCAAGACAACTTTTGCCCAGCTCGTCCTCTACGTCATCGTCCTCTACTCCGAGTGCTATCCTTGGTCCACCCTCTCCTCAAGTTGATCTTTTAGCCGGAAAAGTCATTACAATGTGTAGAAAGGTGGATTTCGGTTTCTTTAAGCGGAGGGATTCACTTTAGGAAGGCAGCTTAAGAAGATGGGATGGGAAAAGGTATGCTCCCTAGATGTTCCCACTTATCCAGCTTTAGTAAAAGATTTTTATTACAATTTGACTAGAGAAGATGGAGGCATTATTAGTTTTGTGAGAGGTACAAGACTTCACCTAACTTTGGATATTTTGAGAAATTTGTTAGAGATACCTGTTATTGGTCCGATTAATTCTCATAGTGAGAGGGGTGAGGCATTATCAAGAATACTTGGTAGAGAGGTGGCTAAATTTGAGGAAGTAAGAGCAAATCAACTGCCACTAGAATTGAGACTTTTGCATAACATTTGTAGCAGAATTTTATTCCCCAAGACTAGACGATTTGAGTATGTGTCCGAAAGGGACATTGTGGTAATAGACTGTGTAGTGACTAGTCAACAAATAAACCTACCTGGAATGATGATTTGGTACATGACAGAGGCTAGCAGTAAGAAAAGATCTACACTACCCTATGGAATGATTTTGACAATGGCATTTCAGAACCAAGGAGTGAATATCTTAGACAATGAACCTATGAAAAGTCTTAGACATACAGATTACTATAATAAAGCTACCTTACACCGTATGGGCTTTATGAAGATCAATGGACATTAGAAAAGGAAAGGGAATCTAGATGATAGAGCAGCTAAGGTTGAGACTGCGGCTCTAGTCCATCAGTGGTAGGACCATCTGTGAGACATCCTTCGCTAGGTCCTAGCAGTTCTGTACCCCCAACAGCACCAGCACTAGCACAGCACCCACATCCTTTACTCATGCATCCACTGGATTTTCTGAGAGTCAATTGGAGCAGCTCAAGTCATTATTTATGGATCATGAAATTAAGATTAAGAATGAGTTTGAAAATCAACTTATAGGAATCAGGCAGCTTTTCTACTCCTTGGAAGACAAAATTAATGTGATTGAGTCATCATTGAGCTCATCTTCGGTTACCTTGATGTAAGACTTAAAGATGATATTTGAGAAAATCAAGGATATAGAAGGTGACTCTGATACATATTCCAAGTGCAATGCTGAGCTTCATGAGAAAATTTCAGTTGCAGCTGCTTTAATTGAGAGAATACTAAATGATTTATGAAAATTCAAAAGAAAGGCATGGACAAATTTTAGAAGAACTGAAGAAAATTTTGAGATGATTTAGTTTTGTCAATTTCAAGTTTTCTTTCATTTTTAGTTTGTATCTAGGATTAATGATGTAATTTGATATTTTGATGTAATGTGAATGTTGTAATGACTTAATATTTTGATGAAATATTTGATATAGTTTGCAATGTCTTAATGGATATTTTGATATAATGACTTTATACTCAATGAATGCAATATGAAGTTTATATTTTGATGATATATGTTGATTTAAGCTAAATGCATCCTCTTCTTAATCTTTTCGTTGATAACAAAAAGGGGGAGAAAGAGTGTTTATGTATATGCATAGGGCAATTAAAGAGAATATGGAGAAAGAGTGTTTATATAATGCATAGAGCCATGGAATCAATGTTGAATGGAATTAAATATGTATGAAGAAAAAGAATGTATACACATGAAATTAAATGAACTTTGTAATATGCACTTACATAGGGGGAGCTTAACTATGAGAACTTATTTATTTTAAAATTTTCATTAATTGATTATGCATATACTCAATGTTTTTGTCATCATCAAAAAGGGAGAGATTATTGACCCACTTATTGATTTTGATGATTAACAAAAACCATAAGTATATTTCTTATGTTACTAATGAAATTAACAAGTGTTTCAGGAACTTAGAAAGGTTTAATTATTCAAAAGTTATATAAAAATCAGTTTGAATCAGTTTTTAATAGAATATATTAAAGTTCAAAACTTGGAGCCGACACCCACAGTATTTGGAGCCGACTCCAAAGCATATCGAAATATTTTAACATTTTTGGCACCGTTTAGAGTCGACATCTGAAAAGCTAGAACCGACTCTAACCTGAGATATAGAGAACTATTTTCTGAGTCAGTTTTCGGAGCCAACACCTGGAAAGTTAGAGCCGACTCTAACCTGAGAACAGAGAGTATATTTTCGGACAATGTTAGAGTCGACACCCTCAGAACTTAGAGCCGACTCTAGATCACGTTGAGCCGACACCACAGTTTATCGGAGTCGACTCCCCGATGGATGTTTTGTTACTATTTTTGGAAACCCGACTTAGAGCCGACACCTTAAAAGTTGGAAGCCGACTCCAACCTATCAGAAACGATTTTTTAAATCTGTCAGAGCCAATTCTAACGGTAACATTTCTTCACCTAACCCCCAATGGATCTATTTCTTTGCGTGAGGAAGTAATTCAAGTACATTTCAACGGCTATTTTTCACCTAATCTTGGATTAAAGAAGATTATAAAAAGGGGTTCGTCCGCTTAAAAAGAGAATGAAAAAGAGAATGAAAAAAGAGAGAAAATCAAGAAGTTTTCAAAGAGAAAATTTTATGTGTCAAAGCCTATTTGTTATTGAGAGATAGAAGAGAAATCCAAAAGCTTTTCAAGAGCATATTCAAAGGATTTCCTACGTTTTGAAGAAGAAGAGCTAGAGCCCTAAATTTCAGACTTCTCTTCAACGAGCTTCGTTCAAGAATCAGAGTTCAAATCTTGTTAGCCCATTCAGAAGAGAAGAGGAAAAGAAGAAAAGCTCAACTTCATATCGCTTCAAAATATGCTTTTCTACTCTTATTTATTCATATTGTTTATTTGCTCATTTGAGGAGCTTCTAACCTATTATAAACTTAAATTTGAATTGTTTGTTTACTAATTCAATCAGGGGATTGAATTAGTTGAGGTAGTTGACCTCGGGGTAAGCTAAGAGTAGCTTACGTTGGGTTGTGTGCTGGTGAACCGTGAAAACCAGCTGGATTCGTTGTGACCCCGGTGTAAAACAATAAGTTCAAGTTGTGATCTTGCAAACAATTCAGCTGTAATCAGAGTGATTATAGTGTGGACCCAAGAGTTGCTTGGGAGTGGACGTAGGTGTGGCTAACACCGAACTACTATAAATCTTGTGTGTTTATCGTAATTATTTGTTTCTCTCTCTATCTTCTTCTATATTGTGCTTAGCATCATTTCATCACTTTATTTGTGCACACTCATCTTGTGAAATTGCTTTTAAGTGAAAATTTTAAAAGAACCCAATTCATCCCCCCCCTTTGGGTTGCCATCTGGGCCAACATCTATGATGTTGAGTATATATACCTTCCCAATGAAGAAAGTTTCTCCATTGAATACAAATTCACTACAAATCATGATGACTCTCTTGGAGATAAGTTGTCAACCATCAAACATTAGCATCATGTTTTTTGGCCCACTCAACAATCTCTCTCGAGAGCCCTACTATGCCTCACAATGTGACATGAGGCAAAGTTGAGTTACTCAGATGGGATGGCTTTCACTTTATTTTTCAATGATGGTGCCAATCTAATGTGTCAAATATTATTTAAGGGACCCTAAGATAAAATGTAGCATGCATAGACTTAAATAGGGTACAAAATTTTCAAAAAATTAATATTTTAATCCAAAAATACATCTAATCTAAGGTATATCATATGATCATAGATATTTAAGGCATATCATGAAATTATTTATTCTCTAATATGTAGTTCATCATTAGAGCTATAACATATCATAAAATTGTACCAAAATATAGCACGATCTTTCATTTTCCTTTTTATGCCAAATTAAGTTATGAAAAAGAAAAAAAGAGGGAAAGAGAAGTGAAGAGGGATTTCTACCTGATTTCCTTGAAAAATGGTTGAAATCAAATTTTAAAATGATATTTTTCTCCCTTTCTCTATAATAAATAAAAAATTACATGGGGGAGGTATAGAAAGAATGAGACGCTTTCTTTACCTCCCACCCTTGTATGGAGCAGACCTTGAACCACCTTGAATGAGTGTAATGAGTGGTTTATCTTAGAATGTGTCGGTTTAGGTCGGTTCAAGGCCTATTTTGAACTAGCAACTCCTCTCATCCCATTTTCTAACCATTTAGGTTGATATGCCCTTATTTAGGTTGTTCAAGATAGTTTGAATGTCCATACCTCAAGTTTATCAACATGACTCTAGACATGGTTATTATTTGCAAAGGCTAGAACATTCTTTCATAAAATTCAATCATTATTAGGTGTTCTCACTTTCATGGTTTGTGATAAGGTTTCGAGGTTGTTATCTAGCTCTACCATAATTGTTAGATACACCACATTATCTGAAGATTTTATTTAGTATTTTCTTTTTACCCTAATAGATCATCAATAAATTGTCCCTTGTTCCATTTGTGGCCTTGGTTGGATTATTAATTCCTCAGCAATATGAACTTCATGGAGATCTTGATGAAGTGGTGGTTCCTCCTTAATGCTACCTTATGAGATAATAATAAAATCATTGTTTATGTTTCTTTTTCAAATGTAACTATATCCTAATTTTCTTCAAAGACAAAAATGTTAAGGTTGTTTGGTACTACTAATATTATCATCTTCTAGTAATTTGACCTTAATAGTTTATATTGTTTATAGTATATAAGATGAACAATAAAATTTATAACTATTTGGTCTTTCTAGATAACTAATAAAAAACCCATCAGCTACTCATGGATCAAATGCCTTTTGTTATGGGCTATAAATTATAGCTTTTGTTGAACATTCTTATATATAGACACCTCAAACTAAGTCCCTTATCAGTGCAAAGTTTAAACGCAATCTTTAGACTATCTTAATACTATTTTGTTCCGTATGCCATTGGTATTTGTATTTGCATTGCATTGTGCTACATTCAAAATGTAGCCTTACATGTTGTTGGTGTTTGGTTATGATCTTGCATTTAATCTAATGCAATGTTGATTTGTATAAAAAGAGTAAATTTGTGCTGTTATAGCTTTTTGTTGTCGCCGGAATCCGTCCTCCAACTTGGGCGCGATCGGGCTTCCTCCTGGGCGGACCTACAAAGAAGTCCTCACGCGAGAGGCGTTGGGAGTGGCCCTCCGCGGAAGACCCTCCGACGCTCAAGTCAGTAGGGATCAGGGGACAACAGATAATGGGGAGAAGGTCCCCGCTGAGGAGTCTCTCCTGGGACGACCTATCGGGAGCTCGAGCAGAGCGCCAATGGCGGAGAGAGGGGGGTGAAGGAGAGCGAGTGATGCTGAGAGTGAGCGAGGAGTCACGTACCTGAGAGAATCGAGGAGTATCATATTTATAGGTGAGCACCTGAATCTTGAGTGCCTTCTGGAAGGTTCCGAGCAACCCATAACTCGGCCGCCCCGGGCAACTCATAGTCCGGTTTCCCCGAGCAACCCATAACTCGGCCGCCCCGGGCAACTCATAGTCCGGTTTCCCCGAGCAGCCCATGCTTCGGCCTCCCCGAGCAATCTGTGGTTCGGTTCCTCCGAGCAGCCCATGCTTCGGTTTCTTCGAGCAATCTCTAGCTCGGCTTCCCCGAGCAACCCATGGCTCGGCTCCTCCGAGCAACCCCTAGCTCGGTTCCTCCGAGCAGCCTATAGCTCGACATGCACCTCCGCGGAACGAAACCATTTTCATGTCCAGTTTATTCTCCTGTCTTACCTCGGCCATCTAAACTGATCATTTCTACATCCCTGCAAGGTCTGGCGTGGGAGAGTCCAAACTCATTATAACATTCCAAGCGAGGAATCATATCAAAGACGTGGCCTAGACCTACCATAACGGCCTAGGACCTACGCAATCATTGGATCTCGGGCCATCAGAGAGCTCTCCCAGCCACCGATCCTCTAACTGACGGGATACGGATCTTATCGGCCTCATAACAGTCTGATTCGAATCGTCTTCGAATCCTAACAGCCCTCGAACCTTCCAGAAGGCGCTCAAAATTTAGGTGCTTGCCTATAAATATGACACTCCCCGATTCTCTCAGGTGTGCGACTCCTCGCTCACTCTCAGCATCACTCTCTCTCCTTCACTCCCCCCCTCTATGCCATTGGCACTCTGCTTGATCTCCCGATAGGCCGTCCTAGGAGAGACTCCTCAACGGGGACCTTCTCCCCATTATCTGTCATCCCCTGATCCCTACTGACTTGAGCGTCGAGGGTCTTCTGCAAAGGGCCACTCCCAACGCCTCTCTCGTGAGGACTTCTTTGCAGGTCTGCCCAGGAGGAAGCCCGATCGTGCCCGAGTTGGATGATGGATTCCGGCGATAACAGATTGACGCTAGAGGAAGGTCCATCAATGGAGAGAGGTTCAGATACCGCGGGCATTTCGGAAGGGGCTGCCGAGTTTTCCTCCCCGTCTGTTGTCGTTTTATCGGACGATGGCGAGGGAGCAACATCAGTCCACTCAGAGACCCCCGCGGTATCCGAACCTCTCTCCATTGACAACCTTCCTCTAGCACCAATCTGTTGTTTCCGGAATCCATCCTCCAACTCGGGCGCGATCGGGCTTTCTGGGCGGACCTGCAAAGAAGTCCTCATGTGAGAGGTGTTGGGAGTGGCCCTCCGCGGAAGACCCTCCGACGCTCAAGTCAGTAGGGATCAGGGGACAACAAATAATGGGGAGAAGGTCCCCACTGAGGAGTCTCTCCTGGGATGGCCTATCGGGAGCTCGAGCAGAGCGCCAATGGCGAGAGGGGGGGAGTGAAGGAGAGAGAGTGATGCTGAGAGTGAGCGAGGAGTCGCGTACCTGAGAGAATCGGGGAGTGTCATATTTATAGGCGAGCACCTGAATCTTGAGCGCCTTCTGGAAGGTTCGAGGGCTATTAGGATTCGAAGACGATTCGAATCAGACTGTTATGAGGCCGGTAAGATCCGTATCCCGTCAGTTAGAGGATTGAGCAAATTTCTCCGAACCTCGGCTGGGCCGAGCAAATTTCTCTGAACCTTGGCTAGGCCAAGCCCTGAGTTAAATCTCCAAATCTTGACTGGGTCAAGTTGAACGATCCCCGAGACTTCACCCGGACTCGGGCAGCTTAAAAGCCATGACCGGACCAAGCGCTCTCCAACACGTCGGGCAGCTTACAAGCCCCGGCCAAACTGAATCATCCCCGAACGACCTCCGAACTTTGTCAAGGATGAGTGGTATTCCCCACGCCATGACGTCACCAGAGATACACTCCATGATTCGCAAAGCCTTATCACCATCGATCGTGGCCGATCTGGATCAGGGCTTGGATCGATCGCAACCATCGGATCGTCGATGATCGACCGATCGCCACGGTCCGAGATCGGTCGTGGCCGATCGGGATCGGGGCTTGGATCGATCGCAACCATCGAATCATCGACGATCGGACCGATCACCACGGTCTGAGATCGGTCGAGGCCGATCATGATCAGGACTTGGATCAATCACAACTGTTGGATCGTCGCTGATTGGATCGATTGCAACCGTCGGATCGTCGCAATCTCAGACCGATCGTAATGGTCCGGGATCGGTCATGGCCGATCGGGATCAGGGCTTGGATCGATCGCTACTGTCGGATCGGCGATCGGACCAATCGCCAAGGTCCGAGATCGATCGTGGCCAATCGAGATCAGGGCTTGGATCGATCGCAACCATCGGATCGTTGCCGATCGGACCGATCGCCATGGTCGAGATCGGTCGTGGCCGATCGGGATCATGGCTTCGATGATCGCAATCATCGGATCGTCGCCGATCTCGGATGGATTGCAACAGTCCGAGATCGATCGTGGCCGATCGGGATCACGGCTTGGATCGATCGCAACCATCGGATCATCGCCTATCGGATCGATCATGATGGTCCGATATCGTTCATCGCCAACCAGGATCGATCAGGGCTTGGATCGATGGCAACCATCGGATCGACGCCGATTGGTCCGATTGCCACGATCTGAGATCGTCGTGGACGATCAGGATTAGGACTTGGATCGATCGCAACTGTCGGATCGTCATCGATTGGACCGATCGCCATGGTCCGGGATCGGTCGTGGATGATCGGGATCAGGGCTAGGATCGATCGCAACCATCGGATTGTCGTAATCTCGGACCGATCGCCACGTCCGGATCGATCGTGGCCGATCGGGATCAGGGCTTGGATCGATCGCAACCATTGGATCATCGCGATCTCGACCGATCGCAACGGTTGTGATCGATCGTGGCCGATCGGGATCAGGGCTTGGATCGATCGCAACCGTTGAATCATCGTCGATTGGACCGATCGCCACGGTCCGAGATCGGTCGTGGCCGATCGAGATTAAGGCTTGGATCGATCACAACCATTGGATCGTCGCAATCTCGGACCAATCGCAACGGTTCGGGATCGGTCATGCCGATCGGATCAGGGCTTGGATCGATCGCAACTGTCGGATCATCGGTGATTGGACCGATCACCACGGTTCGAGATCGGTCGTGGCCGATC
>UESW01004672.1:18266-120512 GCA_900491605.1 Calamus simplicifolius | reverse complement strand
ATTGCAACCGTCGGATCGTCGGCGATCGGACTGATCACCGCAGTCCGAGATCGATCGTGGCAGATCTGGATCAGGGCTTGGATCGATCGCAACTATCGGATTGTCGGCGATCGGACCGATCGCCGCAGTCCTAGATCGGTCGTGGTCGATCCGGATCAGGGCTTGGATCGATTGCAACTGTCGGATCGTCGACGATCGGATCGATCGCCACAGTTCGAGATCGGTTGTGGCCGATCGAGATCAGGGCTTAGATCGATCGCAACCGTCGGATCATCGGCGATCGGATCGATCGCCGCTGTCCGAGATCGGTCATGGTCCATCGGGATCAGGGCTTGGATCGATCGCAACCATCGGATCGTCGGTGATCGGATCGATCGCTGCAGTTCGAGATCGGTCGTGGCCGATCCGGATCAGGGCTTGGATCAATCACAACCATCGGATCGTCGTCGATCAGACCGATCGCCGCGGTCCGAGATCGGTCATGGCCAATCGGGATCAGGGCTTTGATCGATCGCAACCGTCAGATCGTCGGCGATCGAACCAATCGCCGCGGTCCGAGATCGATCGTGGCCGATCGGGATCGATCAGGGCTTGGATCGATCGCAACTATCGGATCGTCGGCGATCGGACCGATCGCCGCGGTCCGAGATCGATCGTGACCGATGGGGATCAGGGCCTGCATCGATCGCAACTATCGGATCATCGGCAATCAGACCGATCGCCGCGGTCTGAGATCGGTCGTGACCGATCGGGATCAGGGCTTGGATCGATCGCAATCATCGGATCGTTGGCGATCAGACCGATCGCCACGATCCGAGATCGGTCATGACCGATCAGGATAAGGGCTTGGATCGATCGCAACCGTCGGATCGTCGGCGATCGGACCGATCTCCACGGTTCGAGAACGATCGTGGCCGATATGGATCAGGGCTTGGATCGATCGCAACCGTCGGATCGTCGGCGATCGGACCGATCGCCGCGGTCCGAGATCGATCGTGGCCAATTTGGATCAGGGCTTGGATCGATCGGAACCGTAGAATTGACGGCGATCGGACCGATCGCCGTAGTCCAAGATCGGTCATGGTCGATTCGGATCAGGGCTTGGATCGATCGCAACCGTCGGATCATCGGCGATTGGACCGATCGCTGCAGTCCAAGATCAGTCGTGGCCGATCGAGATCAGGGCTTGGATCGATCGCAACTGTCGGATCGTCGGCGATTGGACCGATCGCCGTGGTCCGAGATCGGTCGTGGTCCATCGGGATCAGAGCTTGCTTCGATCGCAACCGTCGGATCGTCGGTGATCGGACCGATCACCGCGGTTCGAGATCGATCGTGGCCTATCCGGATCAGGGCTTGGATCGATCGCAACCGTCGGATCATCGGCGATCGGACCGATCGCCGCGGTCCGAGATAGGTCGTGGCCGATCGGGATCAGGGCTTGGATAGATCGAAATCATCGGATCGTCGGCGATCGGACCGTTCGCCGTGGTCCAAGATCGATCGTGGCCAATCAGGATCAGGGCTTGGATCGATCGCAACCGTCAGATCATCGGCGATCGGACCGATCGCCGTGGTCCAAGATCGGTCGTGGCCGATCGGGATCAAGGCTTGGATCGATCGCAACCATCGGATCGTTGGCGATCGGACCGATCGCCGCGGTCCGAGATCGGTCATGGCCGATCAGGGTCAGGGGTTGGATCGATCATAATCATCGGATCGTTGGCAATCAGACCGATCGCCGTGGTCCAAGATCGGCCGTGGTCGATCAGGATCAGGGCTTGGATCGATCGCAACCGTCGGATCGTCGGCGATCGGACCGATAGCCGCAGTCCGAGATCGGTCGTGGCCGATCGGGATCAAGGCTTGGATCGATTGCAACCGTCGGATCGTCGGTGATCGAAACGATCACCACGGACCGAGATCGGTCGTGGCCGATCGGGATCAGGGCTTGGATCGATCGCAACCATCGGATCATCGGCGATCGGACCGATTGCCGCGTTCCGAGGTCGGTCGTGGCCGAACGAGATCAGGGCTTGGATCGATCGCAATCGTCGGATCATCGGCGATCCGACCGATCGCTGTGGTTCGAGATCCGTCATGGCCGATCGGGATCAGGGCTTGGATCGATCGCAACCGTTGGATTGTCGGCGATCGAACCAATCGCCGCGGTCCGAGATCGGTCGTGGCCGATCGGGATAAGGGCTTGGATCGATCGCAACCGTTGGATCGTTGGCAATCGGATCGATCGGCGTGGTCTGAGATCGGTCGTGGCCGATTGGGATAAGGGCTTGGATCGATCGCAACCGTCGGATCGTCGGCAATCGGACCGATCGCCATGGCCCGAGATCGATCATGGCCGATCTGGATCAGGGCTTAGATCGATCGCAACCGTCTGATCGTCGGCGATCGGACTGGTCGACATGGTCCGAGATCGATCGTGGCCGATCTGGATCAAGGCTTGGATCGATCGTAACCGTCAGATCGTTGGTGATCGGACTGATCGCCATGGTCCGAGATCGATCGTGGTCAATCTGGATCAGGGCTTGGATCGATCGCAACCGTCGATTATCAGCGATCGAAACCGATCGCCGCGGTCCGAGATCGGTCGTGGTCGATCCGGATCAGGGCTTGGATCGATCGCAACTATCGGATCGTCGGCGATCGGACCGATCGTCGTAGTCCGAGATCGGTCGTGGCCGATCGAGATCAGGGCTTGGATCGATCGTAATCATCGGATCATCGCCGCGGTCCGAGATCGGTCGTGGTCCATCGGGATCAGGGCTTGGATCGATCGCAACCATCGGATCGTCGGTGATCAGACCGATCGCCGCGGTTCGATCGGTCATGGCCGATCCGGATCGATCAGGGCTAGGATTGATCGCAAACGTCGGATCATCGGACCGATCGTCGTGGTCCGAGACCGGCCGTGGCTAATCAGGATCAGGGCTTTGATCGATCGCAACCGTTGGATCGTCAGCGATCGAACCAATCGCGATGGTCCGAGATCGGTCGTGGCCGATCGGGATCGATCAGGGCTTGGATCGATCGCAACTATCGGATCATTGGCGATCGGACCGATCGCCGTGATCCGAGATCGGTCGTGGCCGATGGGGATCAGGGCCTGCATTGATTGCAACTATCGGATCATCAGCAATCGGACTAATCGCTGCGGTCCGAGATCGGTCGTGACCGATCGGGAATAGGGCTTGGATCGATCGCAACCGTCGGATCGTTGTCGATCAGACCGATCGCCACAGTCCGAGATCGGTCGTGACCGATCGGGATAAGGGCTTGGATCGATAACAACCATCGGATCGTCGGCGATCGGACCGATCTCCGCGGTCTGAGATCGATCATGGCCGATCTGGATCAGGGCTTGGATCGATCGCAACCGTCGGATCGTCGGCGATCGGGCCGATCGCCGCGGTCCTAGATCGATCGTGGCCGATTTGGATAGGGCTTGGATCGATCGAAACCGTCGGATTGATGGCGATCGGACCGATCGCCGTAGTCCAAGATCGGTCATGGTCGATCCGGATCAGGGCTTGGATCGATCGCAACCGTCGGATCATCAACGATCGGACCGATCGCTGCAGTCCGAGATCGATCGTTGCCGATCGAGATCAGGGCTTGGATCGATCGCAACCATCGGATCGTCGGCGATCGGACCAATCGCCGCAGTCCGAGATCGGTCGTGGTCCATCGGGATCAGGGCTTGGATCGATCGCAATCGTCGGATCGTCGGTGATCGGACCGATCACCGCGGTTCGAGATCGGTCGTGGCCGATCCGGATCAGGGCTTGGATCGATTGCAACCGTCGGATCATCGGCGATCGGACCGATCGCCACGGTCTAAGATCGATCGTGGCCGATCGGGATCAGGGCCTGGATCGATCGCAACCGTTGGATCGTCGGCGATCGGACCGTTCGCTGCGGTCCAAGATCGATCGTGGCCGATCAGGATCAGGGCTTGGATCGATCACAACCGTCAGATCATCGGCGATTGGACCGATCGCCGCGGTCCAAGATCGATCGTGGCTGATCTGGATCAGGGCTTGGATCGATCGCAACCGTTGGATCGTCGGCGATCGGACCGATCGCCACGGTCCGAGATCGGTCATGGCTGATCAGGGTCAGGGGTTGGATCAATCGCAATCGTCGGATCGTTGGCAATCAGACCGATCGCCGTGGTCCGAGATCGGCCGTGGTTCAAGATCGGCCGAGGTCGATCGGGATCAGGGCTTGGATCGATCGCAACCGTCGGATCGTCGGCGATCGGACCGATCACCGCGGTCTGAGATCGGTCGTGGCCGATCGGGATCAAAGCTTAGATCGATTGCAACCGTCGGATCATCGGTGATCGAAACGATCGCTATGGTCCGAGATCGGTCGTGGCCGATCGGGATCAGGGCTTGGATCGATCGCAACCATCGGATCGTCGGCGATCGGACCGATTGCCGCGTTCCGAGGTCGGTCGAGGCCGATCGGGATCAGGGCTTGGATCAATCGCAATCGTCGGATCGTCGGCGATCCGATCGATCGCTGTGGTTCGAGATCTGTCGTGGCCGATCGGGATTAGGGCTTGGATCGATCGCAACCGTTGGATTTTTGGCGATCAGACCGATCGCCGCGGTCCGAAATCGGTCGTGGCCGGTCGGGATAAGGGCTTGGATCGATCGCAACCGTTGGATCGTCAGCAATCGGACCGATCGGTGCGGTCCGAGATCGGTCATGGCCGATCGGGATAAGGGCTTGGATCGATCGCAACCGTCGAATCATCGGCGATCGACCGGTCTCCGCGGTCCGAGATCGATCATGGCCGATCTGGATCAGGACTTGGATCGATCGCAACCGTCGGATCGTCGGCGATCGGACCGATCGCCGCAGTCCGAGATCGATCATGGCCAATCTGGATCAGGGTTGGATCGATCGCAACCATCAGATTGTCGGCGATCGGACCGATCGCCGCGGTCCGAGATCGGTCGTGGTCGATCCGGATCAGGGCTTGGATCGATCGCAACCATCGGATCATCGGCGATCGGACCGATCGCCGCAGTCCAAGATCGGTCGTGGCCGATCGAGATCAGGGCTTGGATCGATCGCAATCGTCGGATCATCGGCGATTGGACCGATCGCCGCGGTCCAAGATCGGTCGTGGTCCATCGGCATCAGGGCTTGGATCGATCGCAACCATCGGATCGTCGGTGATCGGACCGATCGCCGTGGTTCGAGATCGGTTGTGGCTGATCCGGATCAGGGCTTGGATCGATCGCAACCGTTGGATCGTCGGCGATCGAACCGATCGCCGTGGTCCGAGATCGATCGTGGCCGATCGGGATCGATCAGGGCTAGGATCGATCGCAAACGTCGGATCATCGGCGATCGGACCGATCGTCGCGGTCCGAGATCGATCATGGCCGATCAGGATCAGGGCTTTGATCGATCGCAACCGTCGATATCGGCGATCAGATCCGATCGCCGGGTCCGAGATCGGTCATGGTCGATCAGGATCAGGGCCTGGATCGATCGCAACTGTCGGATCGTTGGCGATCGGACCGATCGCCGCGGTTCGAGATCGGTCGTGGCCGATCGGATCAGGGCTGGATCGATCGCAACTGTCGGATCATCGGCGATCGGACCGATCGCCACGGTCCGATATCGGTCGTGGTCGATCCGGATCAGGGCTTGGATTGATCGCAACCATCGATTCATCGGCGATCGGACCGATCGCTGCGGTCCGAGATCGGTCGTGGCCGATAGGGATCAGGGCTTGGATCGATCACAACCGTCGGATCGTCGGCGATCGGACCGATCGCCACGGTCCGAGATCGGTCGTGGCCGATCGGGATCAGGGCTTGGATCGATCGCAACAGTCGGATCGTCGGCGATCAAACCGATCGCCGTGGTCCGAGATCGATCGTGGCCGATCGGGATCGATCAGGGCTTGGATCGATCGCAAACGTCGGATCATTGATGATCGGACCGATCGCCGCGGTCTGAGATCGGTCGTGGCCGATCGAGATTAGGGCTTTGATCGATCGCAACCATCGATTGTCGACGATCGGACCGATCGTCGCGGTCCGAGATCGGTCTTGGCCGATCGGGATCAGGGCCTGGATCGATCCTGTCGGATCATCGGCGATTAGACCGATCGCCGTGGTCCGAGATCGGTCGTGATCGATCGGGATCAGGGCTTGGATCGATTGCAACCATCGTATCATCGGTGATCGGACCGATCGCTGCGGTCCAAGATCGGTCGTGGCCGATCGGGATCAGAGCTTGGATCGATCACAACCGTCAGATCGTCGGGGTTCGGACGGATCGCCGCTGTCCAAGATCGGTCGTGGTCAATCAGGATCAGGGCTTGGATCGATCGCAACCGTCGATCGTCGGTGATCGACCGATCGCGGTCCAAGATCGGTCGTGATCGATCGGGATCAGGGCTTGGATCGATCGCAGCTGTCGGATCATCGGTGATCGGACCGATCGCCATGGTCCGAGATCGGTCGTGGCCGATCATGATTAGGGCTTGGATGATCGCAATCGTCAGATTGTCGGCGATCAGACTGATCACAGGGTCCGAGATCGATGGCCGATCGGGATCAGGCTTGGATCGATTGCAACCGTCGGATCATCGGAGATCGGATCGATCGCCGCGGTCCGAGATCGATCGTGGCCGATCGGGATCAGGGCTTGGATTGATCGCATCTGTCAGATCATCGGCGATTGGACCGATCACCGAGGTTCGAGATCGGACCGATCGGATCAGGGCTTGGATCAATCGCAACCGTCAGATCATCGGCGATCGGACTGATCGCCGCGGTCTGAGATCGGTCGTCGTCGATCAGGATCAGGGCTTGGATCGATCGCAACCATCATCGGCGATCAAACCGATCGCCGCGGTCCAAGATCGCCGATCGGGATCAGGGCTTGGATCGATCGCAACCGTCGGATCGTCGGTGATCGAACCGATCGAGATCGGTCGGGGCCGATCGGGATCAGGGCTTGGATCGATTGCAACCATCGGATCATCAGCGATCGCCACGGTCCGAGATCGATCGTGGCCGATCGGGATCAGGGCTTGGATCGATCGCAACCATCGAATCGTCGGCGATCGGGATCGAGGTCGGTCGTGGCCGATCGGGATCAGGGCTTGGATCGATCGTGTCGGATCATCGGCGATCGACCGATCGCCGTCGAGATCGACGTGGCCGATCGGGATCAGGGCTTGGATCGATCGCAACCATCGGATCGGCGATCGGACTGATCGCCGCAGTCCGAGATCGGTCGTGGCTGATCGGGATAAGGGCTTGGATCGATCGCAACCGTCGGATCGTCGGCGATCGGACCGATCGCCGTGGTCCGAGATCGATCCTTGGATCGATCGCAACCGTCAGATCATCGGACCGATCGCCGCAGTCCAAGATCGATCGTGGCCGATCCAGGGCATGGATCGATCGCAACCGTCGGATCGTCGGCGATCGGACCGATCGCCACAGTCGAGATCGGTCGTGGTCGATCCGGATCAGGGCTTGGATCGATCGCAACCGTCGGATCATCGGCGATCGACCGATCGCCGCAGTCCGAGATCGGTCGTGGCCGATCGAGATCAGGGCTTGGATCGATCGCAACCGTCGGATCATCGGCGATCGGACCGATCGCCGTCCGAGATCGGTCGTGGTCCATCGGGATCAGGGCTTGGATCGATCGCAACCGTCGGTTCGTCGGTGATCGGACCGATCGCCGCGGTTTGAGATCGATCGTGGCCGATTCAGATCAAGGTTTGGATCGATCGCAACTGTAGGATCGTCGGCGATCGGACCGATCGCCGCAGTCCGAGATCGATCGTGGCCGATCGGGATCAGGGCTTTGATCGATCGCAACCGTCGGATCATCGGCGATCAAACCAATCGAGATCGGTCGTCAGGCCGATCGGGATCATCGGCGATCTTCCGAGATCGGGATCAGCATCGATCGCAACCATCGGATCGTCGGCGATCGGACCGATCCGCGTTCCGATCGGTCGGGCCGATCGGGATTAGGGCTTGGATCAATCGCAATCGTCGGATCGTCGGCGATCCGATCGATCGCTGTGGTTCGAGATCTGTCGTGGCCGATCGGGATTAGGGCTTGGATCGATCGCAGGATTTTTGGCGATCAGACCGATCGCCGCGGTCCGAAATCGGTCGTGGCCGGTCGGGATAAGGGCTTGGATCGATCGCAACCGTTGGATCGTCGCAATCAGACCGATCGGTGCGGTCCGAGATTGGTCATGGCTGATCGGGATAAGGGCTTGGATCGATCACAACCGTTGAATCGGCGATCGAACCGAGATCGATCATGGCCGATCTGGATCAGGACTCGCAACCGTCGGATCGTCAGCGTCGGACCGATCGCCGCAGTCCGAGATCGATCATGGCCAATCTGGATCAGGGTTGGATCGATCGCAACCATCAGATTGTCGGCGATCGGATCGATCGCCGCGGTCCGAGATCGGTCGTGGTCGATCCGGATCAGGGCTTGGATTGATCGCAACCATCGGATCATCGGCGATCGGACCGATCGTCCAAGATCGGTCGTGGCTGATCGAGATCAGGGCTTGGATCGATCGCAATCGTCGGATCATCGCGATTGGACCGATCGCCGCGGTCCAAGATCGGTCGTGGTCCATCGGCATCAGGGCTTGGATCGATCGCAACCATCGGATCGTCGGTGATCGGACCGATCGCCGTGGTTCGAGATCGCTGATCCGGATTAGGGCTTGGATCGATCGCAACCGTTGGATCGTCGGCGATCGAACCGATCGCCGTGGTCTGAGATCGATCATGGCCGATCGGGATCGATCAGGGCTAGGATCGATCGGTTGGATCATCGGCGATCGGACCGATCAAGATCGGTCAATCGGGATCAGGGCTTTGATCAATTGCAACCGTCGAATAATCGGCGATCAGACCGATTGCCGCGGTCCGAGATCGGTCATGGTCATCAGGATCAGGGCCTGGATCGATCGCAACTGTCGGATCGTTGGCGATCGGACTGATCGCCGCGGTTCGAGACGTGGCCGATCGGGATCAGGGCTTGGATCGATCGCAACTGTCGGATCATCGGCGATCGGACCAATCGCCACGGTCCGATATCGGTCGTGGTCGATCCGGATCAGGGCTTGGATTGATCGCAACCATCGGTTCATCGGCGATCGGACCGATCGCTGTGGTCCGAGATCGGTCATGGCCGATAGAGATCAGGGCTTGGATCGATCGCAACCGTCGGATCGTCGGCGATCGGACCGATCGTGCGGTCCGAGATCGGTCGTGGCCGATCGGGATCAGGGCTTGGATCGATCGCAACAGTCGGATCGTCGGCGATCGAACCGATCGCCGCGGTCCGAGATCGATCGTGGCCGATCAGGATCGATCAGGGCTTGGATCGATCGCAAACGTCGGATCATCGACGATCGGACCGATCGCCGCGGTCTGAGATCGGTCGTGGCCGATCGAGATTAGGGCTTTGATCGATCGCAACCATCGGATTGTCAACGATCGGACCGATCATCGCGGTCCAAGATCGGTCTTGGCCGATCGGGATCAGGGCCTGGATCGATCGTAACTGTCGGATCATCGGTGATAAGACTGATCGCCGTGGTCCGAGATCGGTCGTGACCGATCGGGATCAGGGCTTGGATCAATTGCAACCATCGTATCGTCGGTGATCGGACCGATCGCTGCGGTCCAAGATCGGTCGTGGCCGATCGGGATCAGAGCTTGGATCGATCACAACCGTCAGATCATCGGGGTTCGGACGGATCGCCGCTGTCCAAGATCGGTCGTGGTCAATCAGGATCAGGGCTTGGATCATCGCAACCGTCGGATCGTCGGTGATCGGACCATCGCCGCGGTCCAAGATCGGTCGTGACCGATCGGGATCAGGGCTTGGATCGATCGCAGCTGTCAGATCGTCGGTGATCGGACCGATCGCCATGGTCCGAGATCGGTCGTGGCCGATCATGATTAGGGCTTGGATTGATCGCAATCGTCAGATTGTCGGCGATCAGACTGATCACAGTGGTCCGAGATCGGCCATGGCCGATCGGAATCAAGCTTGGATTGATTGCAGCCGTCGGATCATCGGAGATCGGATCGATCGCCGCGGTCCGAGATCGATCATGGCCGATCGGGATCAGGGCTTGGATTGATCGCATCTGTCAGATCATCGGCGATCGGACCGATCACCGAGGTTCGAGATCGGTCGTCGTCGATCAGGATCAGGGCTTGGATCAATCGCAACCGTCAGATCGTCGGCGATCGGACCGATCGCCGCGGTCCGAGATCGGTCATCGTCGATCAGGATCAGGGCTTGGATCGATCGCAACCGTTGGATCATCGGCGATCGGACCGATCGCCGCGGTCCAAGATCAATCATTGCCGATCGGGATCAGGGCTTGGATCGATCGCAATCGTCGGATCGTCGGTGATCGAACCGATCGCCGTTGTTCAAGATCGGTCGGGGCCGATCGGGATCAGGGCTTGGATCGATTGCAACCGTCGGATCATCAGCGATCGAAATGATCGCCACGGTCCGAGATCGGTCATGGCCGATCGGGATCAAGGCTTGGATCGAACGCAACCATCGAATCGTCGGCGATCGGACTGATCGCCGCGTTCCAAGGTCGGTCGTGGCCGATCGGGATCAGGGCTTGGATCGATCGCAACCGTCGGATCATCGGTGATCCGACCGATCGCCGTAGTTCGAGATCTGACGTGGCCGATCGGGATCAGGGCTTGGATCGATCGCAACCATCGGATTGGCAGCGATCGGACTGATCGCCGCAGTCTGAGATCGGTCGTGGCCGATCGGGATAAGGGCTTGGATCGATCGCAACCGTCGGATCGTCGGCGATCGGACCGATCGCCGTGGTCCGAGATCGGTCGTGGCCGATCGGGATAAGGGCTTGGATCGATCGCAACCATCGGATCGTCGGCGATCGGACCGATCGCCGCAGTCCGAGATCGATCATGGCCGATCTGGATCAGGGCATGGATCGATCGTAACCGTCGGATCGTCGGTGATCGGACCGATCGCCGCAGTCCGAGATCGGTCGTGGTCGATCCGGATCAGGGCTTGGATCGATCGCAACCGTCGGATCATCGGCGATCGGACCGATCGCCATAGTCCGAGATCGGTCATGGCCGATCGAGATCAGGGCTTGGATCGATCGCAACCGTCGGATCATCGACGATCGGACCGATCGCTGCAATCCGAGATCGATCATGGTCCATCGGGATCAGGGCTTGGATCGATCGCAACCGTCGGTTCGTCGGTGATCGGACCGATCGCCGCGGTTTGAGATCGATCGTGGCCGATTCGGATCAGGGTTTGGATCGATCGCAACCGTAGGATCGTCGGCGATCGGACCGATCGCCGTAATCCGAGATCGGTCGTGGCCGATCGAGATCAGGGCTTTGATCGATCGCAACCGTCGGATCATCGGCGATCAAACCAATCGTCGTGGTCCGAGATCGGTCGTGGCCAATCAGGATCGATCAGGGCTTGGATCGATCGCAAATGTTGGATCATCGGTGATCGGACCAATCGCCGCGGTCCGAGGTCGGTCGTGGCCGATCGGGATCAGGGCTTTGATCGATCGCAACCGTCGGATCGTCGCGATCGGACCCATCGCCGTGGTCCGAGATCGATCATGGCCGATTTGGATCAGGGCTTGGATCAATCGCAACCGTCGGATCGTTGGCGATCGGATCGATCGCCGCGGTCCGAGATCGATCGTTGCCGATCTGGATCAGGGCTTGGATCGATCACAACCATCGGATTGTCGGCGATCGGACTGATCACCGCGGTCCAAGATCGGTCGTGGCCGATCGGGATCATGGCTTGGATCGATCGCAACCGTCGGATCATCGGCGATCGGACCGATCGCCGCGGTCCAAGATCGGTCGTGGCCGATCGGGATCAGGGCTTGGATCAATCGAAATCGTCGGATCGTCGGCGATTGGATCGATCGCCGCGGTCCAAGATCGGTCGTGGCCGATCGGGATCAGGGCTTGGATCGATTGCAACCGTCGGATCGTTGGTGATCAAACCGATCACCACGGTCCGAGATCGGTCGTGGTCGATCGGGATCAGGGCTTGGATCGATCGCAACTGTCGGATCGTCGGCGATCGGACCGATCGCCGCGGTCCGAGGTCGTTCGTGGCCGATCGAGATCAGGGCTTGGATCGATCACAACCGTCGGATCGTCGGCGATCCGATCGATCGCCATGGTTTGAGATCCGTCGTGGCCGATCGGGATCAGGGCTTGGATCGATCGTAACTGTCGGATCGTCGGTGGTCGGACCGATCGCCGCGGTCCGAGATCGGTCGTGGTCGATCGGGATAAGGGCTTGGATCGATCGCAACCGTCAGATCATCGGCGATCGGACCGATCACCACGGTACGAGATCGGTCGTGGCTGATCGGGATCAACGCTTGGATCAATCGCAACCATCGGATCATCGGCGATCGGACCGATCACCACGGTCCGAGATCGGTCGTGGCCGATCTGGATCAGGGCTTGGATCGATCACAATCGTTGGATCATCGGCGATCGGTCTCATGAAACTCGGGTTTCCCTCAACCCTAACCCTAACCCTATTTATAAAATGTCAACCCTAACCCTAACCCTAACGCTATTTGTAAAACCTCAATCCTAACCCTATTTTTAAAAATCGGGTTCGGGTTGAGTTTCGGATTGGAATTCGGGTTGATAGAAAAAATATATATATGACAATCTAAAACAAACAAGCTTAACATTGCACAAATAAGCTAAAGTTTGAAACAAATAAGCTTTATATTGTACAAACAAGCTGAAGTTTGAAATAAACAAGCTTCACATTTCAAATTATATGTCTAAAAATATACATATTTTAATAAGACTAAACAAAAAAAGTACATTCTTAAACCAAAACATATTCAAAGTAATTCAAATGTTGCATAACATTTCAATAGCCACCATATGCATTGATGAAGTCACCTTTATCCTTCGGAAGCAGAAAATATTGAGACGATATAAAGAGCCAGTTAGAAGACCACATAAGTATGGTATGAGAGATCTTTTCCAAGTAGCGAGACTGCATTCGACATCCAAAGCTCTCTGATTTTTTATTTATCATCCCTTTCCTAGATGTTTTAGTTTTTTGCTCATCACCTCTTCTCAGATGCTTTCATAAAATTTTGGCAAACTTCATATTAGAAGTTATAAATGTCTCAAAGAAGATAATTAAAAAAAATAAAGATACTAGTTTGGCCCACCAACATTACATGATAAAATGCAATGGTTAAAGGTATATTGCTCATTTTAAAAGGTAATGAAGATTCTGATGGAATGTTCATACCAAGAATCATCACTTCCATAAAATTATTGTCAGCTCTACATACTTTAAATCTAACAAACAAGGCTAAATCATCACTTCCACAACACCAGTGGGCCTGCTGCTTGTGGCTTTGCGGGTTCGGGTTTTTTCGGGTTTGGGTTGACTGCAACCCTAACCCGACCCAAGTTGTAAATCGGTCCGGGTTCAACCCGGATCGTTCAGGTTCGGGTTAAGCAAATTAAAGTTTGAGTACTGCTGCAAATCGGGTTCTGCGGGCCGGGTTTGGGTTGAACCCGGCCCAAGTTGTACCCCTAGTCGTGGCCGATCGGGATCAGGGCTTGGATCGATCGCAACCGTCGAATCGTCGGCGATCAGACCGATCGCCGCGGTCCAAGATCAGTCGTGGCCGATCGGGATCAGGTCTTCGATCGATTGCAACCATCGGATCGTCGGCGATCGAATCGATCGTTGCAGTCCGAGATCGGTCGTGGCCGATCGGGATCAGGGCTTAGATCGATCGCAACTATCAGATCATCGGCGATCGGTCCGATCGCCGCGGTCCGAGATTGATCGTTGCCGATCGGGATCAGGGCTTGGATCGATCGCAACCGTTGAATCATCGGCAATCGGACCGATCGCAGCGGTCGGACCGATCACCACGGTCGGAGATCGGTCGTGGCCGATCGGGATCAGGGCTTGGATCGATTGCAACTGTCAGTCATCGGCGATCGGACCGATCGCCGCGGTCGGAGATCGATCGTGGCCGATCGGGATCAGGGCTTGGATCGATCACAACCGTTGGATCATCGGCGATCGACCGATCACCGCGGTCCAAGATCGGTCATGGCCGATCGGGATCAGGGCTTGGATCGATCGCAACCGTCGGATCGTCGGCGATCGGACAGATCGCCACGGTCCAAGATCGATCATGGCCGATCAGGATCAGGGCTTGGATCGATCGCAACCGTCGGATCATCGGCGATCGGACCGATCATCGCGGTTCGAGATCGATCGTGGTCATCGGGATCAGGGCTTGGATCGATCGCAACCGTCGGATCATCGTCGATCGGACCGATCGTCACGATCGGAGATCGGTCATGGCCGATCGGGATCAGGGCTTGGATCGATCGCAACCGTCGATCGTTGGTGATCAGATCGATCGCCGCAGTCCGAGATCAGTCGTGGCTGATCGGGATCATAGCTTGGATCGATCGCAGCCGTTGGATCGTCGGCGATCGGACCGATCACTACGGTCCGAGATCAATTGTGGCCGATCGGGATCAGGGCTTGGATCGATCGCAACCGTCAGATCGTCGGTGATCGGACCGATTGCTGCGGTCCGAGATCGGTCATGGCCGATCGGGATCAGGGCTTGGATTGATCGTAACCGTCAGATCATCGTCGGTCGGACCGATCGCTGTGGTCCAAGATCGGTCGTAACCGATCGGGATCAGGGCTTGGATCGATCGCAACCGTCGGATCATCGGCGATCGGACCGATCGCCGCGGTCCGAGATCGGTCATGGCCGATCAGGATCAGAGCTTGGATCGATCAGAACCGTCGGATCATCGGTGATCGAACTGATCGCCGCAGTCCAAGATCGATCGGGCGATCCGGATCGATCAGGGCTTGGATCGATCGCAAACGTTGGATCGTCGGCAATCGGACCGATCGCCGCGGTTCGAGATCGATCGTGGCCGATCAGGATCAGGGCTTGGATCGATCGCAACAGTTGGATCGTCGGCAATCGGACCGATCGCCGCGGTCCGAGATCCGTCGTGGCCGATCAAGATCAGGGCTTGGATCGATCGCAACCGTCGGATAATGTTGTGAGGTAATGTAAATTATGATAATGTTGTGAAATCTATCACTTAAGCCCTTAAATCTGATACTTTAATTAGACCAAATCAAATCTTAATTGAGACTCAACTTAATCAGATAATGAATAAATTGAGTATGAAATCATCAAATGTCAAATCTACTAAAACCTTCTAGTTATGTCCAAGTTTGATGTTTTTATACCTAATCTAACCTAAACTTTTGTATATTATAGTCTATTGTATACATTATATATTTACATATATGTGTGTGTCTCCAAGGATACATACATACATATATTATCGCTAAGACACCTCCTCGACCGACGGCGGGCATCCGATTGCCTTCTTCTGCTGATTAGGGATCCTCCGATGGACTTCTTCTACTAGGGGATTCTGACGAAGACCCTTCGACACTCAAGTTAGTGCTCTGGGCAACAACCGTAGGCTTGAAGGAAAGCTTAAGAATCTTAGAGAGGAGTGGTTTATGTGAGCGTATATGTGCCTCTTGGGTCTTTTTTTTGTCTTTGCTATCTTATCTGGTTGAAGGTCCCTCTTACCCATTTTATGAAGGTTTGCGAAGTCGTGGAATAATAGAAACACACGATCATGATGGTGGGCAGGATTTGCGCCATAACCGTTGGTAGGATCTGCTCCCCGCATGTCAGGATTTGCATGATTTGCTAGATTTGAGCAGTCGTTGCATGATTGGTAGGGTTAAATGGGCCTAAATGGCCGTTACGGCGTTTGCCAGATTTGTCTCCCACATCGCATCTCTGTTGATCTGTTGAGATTCTGGATTGTGGGGAAAACGTGCAAGCAGTCGTGAGTGGTGGAGACATGCACATGGGCCCTATAATGAATCCTACTTGGATGGTCGGGTGGAGGTCCGACTCAGGTGGTTGGATGGAGATCCTACCCAGATAGCTGACTGGAGATGCTTTCCGAATGGCCGACCAGAGGTCCTACCCAAGTGGCCGACTGAAGATCCTACCTGGGTGGCCGACTGGAGATAACCGAGTGGAGATCCTTAGGGTGCGATCATCATCGTTGGTTCGGTGCTGCCTCATCAACCCCTCCACTCCTGAGCTTGTACGGCAACATGCCCCGCATCCGCTAAGTGAAAGGAGTGTTGAGCCTTGCCACATCGAGATTCAGGCGCCACTAATGTTAGAGTCGTTGGCATATGGCGGGCTGCCACATCGAATCAAGACAACATTCTTGAAAATGAGGAGCCACATATCATTATTGCTCTGCTGCAAATCACACTTTGGAATGCGACTTTTCGAGCAGTGAAGAATCGCTCATTGGTTGAGCTAACTTCCAATCGTGGTCATCCGTGTGGCAGTGCCGTTGGGTGGGTTGATTTTTCTGCTTTGAAAATCCCCAAATAAAGGGCCCCTTGTCCTCTCCAGCAAGCTCTTTATGCTTCCAGTGCTCCTAGAGAAAGATGGAGTTCCTTCCTTCTTCCATTCTCTAAGTCCTCCGGATGTCCTTTCTTGTTCCATAGGTTAGTCTCTTTGGCTCCTTTTCTTTCTTTTCTTGGGTCGCTCCCTTAGGTTTTTCCCTTCTTAGAGTAGCCATGGACCCTAGACTCATCCATAGGAAGGGTAAGAAATTTGTAGTCTCTTCTTCCTATTCTTCCTTTGAGGACAATGTTCCTCTCTAGTTGTGCTGTAGGGCTAGCGGTGCAGTGGCCCGCGACCCTCAGTGGCTCTGGTTCATCTTGTGCCCTCTCTGGCCAAGGCTCTGAGCTCAGCTGGTCCGAAGGGCACCCCTTTGACCATGATCCAGCCAGAGATGGAAAGCCTTAGGGTTAGGTATAGAGTCCAAGAAGGGATTAGGTTGTCCGCACCTAGCCCCGATGACAGGGTGACTGCCGGCCCCGTCGGAGGTGTTACCCTATACGAGGAGTTTCTCAAGGAAGGACTCCGACTTCCCTTCAATCCTTTCGTGCCAAGCCTCTTAAAGAGCTATGACCTCCTCCTGGCATAATTATCTCCAAATTTCTTTAGGACCATCTATGCCTTCATTGTCCTCTATCACTACCATGGCATGGTGTTTCAGGTTTCTTTGTTTCGGGCCATGTATTCTCTTCGCTGTCATCCCTCTAAAATGGGATGGTGGTTCTCCCCTAACGGAGAAAGATTGGGTTAACCCAACTAGTCACCTAATAGAAACTCGGCCGTGCAGTTGGCCAACAATGAGGTATTCTTCAAGCAATTATTGAATTCTCAGATTCCTTTCAGTTGGGATCTTCTATCCGAGAGGAATTTATTTGATGCCAACCTAGGTGAGTGCAGGGGCTCTTCCTTTCTTTTGTTTTTCTTTTCTTTGCTTCTTTTCTGACTTTCTGTGTGCTTGCTGCAGGGATGAAGTTCTCCATCGAGCAACTAAAGGGGTTGGCAAAAAGAGGATGGAGAAGGTCATATGGAAAAAAAAATAAATTAAAAAATTAAAACAACTCAGGGCATATGAAAAAGAACTCAAAAAAATAAATTAAAAAATTCATTGCAGTAGATACGAGAACCTGGCTTTGTCCCTTCCCCTCCCCCTTGCAGCCTGGTTTTCCTCAATGCCACCAAATTCTCACAAAGAAAGAGGGGGATATGGACATAGGTACAAGGAGTGGTGGAGCAAGGCCGCGCCACATGCAGTCTGAACATGAAATCAAAATCTCTCAGACAAAGGATTTGAAAGAAGTATCGAAAAACAATGCAAAGCGCGCAATGTAATTTTTTTATAAAAAAAACCTGGAAACTCTGGCATGAATTGAATGATTGCAGGATTAGAAAGACTCATCTCTATAGAATGACTCTAATTCCTGTACCAGAATAGTTAGTTCACAACCGAAAAGATAAATAATTAACTCATCTCTTCAAAAATTTAAGCACCATTTGACCCGTAAATCATTCAGTAAAAATAAACCAAAGGCCAAAGGGAAGGGAACCGAAAGCCTGACGAACTCTAAGAAAAGTGTTGGATTTTTTTTTTCTTTTTTCTTCTCTTGTTGAAGATTTTATATATGTTCGTGGTACATTTTTGTTTTACTTTCTCAATTTTTTAAATGATTTGGTTACTTAAAGTGGCAGCACATTGATCAGTTGGTTCACTCTGAGCATAGATCACGTGTTTGCTCCTAAGATACTCGATATTATAAGATAAAAAATTATGAAGCAAATTGTGGCAGCTGACACTGGAAGCATCTGAATAACTTGAGTCGGGGCCAGTTCACAATCACCAACCATTAATGCATTATGCTAAGGAGTCATTGGAACGGGTCCAGAAACTATGGGTGAACGTGAATCTTTGCAACTCAGCTTAATTATTTTTCGCAAAAGCAAGCATAATGGCTTATATATATATATATTATTTCATCCATGGAATGGAGTATAGTGATGACACCCGATCGTCAGTCTTGAATGTTGGAAAAAGAGAACTGCTTAGTCAGCGGATCATCGCTGAGCTGGATGGCCTGCAAAAAGTTTCAAGACCGGAGGGGTGCTCCGGTGAGGACCCTTCGATGCTCAAGTCAGCAACCGAGGTCACAGCTGAGAAAGAGCTCAAGCGAGCTCTTTAGGGGCGTGAGGAGTCCGCAAAGGGGGATCCCTCTCTAGCTGATAGAGTAATGAGTGTGTAAGTTTGCATACCTGGTCCTTGAATGGACTTACCCTTTTATAGGTGGTTGACACCTGCACGACCATGTGGAGTTTTGTGAGAAAGGAATGTCCTCAGGGTTCATGGGGGTTGTGTGAATCTGGACCGGTTGGTAGGTCCTGTCCCATCGGAGAGGGAAAAATGGCGGTTGGTGAGCCAAGTTCCATCAGTCAGTGGGGCTAGCGGGTCGTTAGGTCTGGTCCCATCGATGACGTGGCCAATGGGTAGTTAGGTCTGGCGATGTCAGACGGCGCGGGTCAGAAGGATGGCGGCTTGAATGCCCAGGACCGTCCTGGGGCCAACTCGGGGAAGTCGGGGCCGCCTTGGCTCTCTTGGGGATGCCGAGACCGAGCGGGGCCGACCAGGGAAGTCGGGGCTGACTTGGCCAGTTTGGAGATGCTGGGGCCGAGCGGGGCCGATTAGGAAAGGTCGGGGGCGACTCGGCCGGCCTGGAGATGCCGAGGTCGAGCGAGGCCGACCAGGAAAGGTCAAGGCCGACTCGGTCGACCTGAGGACGCCGGGGCCAAGCAGGGTCGACCGGGGAAGGTCAGGGCCGACTCAGTCGGCTAGGAGATGCCAAGGCCGAGCGGGGCCGACCAAGGAAGGTCGGGACCGACTCGGCCGGCTTGGAGATGCCAGGGCCGAGCAGGGCCGACCTAGGAAGGTCAGGGCCGACTCGGCCGGCTTGGAGATGCCGGGGCCGAGCAGGGCCGACCAAGGAAGGTCAGGGCCAACTCGGTCGGCTTGGAGATGCCGGGGCCGACCAAAGAAGGTCGGGGCCGACTCGGCCAGCTTGGAGACGCCGAGGCCGAGTGGGGCCGACCAAAGAAGGTTGGGACCAACTCGGCCGGCTTGGAGATGCCGCGGCCGAGCGGGGCCGACCAGGGAAGGTCGGGTCCGACTTGGCCGACTTGGAGACGCCGGGGCCGAGCGGGGCCGATCAGGGAAGGCCAGGGCTGACTTGGCCGGCCTTGAGATGCCGGGGTGGGGCCGCCTTAAGCTTTTGATTTTGCCATGATTGCCCTCATGGCTACATTAACCACATCATATGCCCCCCCGCTCCTGAGCACGGAGGGCCACGCGTCTGCTGTCCTTTGGGCGAAAGGGGCGTGAAAATTCAAAAATGATTGATTGCTCCTCAGTGCGTTTTCAATAACTGGTGAGCTGGAGCGTTCTCCCGAGGCAGCGTCACTTCGAAAATCTTCCACAATCATGCGGTAGGTGGGAGCTGACGTTGATGCCGGACTCCTTGAGGATGGCGCCCATCGGAGGATGGAAAAAAGGTGGGGGTTATCATTGCTTCTCCACTTTCTATGCTCTGCGATTGGTCGGGGATCACGCTCCTCGGGATGAATCAAAGCGGCATGTCTCGAGCGCAGGCGAGATTGCCGGTGGACGGCCCGTGGTGCAATAGAAGCGTACCACGTGGCTGGGCCTCGAGCGTCGCCATTCGGAAATGGGGGGTATAAAAGCGTCCCGAGGGCCTGAGGAAAGCTTTTACACTGCCAGCGCTTTCTTCCAGCTTCCTCTTCTCTGAGTTCCTCTGCGACCTAAGTCCTTCTGTCTTCGGGTTCCTTTTGATTCCCAGGTTAGTTTCATCCTTCGTCTTACCCATGGACCGTCGCGCTGTTAGGGAGGGTAAGAGGCCCATAGTAGAGTCTTCCCATTCGATAGTGAAGACCAAACCCCCTCAGTCAACCAGGTGCCTCGGTCGGTGGGTGGCATTACCATCCGCGATCGACCGACGACGACCGAACCTCCGTCCATCTCAACTCCCCATTTTTGTAAAAGAGTGGAGTTTCTTGTAAATTCATTAGACAAGAAAATTAGAACAGCGGAGCTTCTTGTGTACAATCATATGACCTAAGTCGCTGCATCTTAATTTCTTCAGAAATCATGTCTTACAGCCTTAATAATATTTAAAAATGGTGCAAAATTTTATATTTTCCTCTCATTAAGTGGGTTGATTGTAATTTGCCAAAAGAACGAGTGAGTCATTGATAGGCCAAACAACAATGTATCAACCAGATAAGTTGCTAAAGTGGGAACAAGAAACTTGACAATAACATCACACCATGTCATGTGCTAAAGCTTTTATCCATATAAATCCTTGTAAATTTAATTTCGAGCTCATTTTAAGTCTGATTTGAGTGTCGTTTGCGTTGTTGGACTCCTAAAATCGAGCTCTTTAAGTTGATGAGGTTTTACCTAAAATATTATATAAAATATTTAGATATTAAATAATAATATGTACTTTGACTTATTAATTAATAGGTTTATGATGATTATTTATGCATTTATCCCTCGCCTTAACTTGAATCTTACTCATCCTCGAGTAAATAAAGAATTTAGAAAAATATACCAGGCTAGTCCAAGAATTGATAGTTATATTACAATTCTAAAATCAAAAGATTTTCGGTTAGATCATAAGAGAGGTGCTTCATTGGATTATCAAGTTTACCCATTTAGTGGTAGAGTGCAGCCCATAAGAATTTATAGAAGTCTTTCTTCACCAACTTTTCACTTCTCTATTTAAGTCCTCTAACTTAATTTGGGTTGAATGTGGTGTCTTTTTGTAATTTAGTCTCCTTATTTATTTATTTATTTATTTATATGTAAAGTTAGTGCAATGTCCTAACCCCTTGCTTTCTAATTGACCCTTGTAGTGAGCTTTAGGCCAATGGCTCCCAAATCAGTTGGTTTTAGGGCATTAGGTGTAAAATACCCCTCGGACCTACTGACTCGAGTCAAAAAGGCTTCAGGTAGGACTGACTTTACTTAGTTTCTTTCGCATTCTCACCTTTTTTACGCGAACAACATCACTGGCTTAGGTGACGGGGCCCGGTTACTTAGTGAAAGATGCTAAAAACCTAATTTATTAACTTTAAAAGACTCTTCTTTTTTTTTCTTTTTTTTTTGAATGACATTTTCACCCATACCCTTATTAAGTAGATTGTACTATTAAGATCAGTGGTCAAGAGGGTCTGAAATTATTCTAAAATTTTTTGTGGGCTAAACCCTATCTTTTATTAGGTTTCCTTAATAATTTATTCTTTAGTATCTCTAAAATAATCTAACCGTTAATCGTTCATTGATGATTAGAATGCTTGATTAACTTCAAATCAAGACAAAATTTGGTACACAAATACTGATTATAGTTTTACTCGAGGATTTACTTATTCTATCCCCCAACTTAATTTTCATTGTCCCTAATGGAAGAAAAATTAATTTCAAGGAAAGATACTATCTGATGAGTATTTGAAGGTTGGAGGTTTCATTGTTGCCATCTTCTTTCGATCTACTTCTTTTGCTCTTCTCTGATCATGCTAAGAATACTGAAAGTTAAAAATAACTGATAAATTGGGTTGCCTCCTAAGAGCGCTAAGTTTAAAGAAAAGCAACATCGAAAAACCAATATTAAAGAAATGATAGTGTTGGCCCAGATGGCAACCCAAGAGGGGGGGGGGGTGAATTGGGTTCTTAAAAATTTAAGACTTTTTAACTTTAGTTGATTAGTTAGCAAGATGTGCAAGTGAGAGGCTAACTAAAATCAATATACAAGCAAATAAAGAGAGATAGAGAAAGAGAAAATATGGCACGGCAAACACAAGATAATTTTATAGTGGTTCGGTGCAATCAACACCTACGTCCACTCCCAAGATTCACTTGGGTCCACACTATAATCTCTCTAGATTACAGCCGAGTTGTTTTCCAAGCTCACAACTCAAACTTGTTATTTTCCCGGGTGAACAACGAACCCAGCTGGTTTTAACTCGGGCTTACCAGCACAAAACCCTACACGTTGTTTTTCACGGGCTCACAACTAACCCAACACAAGCACTCCGGCTTGCAACGAGGTATATCAACCTCCACTGATTCAATCCACTGATTGAATCAGCAAACAATTAGAATAAAAGTGTTTGGATAATGAAATGCTCCTTTTGAGCAAATATACAAATGAAGTTTAAAATAAAGAGTTAGAAAAGCCTGATTGTATTGCAGATGGTAGTGGCTTTGGCTTTCTTCCTTCTTCTCTTTAACTCCTCTTGAAATGTTGAATCACGCCTCAGCAAGATTCTTGACCGTTGAAGACTTTGGAGTTGAGATGAAGCTTTTTCTTCTTTTTGAAAATCCTCCGATTTGACCTTTGAAATGCTTGTAGATTTTCTTTTGACTCTTGTGGATTGATGAGAAGGAGCAGACGAAGCTTCCTCTTGAATTTCACTCCTTTTGAATCACTCTCCTTTGAGCTAGATGATTTTTCCAATATGCTCTGTTTTTCCTTCTTTTCAAAAGATATTCTTTTCTCTCTTTTTGATTTTTTCTGGATTTTTTGATTTGAAAAGAGCTCCACTATTTATAGAATCTGCAAAAATATATCCGTTAGAGACAAAGAAAAATAGCCGTTATTTGAAAATCTTACCGTTGGGGCTGATGTGTCATCGTTAAAAATCGTGCCCAGATTTCGCGGAGTCGACTCGAGCTTTGTGGGAGTCGGCTCGAAGTCAATTACTAAAAATAGAAACATTTTAAGCATTGAAGGGTCGACTCGCGAAAACTAAAGTGTTGGCTCGCGAAAGCTGGGAGTCGACTCGAGGAAAATGGGGAGTCGACTCGAGAAGTGCTCAAAAAACATGGTTTCTGTTGTTTGAGCGGAGTCGGCTCGCACAGACAGGAGTCGGCTCGCACAGAGTCAGGGGTCGACTCTTGAAAACCAAGGGTCGACTCGAGAAAATCGGAAAACTCTGTGGCTTACAGGAGTCGACTCGAAAACCCTTGAGTCGGCTCGGGAGCGATACAAAAATCAGAAAAATGTTCTGATAGACTTTAAAACTTGTCCCTAATAAATTTAAAATATAAATTTGACTTGAATACGTTAAATATGACATTAAGCATGGATTCAAGACATGTTTCAAGAATTCATAGATTGAATTATAATGTGTAAAAATTCCTTTTTGAAATCTTTTAAGCATAGAGCTTGAAACTCCTTTTTCTAAAGGATTCAAAGCTCATTAAATATAACCTTTGATAGTCCATTCCTTTCAATTTGAATAAGCTCAAGGTTTTTGATAAATAAACACATTGTATTCTTTAAGGTACTCATGGCTTTTGAAAATCATCAAAATCAATAAAGTTGGGGCAATTATGTTTCAATAATTTCTCAACAGATAGTAGGCATTCACCAAAAGCCACCTAAAAGTAAGACAACATAAATAGTAAAACCACTAGATAAGGGAGAAAAGGTTAGTACAAATCCTTTCAACCATGAAAGATAAGCAGCCCCTATCACAAAAAAACATCATACACAATCCTCCAAAGTGCCTTCAATGATCAAACCGATGTTATGTTAAAACAATGAAAGAACAATAAAGATAAAAGAAACAAATTTCCAAATAAAAGACTAACAGTGCCTACAAAATAACAAGCAGCATAGCGACGAAAAGAATCGAAAGATAGCCCTAACGCAATAAAAAAAAGAAACAAAGTTCACCACACATTGCAGGAAGGCATTATTCAAAATATGGCAAGTACTACAACCAAAAGAACTAGGGGCACTGATAAATTTAAACTGGTACAGAGAAAAGAAAATCGAGAACTTAAACGTTTGTAAGATAATAATTATAATATAAAGCACCGGGAGACAGTACCCGATATAAGCACATCTGTAACATACCAAAATCATCCACTTTCTTCACTAATGTTAAAATTTCAGTAAATCAAAATCATCAACAATCCAAATATTGACAATGAAGTAGGAAGGAACACCTGTCAAAGATGGCAACAATGAAATCAATGATGTAATCTAGTGGTTTGGCTTTAAGTCATGATGATAAACATTAACTGCATTCAAATGGGTTTGAATTAGAACAGTGCTAAACGATGATAACAATAGTACATTTCAGCAAGCAAATAAAGCAAAAAATTGTCAAGGCATCATAAATGAATATTGCACATCCGAAACTAAAAACACAAGCATCAGTACATTTCCCATTTAGAAAAAAATTGATTTTTTTAATAAATGCAGCAAATGCACTCTAACACCATTAACTTCAAATAGAACTAAAGAAATCTTAAATTATTACAATTTTGAGCATATAAAATACCCAAACAGAGAATTAGATAACATGCAATGAAACCAAATTGATGGACTCAGGTACATACCTGTATGGATATACTTCAAAGCACGGAGCAGCTGATAAAGAAAAAATTGATAATGTTCTTTTGTCAAGTCATCATTAGCCTGATGACTTGATGAAGATTTGACTCCATGAGTTCAAAAACAACATAGATATCTTTGAAATCCCTTCTTGATGGAGGCAGCATAATGTTCTTGATCTCTACAATATCGGGATGTCTTAGAAGCTTAAGAAGTTTAATCTCACGAAGGATCCGTGCAGCATCAGATATGTGTTCGAAGATATCATGTATCTTCTTGATTGCCACTTCTTCTCCAGTATGTGTATCAATTGTTGAGCACACAACTCCATAGCTTCCTTTACCAATAACCTCTTGAATTTTGTATCTATTGGCATCACCATATTTAGTGAAAAAGTCCATCTCTTATGAACTCTGCATAATATCATTCAATCGCAATAGCCGATGAGTTTTATAGCAATACAACAAACAACTTTTATCACCTTTAGGTGTAGCAAAGGAAAAAATATACTTTGTGGCATTAAAAACGTAATTGGAATAAAATAAAATTTTAACAGCAGATTTTACTTAAAAGCCTATCTCAACATAACGTGCATCTCACTTAAAGTTGCATAAATCGCAAGTTATAAAAAATATCATATATAAGTAATTTAACATGTGACAACTAAACATATTCTATTATTGCTAATATTAAGAAATGTACTGATCATAAATTAAAAATGATTGAAAAGCAACTGCTGCAAACTACTGCATTATCGGAGCCCCACCTACTTTTCCTTTTGAAGCTCTTGAAAAGTTCAACAGAATTTCATTTAAATGAATTAAATTCTTAGAATGTTATAAAAGACACTGAAAGTAAAAAGAAAAGACAAGCAGGCTTATAATAAATATAATAACCTTGGAAGCGAATACCTTTTTTTTTTCCTATCGATCAAAGTAATATGGTTAAAGCATGATGGTTAATATATACTTAAAAAGCTTCTTGGTATAGCATATTTAGTGACCCACTTGTCCTTGTGGATAGGTGACATTTGGCATTCATGACACTATGCCAGCAGGCATTAATTGCTATCTTTAATAAATTTTTAATAAATAAATTATTTGAGAATTTAAGAATAAAGATCAAGACGCAGTCATGTAAAGTCTCCAAGCCTTCAACTTTATCTCTCTCTATTTACAAAACACCGGAACAAGTTCAAGTAAATTTACTAAGAGTTCAACTCAATTTCACACTCTCACCAGTACCGAAAATATAAATGTGAATAGAAGCAAAAACAATAGATAAAATTTCTGAATCTCTTGGCTTACGCTTACAAAATGCCTTGCCCCAACCCTGCCAACCGCATAGAATAGGCAGTTCAACAAACCGATAACTTCAACGAAGGTGCACGCCAGCACAAAAATTAATCAAAACTATCAGATAATTGACTTGGTCATAAGATGCGCGAGAATTATCAGAAGGAAACCGACTTTTTATAGTTTCGTCCAAGAACAAAGAAAAGGGAAGAAAATATCACAAATATGCTGGAAGTGGGTGTAGAAGCAGATTCTTTGAAAGCAATCTTGTCGTAGAAGACGAATACAAAGCTTGGGAGGATCATATTTCTTCTAAACAAATCACCTACGTTTAAAAGATTAAACGAAAACGGAAAAACCAAGAAAAAAGTAGACATCGAGAATGGAATCTCCAACATGGCATCCAAACGTCCCAACAAAAAGAAATTGCGGCAATTAGACCCAATTGGAGTGATTCCAACGAGCATAAAAAATCTTGAATCTTGTTGGGGGGCAAAATCGTCATTGCATTGATATCTGTGCGAGGCGGCTAAGGCTGACCTCCTCCCGCCGTCTCCCTCCGAGCTTCCCTGGCTCGGCCCCCTTCCGGGCTTCCGTAGCTCGGCCTCTTCCGGGCTTCCCTAGCTCGGCCTCCTCCGGGCCTCCATAGCTCGGCCTCTTCCGGGCTTCCATAGCTCGGCCTCTTCCGGGCTTCCCTAGCTCGGCCTCCTCCGGGCCCCCGTAGCTCGGCCCCTTCCGGGCTTCCCTAGCTCGGCCTCCTCCGGGCCCCCGTAGCTCGGCCTCTTCCGGGCTTCCCTAGCTCGGCCTCCTCCGGGCCTCCGTAGCTCGGCCTCTTCCGGGCTTCCGTAGCTCGGCCTCTTCCGGGCTTCCCTAGCTCGGCCTCCTCCGGGCCCCCGTAGCTCGGCCCCTTCCGGGCTTCCCTAGCTCGGCCTCCTCCGGGCCTCCGTAGCTCGGCCTCTTCCGGGCTTCCGTAGCTCGGCCTCCTCCGGGCCCCCGTAGCTCGGCCTCTTCCGGGCTTCCCTAGCTCGGCCTCCTCCGGGCCCCCGTAGCTCGGCCTCTTCCGGGCCTCCGTAGCTCGGCCTCTTCCGGGCTTCCGTAGCCCGCTACTACCTAGCGATCCACGCCCTGACGTCTACCTCCGTGGAACCCGACGCGGGAGAGCTCAAGCTTACCCGAGCAGCACCTTAGGCAGGGAATCATGTTAAGACGTGGCCTAAGACCTATTGTAACTGCCCCAGGTCTACTCACCCAGATCCCAAGACATCACGAAGCTCTCCCAGCCGTCGATCCCTCAACAAACCAGGCATGGATTCTAACGGCCCCACAATGGCCTGATTCTGTCTATCCCCGTATCGTAACAACCCCTGAACCTTCCAGAAGATGCTCAAGTCCCCAGGTGACAGTCTATAAATGTCAGATTGGCAAATTCCCTCAGGTATGCGACTCTTGGCGCACAAAAACTTTGGAGTCATTCCTCTCTTCCGACAGCTCGTCGGTGCTCTGCCCCTCCTAGAGCCCCCGATTGGCCGCCCCCTGGAGAGGTCTCCCGGAGAGATCCACCTCCCCATTGTCTGGTTGATCGCCGATTCCTTCCTCACTGACTTGAGCGTCGGAGGGCCTTCCGCGGAGGACCACCCCCGGCGTCCCTCCGCGTGTGGGCTTCCTGTTTTGCAGGTCCGCCGCACCCCACTCCCTGAGGATCGACTGCGCCCGAGTCGGAGGACGGATCCCGGCGGCAACAGATTGGCGCTAGAGGAAGGGCCTCAAGTCCCGTTAAAACTTGAAGAAAGGAGACAAGGATCTTAATCCGGAGGGAAACCTCTCTGATGGCCAACCGGAAGAGAGCAACCTCTGATGCTTAAGATCAGGTCGCCTCCTAGAGGCCTGATCCGACTGGCGCCACAGCGCCACAACCCCCACCTGTCGAGACTCCGTCGCCGCCTGCCATTCCGGTGACCCAGGACCAGTTTGCTACACTGGTCCAACAAGTCCAGGCTCTTACCCATCTGGTGCAGGAGCGCCTTACGGCCCCTCCTGCTTCGCATCCTCGGAAAGAAGCGGCGACTTCTTCTTCACCGGCAACCTCCTCCTCTGATCCGTGTGAATCGGCGGATCCCCCACATCGCCCCAGGGGGACAAACCGGTCCCTCGAACCGGTCACGATCGAGATCCTCCCAGATCTCGATGAGCCCACTCCCTCTCTCCGGCGACGTCTCATCCATGATTCGACGCCATCCTTGCGGTTCTCGCGCCCAGCCCCTCCTCTAGCCGGTGAGGAGGAGATCCGCCGTCAGATCCAAGAAATGCGTCAGGAGCTGGACGCCGCCAAGCAGATCCATCTGCCTCAGCCCAAAGCAGAGCAGGGCATCCCTTTCTCTAAGGGAATCATGGAGGAAGTGATTCCCTCCCACGTTAAGCTGCCAACCGTCGAGCCCTATCACGGCTCCACTGATCCGGACGACCATCTCAGTAGCTTCGGTCAATAATGATGTTCCACGGAGCATCTGATGCGATCCTCTGCCGAGCCTTCCCATCCACCCTCAGAGGATCCGCCCGAACCTGGTTCAACGCCTTGAAACCAGGTTCCATTGATTCATTCGACGAGCTGAGCCACCTTTTTATTGGCCAGTTCGTCAGCAGCCGCCGCCACCGACGGAGATCCGACTCCCTCTCCGAAGTCAAGCAGAGAGAGGGGGAGTCCTTGAAAAATTATCTTGGCCGTTTCAACAAGGCCATGTTGGAGGTGGACCACCTTAATCATGAGGTGGCTATGTCCGCCCTAGCGGGGGGAGTTTCAAAGGAGAGCGACTTCTATTTGGCAATGGAGGTCAGCTACCCCCCATGTCTGTCTGATATGATGGCCCTTGCGGACAAATACGCTCGGGTCGAGGAATCGCGGAGAGTGGCCCGCGCTGAGCAGGCAAGGAAGAAGCAAGAGCCCAAAGTTCCCGACAGACACCGCCCTGTCCGTCGGCCAAGCCCGCCTCGCCGCCCAAGAGTCCCTCCGCTGCCGCCAAGGAATCGCTCCCGGAGTCCCCCCAGGCGATTCGATCGCTACACTCCACTGACTGTGCCCCGAGCGCAAATCCTCATGGAGATAGAGCGCCAGCTTCCCCGACCAGTACCTCTCCGAGGGAACCCAACCCGAAGAGATCCTGCCAAGTACTGCCGCTACCACAGGGAACATGGTCATGACACTGAGGAATGCTGGCAGCTGAAGAATGAGATCGAGAGACTGATTCGGGGGACGGTTGGACCAGTTCAGAAGAGCACCTGAGCCGCCACAAGGAGGTGATCGCCAGCCCGAGCTCCCACAACTCCCTCCTCCACCAAATCCGCCCGTGGTTGGCCGTATCAACATGATTGAAGAGGCCGGCGGATCGAGCTCCAGGGGCGACGGTGATGCACCGTGCCGAAGAAGGCACGCACAGGCGAACTTTCCTTTTCTGATGATGATCTTCTTGGGATACAGCTCCCCCATGATGACGCACTTGTTGTATCCCTTAACTTGAACAATTATGATGTAAGCCGAATCCTGGTCGATAGTGGAAGCTCGGTAAACGTTTTGTACCTCGGTGTGTTTGCCAGGATGAAATTGCTCATGGAAAACCTTCGAGCCGTGGATTCCACCCTGATGGGATTCACCGGCGACGTCATCATCCCAGAAGGAATCGTCACCCTGACGGTCCGCGCAGGAACCTGGCCCCTCGTAACCATTGTACAGACCGACTTCCTAGTAACCGACCTCAGGTCCCCATACAACGCCATATTCGGCAGGCCCGGCTTGATGTCCCTTAAGGCGGTTGTCTCTATCCCACATCTGTCAATGAAGTTCCCCACCGAGCAGGAGTTGGAGTGGTTCGGGGAAGTCAGGCCATGGCTCGGCAATGTTTCGTCACGAGCCTTCAGTCCAGGATTCCCGAGGTTGACGGGCTAGACGCTCGTGAGGACTTCGCCGAACAACGGGGGGAACCGGCGGAAGAACTGGAAGAAGTACCGCTAGACGAAGCTCGGCCCGACCGAACCATAAGGATCGGGTCGCTACTCAAGGAGAGCCTCGTCGCGAGCTGATCAGATTCCTCCAAAGCAATGCGGACATCTTCGCCTGGACCGCCTCCGACATGCCAGGGATTAACCCCGAGGTCCTCGTCCATCGCCTCAATGTGGACGAGATGCACAGGCCTGTTAAGCAGAAGAAGAGAAGCTTCGCCCCAGAATGGCAAAAAGCCATTGAAGAGGAGGTCGACAAACTCATCAAAGCCAATTTTGTCCGAGAGGTAAATTATCCAAGTTGGTTGTCAAATGTCGTCATGGTGAAAAAGTCGAATGGCAAATGGAGGATCTGCATCGACTTCACCGACCTCAACAAGGCATGCCCAAAGGATAGCTTCCCCCTCCTCGGATCGACCAGCTCGTGGACGCCACCTCAGGCCACCAAATGCTGTCATTCATGGATGCCTATTCGGGCTACAATCAGATCCGGATGGCCCCCGAAGATGAAGAAAAGACCGCCTTCATAACCGACCGAGGTACCTACTGTTACCGAGTTATGCCTTTCGGTCTTAAAAATGCAGGAGCGACCTACCAGCGGCTGGTCAACAAGGTGTTCAAGGAGCAAATCGGCCGGAACATGGAGGTGTACGTGGATGATATGCTGGTCAAAAGCAAGGAAGCGCTGCGGCATGTTGAGGACCTCGCGGAGAGCTTTGCCACGCTGCGCAAATATGGAATGAAGCTCAACCCAACCAAGTGTGCCTTCGGCGTCAATTCCGGGAAATTCCTCGGCTTCATGGTCTCCCAGCGGGGTATCGAAGCTAACCCTCAGAAGATTCAAGCTCTCCAACAAATGGCGCCCCCAGCGTCTATTAAGGAGGTCCAGCGCTTAACCGGGAGGATAGCGGCCCTTAACCGCTTCGTGGCTCGGTCAGCCGAGAGATGCCTCCCCTTCTTCAAAACTCTCCGATCGGCCAAAAATTTCCAGTGGACTCCTGAGTGCCAGAAATCATTTCAAGATCTCAAGAAGTACCTCGGCTCGCCTCCGCTTCTCAGTAGTCCGATCCCGGAGAGACTCTATTTCTGTACCTGGCCGTTTCGAGGGCGCAGTTTGCTCGGTGCTAGTCAAAGAAGAAAGCAAAATCCAGAGGCCGATCTACTATGTGAGTAGGCTGCTCCGCGATGCGGAGACGAGGTACACCAGGATTGAGAAAATAGTGCTGGCTTTGATCACCTCAGTCCGGAAGCTACGGCCTTATTTTCAAGCACATTCAGTGACGGTCCTCACCGATCAACCCATCAAGGCGGTGGTCCACCGTCCAGAAACATCGGGGAGAATGACCAAATGGGCCGTCGAACTAAGCGAGCATGACATACATTTTCAACCTCGCCCGGCCATCAAAGCCCAAGTGCTGGCCGATTTCCTCCTCGAGTGTACCATCCCAGAAGACGGCTCTACCCCAGAAAATCCCGAAGGACCAAAGCCTGAAGCTCGGTGGCTCCTTCACGTCGATGGGTCGTCCAATGCCCATCACTCCGGTGCGGGTCTAGTCCTCACCAGCCCAGAGGGAATGATCTTCGAATATGGCGTCCGATTCTCCTTCCCGGCTTCCAACAACGAAGCCGAGTACGAGGCCCTGTTAGCTGGTCTCCGGATCGCCCGCAACCTGAAGGTGGAAAAGCTTAACGCCTTCACCGACTCTCAGCTGGTGGCCGGCCATGTGCGGGGAGAGTTTGAAGCCCGAGAACCGAACATGATCCGATATCTCCAAGAGGTGCGCGGCCTACTTCCCCATTTTGCCGAGTTTGAAATTGTTCAAATTCCTAGATCGGAAAACGCCCGTGCCGACCTACTCTCCCGATTGGCAACCGCGGAGACGATGGATGCTGAACAAAAATTCCATCTGGAGACTCTGGAGAAGCCGAGTATCATGGAAGCCGATCGGGTGATGCAAATCGAGGCCGAACCATCCTGGTTCGACCCTATCCTCAACTATCTCAAAGAAGGGTCGCTCCCATCCGACCGAAGAGAGGCCAGGAAATTGAAGCTGCAGGCGACCCACTATGTATTGATTGACAACCAGCTTTACAAGCGGTCTTTTTCTATGCCGCTGCTCAGATGCCTCCGCCCATCCGAGGCGGACTATGCTCTACGAGAGGTACATGAAGGGATTTGCGGCAACCATCTGGGAAGCCGGTCCCTATGCCACAAGGTGCTGCGGCAAGGCTATTACTGGCCGACCATGCAGAAAGATGCGGACGACCTAGTCCGAGCCTGTGACGCCTGCCAGAGACATTCAAGCATCCAGAGGCTCCCTCTGCCGAGCTAGTTTCTATATCCTCCGCCTGGCCCTTTGCCAAGTGGGGGATGGACATCCTCGGCCCATTCCCGCTGGCGACGGGACAGCGAAAATTCTTATTTGTCGCCATTGACTACTTCACCAAGTGGGTTGAAGCGGAAGCAGTTGCGCAAATCACCGAAGCACGGGCCAGAGACTTTGTATGGAGGTCCATCGTCTGCCGGTTCGGCCTCCCCCACACCATAATCACCGATAACGGTAAGCAGTTCGACAACTCCAAGTTCCGCCAATTCTGCGAGGAACACGGAATCCGTCACCACCTTACTTCGGTCGGGCACCCACAAGCCAACGGAGCGGCCGAAGTGACCAACAGGACTCTCCTCCAAGGAATCAAAGCTCGCCTCTCCAGAGCCCAAGGCAGGTGGGCGGATGAGCTACACCATGTCTTATGGGCCTATCGCACCACCCCGAGAATTCCGACGGGCGAGACTCCATTTCGAATGGCTTTCGGCACGGAGGCCGTCATCCCTGTGGAATAGGCCTCCCATCTTTGCGGGTGGAGAGTTATTCAGAGGAAGCCAGCAACGAGCAACTCCGCACCAACCTCGACTTGGTAGAGGAAGTCAGAGAGAAGGCCCGAATCAGGACGGCCGCCTATCAACAGAGGGTGGCTCGGTACCATGCCTCCAGGGTCAAGGGAAAAACCTTCCTACCCGGCGACCTCGTCCTCCGAAAAGCTTCTGTATCCAAACCGCTGGAGCAAGGAAAGCTGGCGCCGAACTGGGAGGGCCCGTACCAAATCACGGAGATCATTGGGCCGGGAACCTACAAGCTGCAGGATCTCGATGGGAAATCCGTCCCCCGAACGTGGAACTCGGACAACCTCCGCAAATACTATCAATAGGGTATGTCCCTTACGCTTCGCCAGTTATCTATTTTTCCGCAACTTGCTATGTGAATCGATTATGCACCATATTGCCATAAATCGTAAAAGGAAATAGATGCTGCTTACCAATCCTCGGTACAACCGAGTTATCTGCCTGGACAGGAAATCTCCGAACCTTGGCAGGGCCAAGTAAAACAAAGTCTCCGAACCTCGGCAGGGCCGAGCAACAAATCTCCGAACCTTGGCAGGGCCAAGTAAAACAAAGTCTCCGAACCTCGGCAGGGCCGAGCAACAAATCTCCGAACCTTGGCAGGGCCAAGTAAAACAAAGAACCTCCCCTCCGAACCTTGGCAGGGCCAAGTAAAATCTCCGAACCTTGGCAGGGCCAAGTAAAACAAAGTCTCCGAACCTCGGCAGGGCCGAGCAACAAATCTCCGAACCTTGGCAGGGCCAAGTAAAACAAAGTCTCCGAACCTCGGCAGGGCCGAGCAACAAATCTCCGAACCTTGGCAGGGCCAAGTAAAACAAAATCTCCGAACCTTGGCAGGGCCAAGTAAAACAAAGTCTCCGAACCTCGGCAGGGCCGAGCAACAAATCTCCGAACCTTGGCAGGGCCAAGTAAAACAAAGTCTCCGAACCTCGGCAGGGCCGAGCAACAAATCTCCGAACCTTGGCAGGGCCAAGTAAAACAAAATCTCCGAACCTTGGCAGGGCCAAGTAAAACAAAGTCTCCGAACCTCGGCAGGGCCGAGCAACAAATCTCCGAACCTTGGCAGGGCCAAGTAAAACAAAATCTCTGAACCTTGGCAGGGCCAAGTAAAACAAAGTCTCCGAACCTCGGCAGGGCCGAGCAACAAATCTCCGAACCTTGGCAGGGCCAAGTAAAACAAAGAACCTTGGCAGGGCCAAGTAAAACAAAGTCTCCGAACCTCGGCAGGGCCGAGCAACAAATCTCCGAACCTTGGCAGGGCCAAGTAAAACAAAATCTCCGAACCTTGGCAGGGCCAAGTAAAACAAGTCTCCGAACCTCGGCAGGGCCGAGCAACAAATCTCCGAACCTTGGCAGGGCCAAGTAAAACAAAGTCTCCGAACCTCGGCAGGGCCGAGCAACAAATCTCCGAACCTTGGCAGGGCCAAGTAAAACAAAGTCTCCGAACCTCGGCAGGGCCGAGCAACAAATCTCCGAACCTTGGCAGGGCCAAGTAAAACAAAGTCTCCGAACCTCGGCAGGGCCGAGCAACAAATCTCCGAACCTTGAACCTTGGCAGGGCCAAGTAAAACAAAGTCTCCGAACCTTGGCAGGGCCAAGTAAAATCTCCGAACCTCGGCAGGGCCGAGCAACAAATCTCCGAACCTTGGCAGGGCCAAGTAAAATGTTTCCCCGAACCTCGGCGGGACCGAGCGATGAATCCCCCGAGCCATGACAAGGCAAGGTAAAAGTCATTCGGGTTAAGACCCCAGCGAAAAGTCTAAGCCTACAAGCCTCGACCAAAGCCGAACGGCCCCCAAATAGTCCCCGAGGACTTCGCCCGGTTCGAAAACGGGCGCTGAACGAAAACCATCGGCATACGAAAAGATGCCACCGTCGGCAGAATTCCCCTAAGGGGCTATAAAGCCTCACATAACCGGCCAAGAGCCCCAGGCGAGGCCGGAAAATCCTCCCTAGCAGTAGAAAACCTTTGGGCGACCCCCCTGCAACTCGTCATGCGAAATATCTACGATTAATGCGCGGGACAATGGGACCAGGCCGACACTCAAGTCCGTCAAGCGTATCAAAGTAATCGTTCTCAAAAAAGGAAAGGGACTTCACAGATAAACAAGGTCCATCTTTCATTCATAAAAAGAGGAGGTCTACAGAAAGACTGCAAAAAAGCAAAAATAAGAACGGGCAGAGGCCCTGGAGTCAGTCGCCCCCAAAGGCCAGCAACTCCTCCAGGAGTGCTGTCAGATCAGCCACCTGCTGACGAAGCAACCGAATCTCCTCCTCCTGCCGATCCATCACCCGACGTGAGGCCTCCGCCTCCCGGACTGAAACATCCAAGAACTCCTCGGCAGTCCTAGCAAGCCGCTCATTGATTGCAAGGCCCGACGCGAGGGTCAGCCCATCGACAGTCACGGAGGTGCCCCTCTCCTCCGAGTACGGCGGGCTGCTAACCGAGGAATGCGAGTCACTTGACGATCGCGCTGGAGAGGCCATTCTTCTTAGTAGCTCAGACCGAGGGATGGCCGAAGCCAATTCCCCTCGGTCATATTTATACCCGCCAGGCAGGTATCCCGATCGGCCGCGCCGCAAATGCCGACCCACGAGAGTTTGCCATGTGTCGTCATTCTAATGCATGAGGAATCCAAAGAGCCGCGCCCTATCCCGAGTAAGATCGATAAGCGCGAACAGATTGTTCGGGGTTCCCCAGGCGGACACTTTCCAATCTGTCGCCCCCTGCATTAAATACATTTGACGCTTCCCCAGGCCGCTTAATACCACCCCCTTTTTCTTGGAAAGCGTGGAAGTCCGCCGCTCGGCCGATAACTTGCCCCCCTCGGGAAGAGCAGCATCGCCAATGAAAGCGTGACAACGCGCCGCCCATCCCACTCGGACGCCCCCTTTATTAAGCGCCGCGTGGACCTAACGCCGTGGCCTGCAACGGCGGCTGAATCGCTCCTTCCGAGCTACCAACTCTCCGAACCTTGGCAGGGCCAAGTAAAATGTTCTCCGAACCTCGGCAGGGCCGAGCCACCAAATCTCCGAACCTTGGCAGGGCCAAGTAAAACAAAATCTCCGAACCTTGGCAGGGCCAAGTAAAACAAAGTCTCCGAACCTCGGCAAGGCCGAGCAACAAATCTCCGAACCTTGGCAGGGCCAAGTAAAACAAAGTCTCCGAACCTCGGCAGGGCCGAGCAACAAATCTCCGAACCTCGGCAGGGCCGAGCAACAAATCTCCGAACCTTGGCAGGGCCAAGTAAAACAAAGTCTCCGAACCTCGGCAGGGCCGAGCAACAACTCTCCGAACCTTGGCAGGGCCAAGTAAAATGTTCTCCGAACCTCGGCAGGGCCGAGCCACCAATTCTTCGAACCTTGGCGGGGCCAAGCGAAATTTTCTCCGAACCTCGGCAGGGCCGAGCTACCAATTCCCCGAACCTTGGCGGGGTCAAGCAAGATTTTCTCCGAACCTCGGCAGGGCCGAGCTACCAATTCTCCGAACCTTGGCAGGGCCAAGTGAAATGTTCTCCGAACCTTGGCAGGGCCAAGCAAAACGTTCTCCGAACCTTGGCGGGGCCAAGCGAGATTTTCTCCGAAGCTCGGCAGGGCCGAGCCACCAATTCTCTGAACCTTGGCGGGGCCAAGCGAAATTTTCTCCGAACCTCGGCAGGGCCGAGCTACCAATTCCCCGAACCTTGGCAGGACCAAGTAAAATGTTCTCCGAACCTTGGCGGGGCCAAGTGAGATTTTCTCCGAACCTCGGCAGGGCCGAGCTACCAATTCTCCGAACCTTGGCAGGGCCAAGTGAAATGTTCTCCGAACCTTGGCAGGGCCAAGTAAGATTTTCTCCGAACCTCGGCAGGGCCGAGCTACCAATTCTCCGAACCTCGGCAGGGCCGAGCCACCAATTCTCCGAACCTTGGCAGGGCCAAGCGAAATTTTCTCCGAACCTCGGCGGGGCCGAGCTACCAATTCTCCGAACCTCGGCAGGGCCGAGCCACCAATTCTCCGAACCTTGGCGGAGCCAAGTGAAATTTTCTCCGAACCTCGGCAGGGCCGAGCTACAAAATTCTTCAAACCTTGGCAGGGCCAAGTAAGACGTTCCCCGAAACTCGACTATCCCGAGTGACTGGTTCCTTGAACCATGATGAGAAGGGGTGTGAATTCCCTGAGCTTCGGCCAAGACCGACCTACGGTAAATCGGGTTTTACGAAAAGCAAAACGCGAAAACACTAAGTTTCCGACCAGAAGTAGGGGACGTGTTCCCCCGAATGATCTACGAATCGCCGAATATGAACCTCGATTAATTCGAGTGGCGTGGGATCCTCGTCTAAGGACGAACGGAACGCTTTCGACGCCCATAAACAATAATAGCAAAAAGCTCGGCACGAGAAAAGATAGAGATTAAGACACAAAATATAACTCTCTTTATTGCCAATCGTGATCAATTACAAATGCCTCATAGGCGTTACAAGAACAGTAAAATGCATAAAATAAAGGCAAATACAAAACTCCGACAACTGCTCCAAAGCAAGCCTAGACAACTGCGATGCTCCAACACCCGGATCGACAAATCATGCAAACCAAGAAACGGCCAAATCCGCCTGGGCAGGATGAATTAAAAGATCCAAAACAGGCATGGCCCGCGGATGCTGATTCTGAGGATCCGGACGATCCAACCCGCTCCCCTAGGAGGGGGTGCTGGATCGCATGCCGCCGCCCAGCCGAGAGAAACCGGGGACCATCCGATCCTGGTTGCTCCCATATTTTCCCTCCCGTGGCAAGGATTCCCCTCAGAAAAGAGACGGAAACCCAAGCCAGCGAAAAGGGGAGGCCTGCGCGTGCTACGGAGGTGTCCATACACCTCCTACCCTGCGTCTCCGAGCAGGAACCGCAGAAACCACAACGGAAGCGCGTATGTGCGCTTTCCATATGACCTCTGCGCCCTCCATGTGCGCTCTCCATATGATCTCCGAGACTCGTCCCCCAAGGATGAGCCGTCCTCCAGCTGCTCCTCGGTCGCCCCAGCTATCCGGTGGCAAGAAGCCCATGAAAGGAAAAGTCGATCCTCCCACTCGTAGCAACAAAGAAATGAGCGTAGTAAAAGCTCTGGCAAGAAAGAAACTTTGGGGATAACCAGATGAGACCCCCTTCCCCTTTTTTATAGGCGGAAGGGACCAGGAAAAGCTACCCGGACTGCGCATCCCGAGATTTAAATTTCCAAGCAGTACCTCCACGTGGTCCCTCAAGATTGGCGCCCCACTGCATGCCAAACCCACCGCCTAAACCAGGACGTGTACGAAGATCCCCTCCTGATCCCGAATCACGGCCGGTAAATACAGGCGATCGTCCGCTGACGCCTCAAAAACCGGTGGGCCCAGAAAATCGTCCTTCGAAAAAGTACTGTCCAATAGTAGATTTGCGTGCGCATCGCAATGAAGTAGCCTGCATGGGAAAAGAGCACCTTCCGGAAAGCTCTGATGCAGCTTTATACCCCCCACTCTGCCGTATCACCACTTCTAGTAAAGTAAAAATCGAATTGCCTGCGGGACAGCAAGGCTGGCAGGATGGCAGGAGGCACGAAAACCTATTTCTTCCGTCGGCCCCAGCCGACCTATTTTTTGTCCGTCGGCCCCAGCCGACCTATTCTTGTCCGTCGGCCCCAGCCGACCCATTTTTGCCTGTCGGCCCTAGCCGACCCATCTCTTCTGTCGGCCCACGCCGACCTATTTTCATTCGTCGGCCCCAGCCGACCTATTTTTTATCCATCGACCCCAGCCGACCTATTTTTATCCGTCGGCCCTAGCCGACCTATTCCTTCTGTCGGCCCACGCCGACCTATTTTCATCCGTCGGCCCTAGCCGACCTATTCCTTCTGTCGGCCCAAGCCGATCTATTTTATTCATCGACCACAGCCGACCTGATTAATCCATCGGCGCCAGCCGACCTATATTGCCCCGTCGGCCCCAGCCGATCCATTTTTACCTGTCGGCCCTGGCCGGCCTATTTCGCCTATCGATCCAAGCTAACGCGTTTGCCTGGTCTTGAAATAAAGATAACCCAAGATCGCAAGCAAGCCACAGACCTCAAGGCGAAACTGGGCGACGATGAGACCAAACCAGGACAGCGCTTGAATCAAAACAGAAAGTTCTTTTATTAAGGAACGACAGACAAGCAAGGTACAATAACAACTCCTATGAACTAGGAGCCGCACCAGCCTTTGAGGAGCCCTCAGTTGCGCCTGCGGAGGCGTGACTAGGCTCACCTTTCTCCGATGTTCTTGCCCCCTCGGCGGCAGTTTGTGATCGTCCCTCAGAAACTGTAGCTTCGCTGGGACTAGGGGCGGTGCCAAGTTCGCCGTCAGACACGTCGGCATATTCATCTTCGTCTTCTTCTTCTTCAGACTCGCCATCGTCGGGATCTTGGGCGCTCAGGAAAGAAAGGTCCCACTCCGGGCGCTCACCGAGGATCCGCTGTTTACACTCTTCTATCCCATGATGGAAGGCGTCAACGCTAATAGCGTCCTGCCTACCCTTGAGAATGGCGTGCTGCATTTTGACCTCCGCAGTCTGCTTCTCGGCCTCGACCACTTGGGCCTTCAAAATGATATTTTGTTCCTCAAGCTCGCTAGCCCGTGTCTCGAGTTCCGAACTCCTGCTACGAGTAGACGCGAGCGCACTTTGGAGAGCCCGAATCTCCGACCCCATCTTCGCCATCTGGAAAAGCCAAAATCCATCGGCATCGCAAGGAGCCAGTAGAAAAATAAAGAGGGTAAAATGCAAGCATACCTCCCCCTCTCGCCTAGCCATCCTTTTGGCCAGCTCCTCGGCCTCACTCCGGGCTCTTGTCCTGTCAGCGCCGACCAGCTCGACCCTCTCTGCAGGGTACTGATCTTCGATTGTCTGGCCTCAATCTCCCCACGAGCTTGCGACAACTCGTTGCTCACTCGAGTCATCATCCCTTGATGCCACCTAGCATTCTCCTTCAAATCGGCAATTTCACCATCACGCCGTTTCAATTTCTCCTCCACTTCGCCGAGCATTCTCGCCAGACGCCTTCTTTCATCGTCGGCCTCCCTCCCCAGCCGACTTATACTCTCACCATGTTCCCGCTGCATCGCCGCCACCTCCGCGGAGTGTTTCGATTTAATCTTGGCCAACTCCAAGCACGCATCGTTGTTCCTCGCCAGGAGTCCCTGTAACTCCTCCACCTGCGCTTCTGCTTGGACACCTCGTCCACAGCAGCCTGATGTGCCGCCCTGGCCGCCTTCGAGTTCCTGTCCATCATGTCCATGAGCTCTTCAAACTGCTCAGACACCTTCAGTCGCGACTGGAGCTCGACATTCTCCCTCCGGGCCTGGACACTAGCCCCCGTCGCCAAACTCAGGCGCCAGCAAATCGCCCGGGAAAGCAAAACGCTCTGCAAAGATAAAAACTGAATAAGCGCCCACGACGGGGTCCATCGGGAAACATCTGTCACACAGGAAAAGTGACTCACCCACGAAGCGTAGTCCCGGGTCATCCTCATCAAAGTCGTGTTATCAATGGCAGGAAGGAGATGGATACTCTCAGCTACACCTTGCTGCCCGAACGCAGCATCGACCAATCCTAGGTCGGCAAACTTGTCCGTCGACGGGTCTGCACCTGGATGCAGGACCGACCTTATCATGGCGGAAAACGCCTCATCAATGCTAGTCCCCGAGCTGCTGGGTTGACCGGCCCCGCCTGAGGGACCGGCCTGGACGACCCCCCTGAGAAGCCTTCAACCTCCCAGCCTCCTCCATCAAGGCCCTGGCTTGGGCCTCTTCAGATAGCTCGGCCAGCCCAAGCGCCAGCCTCCCCAAAATCTTCTTCGAGGGGGCCCCGATCGTGGGACCCCCACTTTGTTGTGCTCCCTCCACCGATGCATCCCTTCCAGTCGCCACCACCTGCGTCTCCTCCGCGGGCTCCCCCGAGGTCTCGGTCTGACCCGCCTCTTGACCCATCGAGGGCGGTCCGACCTCGCTGCTACCAGACTCCCCGGCGGATAGACCAAGTAGGGGCTCCCCCCGAACTTCCTCCGCTGCGGCTATCTCCTCCCCCTCTCCCGCTGGAGCCAGTGGTAATCCCGCGGGGACAATGGGCCCCTCTGCCACGGCCTCCTCCACTGGACCCGTAGCAGGTTCCTCTTTCAAGGGGGACGCGGTCGGACGAGCCAGCGGAGCCTCATCCGAACTGTCCGATATCTCCAGTACGAGGGCGCCAGGTGCCGTGGCCATTCTCCCCGGTCCTCCTTCGCCCCCGGCGCCCTATGGGGACTGCCCCGACGTCCGGCGGTTTTTGGCGAAGTATGGGCCCTTTTCTCGGGCCGGCCGCTGTCCGCGCCGCTGCCTTCCCCTGGACGCTTCCCCCTCTTCCTCTTGGAGAGGCTCGACAGCGCCAACCTCGTGGCTGTCAAACTGGAATTTACATTCTCAGACTCAAGCACGGTAATCGAGAGAAATACACAGCGCAGAAAGGGACTCACCTTGCGGATCCAGAGGGCTGAGCCCGGCTGCGAAGAGGGCCCCCTCCGATAATAGGTCGTTAGCCGAAAATACCTGTCCATTACGAAGGACGTCCAGGTCCCTCTCCTCCTGCGCCGATAAGGCCGGATGCGTCTCCGCATCCCTCGCAACTTCCCCCATCGTCGAGGGAAATCGGAACCGACATTCCCCTCCGCAATCACAAATCGGCTCTTCCACCCCTTGATGGAAGAAGGCTTATCCGCAATGACATTAAAAGATCTCCGGGGTCCGATGAGGTCCACTCCGATTTCCTCCCAGGAGTCAAGTGGTAACAGGTGCGGAAAAGGGGGAGAGTCGCAACGATTTAAATCTGGTGACACATCGAAATGAATCCGACGATGTTCCGCCAACTATTTGGAGCCACCATCGATGGACAGATGTTGTAGTGGGTCATGATCTCCTTCACCAAGGGATGGAGAGGAAAACGAAGACCCGCCTTAAAACTATCTCATAGACAAAGACTCCAGACTCTAATCCCCGAGTAACCCTATCTTCGGGTTCCGGCACCCGCAAAACTACATCCAGGGGTAGACCATACCTCTGGTGAATCCTCCCCAAATCCTCAGCAACAATTTCTGAGGCCACATCTTCAGGGCTCATCGCCATCTCGGTCGAGGGAAATCCCGGGCGAAAACGATGAACGCTGGAGAGGATGAGAGGCCAATGCTCTTCTGAAAACAAGGTGAGAAGACGCCGCGAACATGCGCACATGTGCGTATATATATATATATAGGGCAGCTGTCACTTCGCTTCTCCGCCAAGGAACCACCCTGGGGAGGCGGGACGTCTCATTCGAGGCGTCCAGAATCGCCTCGACAAACCCCATATCGATCGGGATTCACGGCACGGCACAATCTCAACCGTCGCTAGTGGAGGAACCTTACCTCCGAAGGTATGATGGCCCTATCGCATTAATTAGGGCATCATTGCATGAACTGTTTAGGCCAAGACGTCCCATCCAGGGCGCGCCACTTGAGCTTATACTCCCTACGCCCGAACCTACGCTTCGAACTAGGGAGTGGAGGGCATGTGTTGGGGGGTAAAATCATCATTGCATTGATATCCGTGCGAGGCGGCTAAGGCTGACCTCCTCCCGCCATCTCCCTCCGAGCTTCCCTGGCTCGGCCCCCTTCCGGGCTTCCGTAGCTCGGCCTTCCGGGCTTCCCTAGCTCGGCCTCCTCCGGGCCTCCGTAGCTCGGCCTCTTCCGGGCTTCCGTAGCTCGGCCTCTTCCGGGCTTCCCTAGCTCGGCCTCCTCCGGGCCCCCATAGCTCGGCCCCTTCCGGGCTTCCCTAGCTCGGCCTCCTCCGGGCCCCCATAGCTCGGCCTCTTCCGGGCTTCCCTAGCTCGGCCTCCTCCGGGCCTCCGTAGCTCGGCCTCTTCCGGGCTTCCGTAGCTCGGCCTCTTCCGGGCTTCCCTAGCTCGGCCTCCTCCGGGCCCCCGTAGCTCGGCCCCTTCCGGGCTTCCCTAGCTCGGCCTCCTCCGGGCCTCCGTAGCTCGGCCTCTTCCGGGCTTCCGTAGCTCGGCCTCCTCCGGGCCCCCGTAGCTCGGCCTCTTCCGGGCTTCCCTAGCTCGGCCTCCTCCGGGCCCCCATAGCTCGGCCTCTTCCGGGCCTCCGTAGCTCGGCCTCTTCCGGGCTTCCGTAGCCCGCTACTACCTAGCGATCCACGCCCTGACGTCTACCTCCGCGGAACCCGACGCGGAAGAGCTCAAGCTTACCCGAGCAGCACCTTAGGCAGGGAATCATGTTAAGACGTGGCCTAAGACCTATTGTAACCGCCCCAGGTCTACTCACCCAGATCCCAAAACATCAAGGAGCTCTCCCAGCCGTCGATCCCTCAACAAACAGGCATAGGATTCTAACGGCCCCACAACGGCCTGATTCTGTCTATCCCCGTATCGTAACAACCCCTGAACCTTCCAGAAGATGCTCAAGTCCCCAGGTGACAGTCTATAAATATCAGATTGGCAGATTCCCTCAGGTACGCGACTCTTGGCGCACAAAAACTCTGGAGTCATTCCTCTCTTCCGGCAGCTCGTCGGTGCTCTGCCCCTCCTAGAGCCCCCGATTGGCCGCCCCCTGGAGAGGTCTCCCGGAGAGATCCACCTCCCTATTGTCTGGTTGATCGCCGATTCCTTCCTCACTGACTTGAGCGTCGGAGGGCCTTCCGCGGAGGACCACCCCCGGCGTCCCTCCGCGTGTGGGCTTCCTGTTTTGCAGGTCCGCCGCACCCCACTCCCTGAGGATCGACCGCGTCCGAGTCAGAGGACGGATCCCGGCGGCAACAAATCTGAAGAAAATAATATGCAACAGAAACGGTAGAAGAAGAGGATTGCCAAAAGGAAAAGTAAAACAAGAAAGGCGATTTATCAAAAAAGAAAACGAGTAAAAAAAAAGGACGAACAGTAAACACCCGGCATTCGAACAATTCCGGACCAGCAAAAGAAAAGAAAAAAAAATCACCATATCCCGTTCTTCTACGAAAAAGCTGGCCTAAGAAACCAGATCCCACACACAAATCATCAAGAGAAGCAAGACCAAAAGACTAAGAACAGATCAAGAAAAAACCCTGACCTTCTTTCGCTGATCTTGCTGCATTTCTTAACACATCTCCAAACCGAACGATCCAAGATCCCGCCTTTCCCTCTTCCTTCCCCTCTCTCGGCTACTTTCTCTTCTTCTTGAGATATCTCGGCTCAAAAATGAACTAAAACCTCGCTTAAAAGCAAAAGATCTACAAGGAAATCAGCCACATTCGCCCCATCTACCCCTGCTCCGGATCACCAGTCTGCGGTACCACGCCGGCCTTCTCCAATCCTCCAGATAACATAAACACAGAAGCCGATCGCTCATGCACACCCCCGCCCTCGAGACGACGACAAGAGCGACAAGGCCGCCAGCCCCCGCGATCATAGAGTGGCCACGAAGCCCTTTCTCCTCCCTGCCTCCTCCATCTCCACCAACGCAGCGCCGGGTCCCAAAGAATTCCGATTCAAGAACCACACTAGCAATCGACCGAGGCCGAGAGCGAGATAGATATCAAGAGTGAAGGAAAGGAAGAGAGAGCGAAGGAATCCAAACCCTACCCCCAGTAGCGGTACTCGTTCTTCCTGCATGCGTTTTTATATTTTTGAGGGACGAGAATACCCCTCACCGGCAATGGGGGGGGTGTACTATAAGGTAGTGGCAGTATCGGGTAAATAAAGTGGAATTGTCGGGGCATTTCGGGGCGCGCTCAGCGGATCGGGACGGATGGGGTGCTTGCTATGCTTTTGCATGCGCGTGCGCCTGAGTTGGTAGCCCCTCCCATTGCGGCCGGCGCTGGCAGACCCTGAAAGGAGGAACGCTTGAATCCTCCTTTTGCTGCTGGGGGTGAAGAGATGAATCAATGGGGTGCTTAAAATAGGGGAGAGGGTTAAGTTTCAGCTGGAGGAATTGATATCTCAACTTTTTTTTTTTTTTTGATTTAAGGTTTTCATAACTATTTTTTGAGAGCCAACCGTTGCAGGTTTCAGGTGTGCAATTGATATCTCACCTGAATTCATGCTTTTCCTATAAGACTCTCTGATGATATCTAATGTGCAAGTGGAGTTTATAAATTGTGTCATTGTTAACCTTTATTTCATTTAATGCAGTGGAGACCTCATGCAATTGTACGTATGTATCATTCACTATCCTTTTATTTATGGAAATTTATCAAACCAAATTTTGCAAATTAGGCAATGTAAATTATAAGTTTTTACAATATCTAAAGAGGCATAGGAAGGAAAAAATATTAAGATGCCAACCTTCAATAAACAAGTTTAGGTTAGAGTTAAATAAATTTAAATCATAAACACATATTTACCCATCTTGATAAGTGGGTTAGGTTTAGATTTTATATTCTTAACCCATTTAATTCGTTTAAATAATTGGTTGGATCAAAATTATTTATATTGATCCATTTATTTAATCCATTTATATTACTAGTTAATAGATTAAATAGATTAGATAGATTAATGTCTAATATTTTTATTATTTATTAACATGCCAAGCAGGTTAAGCAAATCTAATCAAATTATTTATTTAGTAAATAGATCAAGCTTAAATTTAAAATTCTAGCATATTATAAATAGTATAACATCATATTGCTAGTTTTTGTATCGATACGCATTAAATCTAGTCTATGTACGATCCACGGATCCAGTCCTGCTCGATTGTGATCCTTAGTGGAGATCATATAAATTTTAACTGCATGATGCGTTGAATCGGTAATAAAAAATAATTAACTCAATTCAACTCCGTGTGAAGCAATGCTTCATCATCATATATTTTTATTCTTTAAAATAGAGAAATAAATATAATAAAATTTATAATAGCATAGAACTTTACTTACCCTCCCCAAAGTACCTGAGATGAGGCAAAAAAAGAAGAAGAAAAATAGGAGGAGAATAAGAAGCTTATCAATGGCAACAAGTGGAAATGTCACGTGTGTAAAAATTCATCCATTCTTCGCTGAAGTGATAGGCTTGATAGCCACGTTTGAAATGTGTGAATTTTAAGATGGGCTCAAAAGTTTGCAATAATTACCTCCATAGGTTTAAAGGGCCAAGAGGTTACTTTGCAATTGTTTCGATGTGATGATATGACATCGATTGGTTTCCATAATATCATGAAATTATTTGGTATCTTAGTACCTAATCACCTCTCTTTTTCAAAGACAATGACCTTTCATCTATTTGGAAACCTTCGTTATGATGTAAACAAAAGGCATGCCAATCATTTCACAGTAACAAATTGTAACGTTTAGTTGCCATGGTCCTAACCTACCACCACATGTCTCCTTCCTTTCAAGTTCTAGAACCCCATCAATGGTTGCTTGTCTCTTGTTCCATCCTATTAGATGTGATGTTTCTCCCACCACATGTTTAATTTAAAATAGTGCACCAACCATTCCTTCCACACATTACGGGCAAGAAAATCTAAATCAGTCGAAGAATAGACTACGAGCACAGAGATATCAGTTCCATGCATCATAAAAATTTAAGGATAGCTGATAAGCGTAAGTTTGACCATTTAATTCGTATACTTTCATAACGACGTTAGCTAGTTTTTAATTTATTTTGAGTTAAATTTATTTATTTTTTACTTACTTTTTATCTTGAATAAATATAGAAGGGGAATAAAATAGAAGCAGCACAAAGGCGATGCAAAACGCGAACAAAATCCACGCGCAGGTGCTTAAAAAAAAGCATTTTTGAACTCGTCGTGCAGAACGGTTTGCTTGACATGTACTGCTGGTGCCTTTCCTCTGCTCAGAGACTATTTGATTCCATGCGGGTGAAAGACATTGTATCTTGGAATGCAATGATGTCAGGATATCTTTGTTGTGTGAACGTGCTGAAGAAGCTTTGAAGCTCTTGGCAATCATGGTTTCAAGTGGAGCAAGGCCTGATGACTTTTCTTATTCTATCTATGTTAATGCATGTTCTGCTTTAGCCTCGATGCAGCAACGGACTCAGATACATGCATGCATTGTAAAAAGTGGCCTTGAATCAGATTTAGTTGTCAGAAATGCATTGGTGGATCTGTATGTAAAGTGTGGATGTCTTCGTTCAGTTGAGCTTGTTTTCAAAATAATGCATTCAAGAGATCTAGTTCTTTGGACTACCATGATTTCAGCTTTTGTCATGGAGGTCTGGTGAGTGAAGGTTGGCGCTATTTCAGATCGCTGTTGGAGGAAAACGGTGATGTTTTTGTGAAGCCTGAGCATCATGGATGCATGGTTGATCTCCTATGCAGGGCTGGTCACCTGGAGGAGGCTCTTGAATTCATTGAAAGTATGCCTTTGAAGCCAACTGTTGCTATTTGGAGTACATTCCTTAATTCATGTCGGATGTGTGGTTACACTGAGCTTAACCCAACTTGCTGCCTCCTGGCTTCTTGAGCTGCATCCAGAGAATAACAGCAACAGGTTTGTCCTCTCAAGCATACATGCAACTGTTCCTTCAGTGCTGGATGACATCCCAACAAACTGAGATATTCAATTGTTGGTTGTGGCAGATGGCGGCTACATAATTGATAAGACTAAGGCTAGAGTTATACTCTATGTCCTTAAGACAATTTTATCCCGCAATGGTGCTTACGGTCAGTATGACGATTGTCTCTCAGGATACAACAATCTCCTTTTAATGAAAGCAGCACTACAATTCACCAAAAAATTGAACCAAGAATGCTACTCTCTTTTTTAATGCACTATTGCTATACTACCCTTAGGAAAGTATGCAAATGCCTAAGAGAGGAGAAGGCTAGAATTGATTCGGATTGAACTCAATTCAGAATGGTTTTTGAATGAATGAAAATGCTTGGTTTAGGGTCCTATTTATAGGTTTTAAGGTGCCCCTTGAAAGAAACCCTACAAAATTAATTTAATTTGAATTCTTTGATTGGATTTGATCAAAGGATGTGAGGGTTAATGGCTTATCACCCTTGATATGCCCATTAAACATCGTGATCTTCGGATTAGGCGATCAGATAAGCCTTTTCATGATTTAAAAGGTAGCTTCTCCGATCAGATAGGCAATTCCACGATCGGATAAGTCATAACGCGGCTATGATACGTCTTTTCACAATCTCTTATCACAACGGCTTGATCGGAGCGACGCTTTATCTCCAACCGTACGATCAGACGGATGCCTTATCACCAACCGTTGATTGATCGAAGGAGCACCTTATCACTAATGGTCCTGTTGACCAGTCAACCGATGGGTGTGAGCCGTTGGATCGCGATCACGATTTGATCTCCGCATCTCGACCCTTCATCCAATCGATCAATGATCAATTGATCTCAGCCCTTTATCTTGATCTGATCGTCTCCATCATCAGATCCTCATGATCTAAAAAAAAATTTAAAGCCCCTCAAGCTCCTCGCGAGGATGCGCACGTGCGAAGTGCGAAGTACAAAGTGCAAAGTGCAAAGTGCAAAGTGTAAAGTACGCCTACAAAGCATCCATTGTGCCCTTAACACACGCATGGGGGTGATGCTACGCATCACCCTCAAGCTTTCCACTTATGATGAGTCTAAGAAACTTAAGCTTCAAGGAAGTGGTTTCCATATAAGTGAACCTTCCTTTCTTGATTTTTTCGATGTGGGACTAAATGTCCCCGTAATTTCTCATTCACACACAAAGGGAGGTGATGGGCTTTCAATGCCCATTAGGGTATTTAGGCCTATGAGCCTATTTAGGCCTTATTAGCCTATTTTCCAACAATCCCCCACATATATAGAAATTGGACTTAGATCAAAGATCATCAGAGATCAGCAAAGGCAAACCCCCCATATAAAAGGATTTTAATGCAAATGAACATGCAGACACACTAAAGAGAGTATAATGGGATGAAGTTGTATCGGGATAGATAGCTTGTGGCTTTGAACCTTCCTTAGTGAGTTGTTATCGAGTTTACTTGCTAAAAGGTGAACATGATGTCTTGAACCTTTCAGCGTTTTGTGTAAACTAAGACAATAATAATCGCGCAACTTCTTCTCGAGCATTCTTTTGGTTATCATGGTTGTGTTCATTTTGGCTCCAAACAACTCCTGGTCTCATGAGTGCTTCAGAGAATTAAACATTAAGATTCTCATAGAATTGGCCCAGTTCACGCTCACATAGATGATTCTTATTAAGAGTATCCTGCTATACCCCACATGATATTCATGTCATAAGAATCATTAAAGGCAATGCTTATCCTAGTACCTTTAGCAGGTAGCACCAATTATCATAGGAATGAGTAGGATTGGACATCCTTAGTGCTATCAAGTCTCTTCATAATTTAGTTGTCCCTTTTGAACATAGATCTTGGGATCTCCAGTCAGCTAGGTTGGGTATCCACTATGAAGATTTTTCAGTTATAGGTTTTAAACCCATTTCCTTCAATAAACAGTTTACTTGATCTCTTGGTAACCCCTTTCTTAATGGATCCGCTAGTTTTTTCTTTGACTGAATATAGTCAATAGAAATTATACCAATTTGGCGTCGCTAAATTTAGTTTCTGTTGTAGTGTTCTGTGTTAGATATCCAATTTGCATCACTGTATCCTTCTAGTACAGCTAGATATCTTGAATAATATAATCCATAACTTAGGGTATATCGCAGATATCTTAATACCCTTATTAGAGCTATCCAATGATTTGGACCTGGATTACTTGTGAATCTACTCAACTTATTGACAGCATATACTATGTCAGGACGAGTACAATTCATGACATACATTAAACTGCCAATTATACGTGAGTATTCCAATTGAGATATGGGTTCTCCAGTATACTTAGCCAAATGTAGATTAACATCTACAGGTGTTTTCATTGGGCTAGTATCATACTTTTTAAACTTATTTAATATTTTCTCAATATGAGATAATATTATTTCTTCAGATGTTCTAATGATTCGAATCCCTAGTATAACATATGCAACACCCATATTTTTCATATCAAAATGTTTGATCAATATTTTCTTTGTCTGTTTAATCATTTCAGTATCACTACCAATGATTAATAGGTCATCTACATATAAGTAGATTATCACATACCCTTCATGCAGGGTTTTGGCATATATACATTTGTCACATTCATTTATTTTGAATACATTTGATAACATTACATTATCAAATTTTATATGCCATTGTTTAGGAGCTTGCTTTAATCCATATAAGGATTTAACAAGTCTACACACCTTCTTTTTTGTTCTGGAACAATAAATCCCTCAGGTTGTTCCATGTATATTTCTTCATCTAATTCACCATTCAGAAAAGCAATTTTAACATCCATTTGATGAATTTTAAGATTGTTAATGGCTGCAAAAGTGATTAACATTCTTATAGATGTTATTCTACTTACTGGTGAATAGGTATCAAAGAAGTCTAGTCCTTCTTTTTGTTTGAAGCCCTTAGCTACTAATCTGGCTTTATACTTGTCAATTGATCCATCAGCCTTTATCTTTTTCTTAAAAATCCACTTGCACCCTAAAGGTTTCATACCAGATGGTAAGTCTATCAACTCCAGGTATGATTGTGCATGATGGACTCAATTTCACTATTAACAGCTTCTTTCCAAAAGGATACTTCTGGATTAGACATTGCCTCTTTGAATATTTGAGGTTCATCTTGTAACATATAAGTTGCATAATCAGGACCAAAAGACTTTGCAATTTTTGGTCTTTTACTGCGTTTGGGTTCATCTTCAGGATATTCTTCCTGATGACTACTACTAGCAGTATTATTATCATAAGTTCTTTTATTTGAACTTATTTCTAATTTCCTTTTACTTAGAAATATATCTTCAAAGAATATTGCATTATCTGTTCTTTCCTTAATTGAAAAGTATGAGCAAGACAATTGAGGCAACATAGGATTTCTTCAGTTGTTCAATTAACCAGCCCATCTACAGCATTTCTATAAGCAAAGAGTGAAAAACTAAAAGGAACTAAAGACATAAGGTTTAGGAGATATATATACAAAAAAAAGATAGCAATAATTGGATTCAAGAATCCATAAATATCCTCAATCACAAGGGCCCATATTTCAACTATGGAGTGCCCAACTCGGCTGCGAGTCAGCCACTTCATTTAATCAGCACAAACCTGGTTTTAATTTTTAGACACTCACCAAGCCCTATAGAAAAGTGGATATGACATAGGATATAAGCAAGAAAAATCAACCTTCCATGTTTTACTAAGATTTGTCAGTGTTCGCTAGCTTAAAATCTGTCAGGGAAACTACCTGATTGCTTCAATTGTAAAGATTCATGGAACAGGACGCACTCATGCAACACCAACACCATTGAAGAAAACAAATTGGAAGTAGATCATTTAGTCCAACTAGCTCACTCAGTGTTGGAATGTAGACTAACCATGTTTTCATGGTCGGCAGCAATTCTGTTTGTGCATAGGTATACAGCAGGTAGCACATCATCAGGGGATAAAGCAAGCAGGCTGCATGAGAAGAAGGTAGTGCCAATAGATACTAAGCCTCATAATACATCAATCTTGAAAAGAAAAGGAATAAACAAATAAGAACCGAAAAAAAAAACATTTCAACAAACCTTCTGAACATGTTGCAGAGCATAGCAGTGGTTTTTATTTTGCCTTTTTCTCGCTCCACCAAATCAAAAGTACGTGCCAGGTGCAAGTAGGGAGCTAGCTGTCCAACCTTCCAGCAAGCTGTAGAATGGTTATATGTGTAATGCAGCTTGCGATACTAATAAATCAAAGACTAGATCCTTTCCTAACTTAGTTTAAAAAGGCAATACAAACCATGATCAACATGAGAATACTTTTCAATTGGTAACGATACATTAGTCATATTTGAGAATGCTAGGCTTGCACCCTCCTTAGCCACCACGATCCCCCATTGATACTGATAACCAAGCAGGGAGCCAAGTGCAGAGACCACAATCCAAGTGAAGTAGAGATAGCTGACCACAACCATGTAGAACTGCTTGAAGAGGCTCAGCTTTTGGAGGTTCCTGGTTGATTCCTCAGTTGAAAAAGAAAAACATAGGAGGAAAAATTTTACCTCCTCCTTGCCGGGGTCGTCAGTGATGATCTGAACTTCCCTGAAGGTTCGCCTAGCTCCGGTGATCCTCCCCTACTCTTTAGTTAGAAAATCTCTTGCCCTTTCAGCCGGAATTGAAGAAATTGTCATGAAATAGAGCTTTGAGAATTAAACAGAGGAAAAGAGCGCCATAATTTTTTGGCCTCCCTACCTCACCGGTGATGTTAGCTCAAGCTCCGGCGACGTTCCACAGTGAAGGAGGATCAAACTACACCCTCCAACAATGGTTCATGAGCCAAGATACCCTAGCACTGAAAATAGAAATCGAGAAGAACTGAAAATGCAAAAGAAAAATACAAATAGAGAAGAACTGAAAATACAAAAGAAAAATACAAATCGAGAAGAATTAAAATACAAGAGAAATCTCTTATACCCTAGCACTGGAATAGAGCAAGTTTGCAGGGAGAGAGAGAAATGGAGGTAGAAGAACTCACCTCAATCAGTCGTCGACCAGTAAAATGGTCAATGCGGATCCTTGCGAGAAAAGAAGAAAGGCAAGGAGAGCCGGACGAGGGCGAAGCGTAGAAGGTAAGATCGATGCCCTCTTGCCCTCTATGGTCCGATTCGAGATCGATTTTTTTAAAAAAAATCTAGAAGAAATTAAAAGAAAAGAAGAAAAGAATAAAAAATTGAAATAGAATAAAAATAATAATTTGGAAGAAAATAAAAGGGTGAAAGAAATTAAAGGATTTTTTAAACTTTTTAAAAATTTGGTACCAATTCTTTTAAATTATTATAAACTTTAATTATTTTCATAAATTTTTATTATTTTCTTTATTTTTTATTTTGTATGGAATCTAAAATAAAAACGAGACTTAGATGCCCGGTGGCCCTTGGACTCCTAAAAATGCGTGTGGCAAAAGCAGCGAAATAGGAAGAAGGGTCCGAGCCTCCGAGGGCAACGTGATTAGTAATGAACAACCTAGCCTGGTAGGCAGCAAATCCTATTTAATCCATTAGATTAGCGACGCCCAGGTCCCCTTGCAAATCCTATTTAATCCATTAGTTTAGCGATGGCCCCGGCCCCCTTGCCATCTTTAATTTGCACTGCGATTGTGATTGACGCAAAATAAATTTCCGGCTAGGCGTTTCCTATACATACAAGTCACCCATCCATCTGATCTGAAATATAATGAATCGAACGAACTTTCTTCATTGATCGAAGCTGCTTGTTCAAGCCATTAAGATAAAAAAATTTCCTACCTCTTTTTAAATCCCCCGCCCTGCAGTCCCGCTCCTCCTCTGGAAATCAAGATTCATATTACCGCCTCTTGGCCTGTCTCCATCCCCGTCCCTCTCTCCCCCTCCTTCAGCATCCTCTCCCCCTAACCCGACCACCGCCCCCTCCTCCCTCCCGCCGTGAACCTCTCCACCACCGCCCCGCCACTGGCCGCCCTCACCCTCTCCATCGCCGACCCCTCCATCCCCCTCCGCCACGAACGAGTCCTATTCTTTCTCCATCCCCTCTTCCGGCTCCGCGGCCCATATCACGACTGCCACCGCTTGGGGCGCCATGCGCGGCCTCGAGACCTTCTTCCAGCTGCCCTGGGGCTCCCCGCAGGTGCTCCCCGCCGAGATCTTGATCTCTGATCGCCCTCTTTTCCCCCACCGCGGCCTCCTCCTCGACACCGCCCGCAACTTCTTCCCCGTCCCTGACCTCCTCCGCACCATTCGCGCCATGAGCCACAATAAGCTCAACGTTTTCCATTGGCACCTCACCGACCGACTCACAGTCCTTCCCCCTCCTCCCCTCCGAGCCCGACCTCGCCTTACGCCCCGCCATGTGCTACTCCGCCGCCTAAGTCCGTCGAGTCGTCAACTTCACCATGAGCCACGGCGTCTACATCGAGTTCTCAAGAAGGCGGCCACGGTGCTGCTGGTACCTTTAATGGCCTTCACAGTGCTGCTGGTACTCCTCTCATCCTCTCTCTGTTTCCTTTCTTTCCTTTTTCTTCTGATTGTTCTGTCTTTTGATCTTTCTAGGGTTTGGATCCGAAGTTTTTTTTTGGGAGTTAGGGTTATGTTTTCTTGTCTACATAACGTCTTTCTATGGAAATCATCGGTTCTTGGTTTTGATGAAGGTTTTTAGCTTTTAGGATTTGGATTCTTTATTTAGTTTTTCTGTTTCTTCATTCTTATTCTTGACAGTAACTGCAACGAATTTTTATGAAAACCATCCGTTCATGCTCGAGCTAAGGTTTTGATCGATGCTGAATGCTTTTAGCTTCATGGCTTGGATTCTTTGTTTAGTATTTCGATTTCTTGATTCGTGTTCTTGACGGTGACTGAATGCAAGTTGGTCTTCTATAACCAAACAGAAAAAAAAAAAAAAAAGATAATTGCATTTAAAAATATGAAAGAAAAAGCTCTAGTAAGAAAAAGATAATTTGCCTTGTTGTAATGATCTCACATCATTCTTTAAACTAACATTCTTTTCTTACTTATAAGAAATGACCATATCAGCATCTGGCCTCAATAAAAAAAGTTTTTATATGACTATTTGCATCCATATTGTACCATATCTTTTAATGGTCTTACCTTTTACTCTTTCTCGTCTTATGGAGTAAGGTCGGGACTGCTACTTGATGAATCAAAATGCAAGAAACTCCATCATCTTTACCTTTCTAAATGGGCAAGTCATCTTTTGTATTGTCATAATTTTTATTCACCTGTCTTGTATTCTAAATTGAGTCTTATTTTTATTCACATGGGATGAATGTCACATATTAGCTATTAATTTATTGACTAGCTGAAATTTTCTTCTAAAAGCATTAATCTAACCGTTGGATCGATCGCAACCGTCGGATCGTCGACGAACAGACTGATCGCTGCGGTCCGAGATCGGTCGTGGCCGATCGGGATCAGGGCTTGGATCGATCGCAACCATCGGATCATTGGCGATCGGACCGACCGCCGCGGTCCGAGATCGGTCGTGGCCGATCGGGATCAGGACTTGGATCGATCGCAACCATCGGATCATCGATGATCGGACCGATCGCCGTGGTCCGAGATCGGTCGTGTCCGATCGGATCAGGGCTTGGATCGATCGCAACCGTCGGATCGTCGGCGATCGGACCAATCGCCGCGGTCCGAGATTGATCGTGGCCGATCGGGATCAGGGCTTGGATTGATCGCAACCATCAGATCCTCGGCAATCGGACCGATCGCCACGGTCCGAGATCGATCGTGGCCGATTGGGATCAGGGCTTGGATCGATCGCAACCGTCGGATCATTGGCGATCGGACCGATCGCCGTGGTCCGAGATCGGTCGTGGCTGATCGGGATCAGGGCTTGGATCGATCGCAACCATCGGATCGTCGGCGATCGGACCGATCACCGCGGTTCGAGATCAGTCGTGGCCGATCGGGATCAGGGCTTAGATCGATCGCAATCGTCGGATCATCGGCGATCGGACCGATCGCCGCGGTTCAAGATCCATCGTGGCTGATCGGGATCAAGGCTTGGATCGATCGCAACCGTCGAATCGTCGGCGATCGAACCGATCGCCGCGGTCCGAGATCGATCGTGATCGATCGGGATTAGGGCTTGGATCGATTGCAACCGTCGGATCGTTGGCGATCGGACCGATCGCCACGGTCCGAGATCGGTCGTGACCGATCGGGATCAGGGCTTGGATCGATCGCAACCATCGGATCATCGGCGATCGGACCGATCGCCATGGTCCGAGATCGGTCATGGCCGATCGGGATCAGGGCATGGATCGATCGCAATCGTCGGATCGTCGACGATCCGATCGATCGCCGGGTCCGAGATCGGTCGTGGCCGATCGGGATCAGGGCTTGGATCGATCATAACCATTGGATCGTCGGCGATCGGAGCAATAGCGGCGGTTCGAGATCGGTCATGGCCGATCGGGATCAGGGCTTGGATTGATCACAACCGTCGAATTGTCAGCGATCGGACCGATCGCCGCGGTCCGAGATCCATCGTGGCCGATCTAGATCAGGGCTTGGATCGATCGCAACCGTCGGATCGTCGGCGATCGGATCGATCGCCGTGGTCCGAGATCGGTCGTGGCCGATCGTATCAGGGCTTGGATCGATCACAACCATCGGATCGTCGGCGATCGAACCGATCACCGCGGTCCGAGATCGGTCATGGCCGATCGGGATCAGGGCTTAGATCGATCGAAACCATCGTATAGTCGGCGATCGGACCGATTGCCGCGGTCCGAGATCGGTCATGGCCGATCGGGATTAGGGCTTGGATCGATCGCAACCGTCGGATCGTCGACGATCAGACCGATCGCCGTGGTCCGAGATCGGTCATGGTCGATCAGGATCAGGGCTTGGATCGATCGCAACCGTCAGATCGTCGGCGATCAGACTGTTCGCTGCGGTCTGAGATCGGTCGTGGCCGATCGGGATCAGGGCTTCGATCGATCGCAACCGTCGGATCATCGGCGATCGGACCGATCGCCGCGGTCCAAGATCGGTCGTGGCCGATCGGGATCAAGGCTTGGATCGATAGCAACCGTCGGATCGTCGACGATCGGACCGATCGCAGCAGTCCAAGATCGATCGTGGCCGATCGGGATCAGGGCTTGGATCGATCACAATCGTCAGATCGTTGGCGATCAGACTGATCGTCGCGGTCGAGATCGACCGTGGTCGATCGGGATCAGGGCTTGGTTCGATCGCAACCGTTGGATCATCGGCGATCAGACTGATCGCCGTGGTCCGACATGGGTCGTGGCCGATCGGGATCAGGGCTTGGATCAATCACAACCGTCGGATCATCAGTGATCAGATCGATCGTCGTGGTTCTAGATCGGTCGGGGCCGATCAGGATCAGGGCTTGGATCGATTGCAACCGTCGGATCGTGAGCGATCGAAACGATCGCCACGGTCCGAGATCGGTCGTGGCCGATCGGGAACAGGGCTTGGATCGATCGCAACCATCGGATCATCGGCGATCAGACCGATCGCTGCATTCCGAGGTCGGTCATGGCCGATCGGGATCAGGGCTTGGATCGATCGCAACCATCGGATCGTCGTGATCCGACCGATCGCTGTGGTTCGAGACCCATCGTGGATGATCGGGATCAAGGCTTGGATCGATCGCAACCATCCGATTGTTAGCGATCGAACCGATCGCCGCGGTCTGAGATCGGTCGTGGCCGATCAGGATAAGGGCTTGGATCGATCGCAACCATCGGATCGTCGGCGATCGGACCGATCGCCGCGGTACGAGATCGGTCATGGCCGATCAGGATAAGGGCTTGGATCGATCGCAACCGTCGTATCATCGGCGATCAGACCGATCGCCGCGGTCCAAGATCGATCGTGGCTGATCTGGATCAGGGCTTGGATCGATGGCAACCATCGATCATCGGCGATCGGACCGATCACCACGGTCCGAGATCGATCGTGGCCAATCTGGATCAGGGCTTGGATCGATCACAACCATCGGATTGTCAACGATAGGACCGATCGCCGCGGTCCGAGATTGGTCATGGTTGATCCGGATCAGGGCTTGGATCGATCGCAACCGTCGGATCATCGTCGATCAGACCGATCGCCGCAGTCCGAGATCGATCATGGCCGATCGAGATCAGGGCTTGGATCGATCGCAACCGTCGAATCGTCAGCGATCAGACCGATCACCGTGGTCCAAGATCGGTCGTGGTCCATCAGGATCAGGGCTTAGATCGATCGCAACCGTCGGATCATCGATGATCGAACCGATCGCCACGGTTCGAGATCGGTCATGGCCGATCCGGATTAGGGATTGGATCGATCGCAACCGTCGGATCGTCGGCGATCGGACCGATCACCGCGGTCCGAGATCGGTTATGGTCGATCGGGATCAGGGCTTTGATCGATCGCAACCGTCAGATCGTCGAAGATCGAACCGATCGCCGTGGTCCGAGATCGATCATGGTCGATCGGGATTGATTAGGGCTTGGATCGATCGCAAACGTCGGATCATCGGCCATTAGACCGATCGCCGCGGTCCGAGATCGATCATGGCCGATCGAGATCAGGGCTTTGATCGACTGCAACCGTCAGATAGTCGGCGATCGGACCGATCGCCGTGGTCCGAGATCGGTTGTGGTCGATCAGGATCAGGGCTTGGATCGTTTGCAACTGTCGGATCGTCGGTGATCGGACCGATCGCCGTAGTCCGAGATCGGTCGTGGTCGATCGGGATCAGGGCTTAGATCGATCGCAACTGTCGGATCATCGGCGATCGGACCGATCGCCACGGTCCGAGATCGGTCGTGACCGATCGGATCAGGGCTTGGATCGATCGCAACCATCGGATCGTCGGCGATCGGACTGAACGCCATGGTTCCAGATTGATCGGGGCCGATCGGGATCAGGGCTTGGATCGATTGCAACCGTCGGATCGTCAGCAATCGAAACGATCACCACAGTTCGAGATCGGTCGTGGCCGATCGGGATCAGGGCTTGGATCGATCGCAACCATCGGATCGTCGGCAATCGGACCGATCGCCGCGTTCCGAGGTCGGTCATGGCCGATCGGATCAGGGCTTGGATCGATCGCAACCGTCGGATCGTCGGCGATCAGACCGATTGCTGTGGTTCGAAATCGTCTTGGCCGATCGGGATCAGGGCTTGGATCGATCACAACCGTCGGATTGTCGGCGATCGGACCGATCACCGCGGTCCGAGATCGATCGTTGCCGATCGGGATAAGGGCTTGGATCGATCGCAACCGTCGGATCATCGGCGATCGGACCGATCGCCGCGGTCCGAGATCGGTCGTGGCCAATCGGGATAAGGGCTTGGATCGATCGCAACCGTCGGATCGTCGGTGATCGGACCGATCGTGCGGTTCGAGATCGGTCATGGCCGATCTGGATCAGGGCTTGGATCGATCGCAACCGTCGAATCGTCAGCGATCAGACCGATCGCCTCGATCCAAGATCGATCGTGGCCGATCTGGATTAGGGCTTGGATCGATTGCAACCGTCGGATTGTCGGCGATCGGACCGATCGCCGTGGTCCGAGATCGGTCGTGGTCAATCCGGATCAGGAATTGGATTGATCACAACCGTCGGATCGTCGGCGATCGGATCGATCGCCGCAGTCCGAGATCGGTCGTGGCCGATCGAAATTAGGGCTTGGATCGATCGCAACCATCGGATCGTCAGCGATCGGACAGATCGCCGCGGTCCGAGATCGGTCGTGGTCCATCGGTATCAGGGCTTGGATCGATCGCAACCGTCCGATCATCGGGATCGGACCGATCGTCGCGGTTTGAGATCGGTCGTGGCCGATCCGAATTATGGCTTGGATCGATCACAACCATCGGATCATCGGTGATCGGATCGATCGCCGTAGTCCAAGATCGGTCGTGGCCGATCGGGATCAGGGCTTTGATCGATCGCAACCGTCAAATCATCGGCGATCGAACCGATCGCCGCGGTCCGAGGTCGGTCGTGGCCGATCGGGATCGATCAGGGCTTGGATCGATCGCAAACGTCGGATCATCCTCGATCGGACCGATCGCCGCGATCCAAGATCAGTCATGGCCGATCGGGATCAGGGCTTTGATCGATCGCAACCGTTGGATATTTGGTGATCGGACCGATCGCCGCGGTCCGAGATCGGTCGCGGTCGATCAGGATCAGGGCTTGGATCGATCGCTACTGTCGGATCATCGGCGATTGGACCGATCGCCCGGTCCAAGATCGGTCGTGGTCGATCGGGATCAGGGCCTGGATCGATCGCAACTGTCGGATCATCGGCGATTGGAACGATCGCCGCGGTCCGAGATCGATCGTGACCGATCGGGATTAGGGCTTGGATCGATCGCAACGATAGGATCGTCGGTGATCAGACCGATAGCCGTGGTCCGAGATCGGTCATGGCCGATCGGGATCAGGGCTTGGATCGATCGCAACCATCGGATCGTCGGCGATCGGACCGATCACCGCGGTCCGATATCAGTCATGGTCAATCCGGATTAGGGCTTGGATCGATCGCAACCATCGGTTCATCGGTGATTGGACCGATCGCCACGGTCCGAGATCGATCATGGCCGATCGGGATCAGGGCTTGGATCGATCGCAACCGTCGGATCATCGGCGATCGGACCGATCGCCGTGGTCCGAGATCGGTCATGGCCGATCGAGATCAGGGCTTGGATCGATCGCAACCGTCTGATCGTCGGCGATCGAACCGATCGCCACGGTCCGAGATCGGTTGTGGCCGATCGGGATCAGGGCCTGGATCGATCGCAACTATCAGATCATCGCGATCAGATCAATCACCGTGGTCTGAGATCGGTCGTGACCGATCGGGATCAGGGCTTGGATCGATCACAACCATCGAATCATCGTCGATCGGATCGATCGCCGCAGTCTGAGATCGGTCGTGGCCGATCGAGATCAGGGCTTGGATCGATCGCAACCGTCGGATCGTCGGTGATCGGACCGATCGCCATGGTCCAAGATCGGCCGTGGTCCATCAGGATCAGGGCTTAGATCGATCGCAATCGTCGAATCATCGGTGATCGAACCGATCGCCACGGTTCGAGATCGGTCATGGCCGATCCGGATCAGGGATTGGATCGATCGCAACCGTCGGATCATCGGTGATCGGACCGATCACCGCGGTCCGAGATCGGTCATGGTCGATCGGGATCAGGGCTTTGATTGATCGCAACCATCAGATCGTCGGAGATCGAACCGATCGCCGCGGTCCGAGATCGATCATGGTCGACCGGGATCGATTAGGGCTTGGATCGATCGCAAACGTCGGATCATCGGCGATTAGACCGATCGCCGCGGTCCGAGATCGATCATGGCCGATTGAGATCAGGGCTTTGATCGATTGCAACCGTCAGATAGTCGGCGATCGGATCGATCGCCGTGGTCCGAGATCGGTCGTGGTCGATCAGGATCAGGGCTTGGATCGTTCACAACTGTCAGATCGTCGGTGATCAGACCGATCACCGTGGTTCGAGATCGGTCGTGGCCGATCGGGATCATGGCCTAGATTGATCGCAACTATTGGATCATCAGCGATCGGACCGATCGCTGCGGTCCAAGATCGGTCGTGACCGATCGGGATTAGGGCTTGGATCGATCGCAATCGTCGGATCATCGGTGATCGGACCGATCGCCATGGTCCGAGATCGGTCCTGGCCGATCGGGATCAGGGCTTGGATCGATCGCAACCGTTGGATCGTCGGCGATCAGACCGATTGCTGTGGTTCGAAATCCGTCTTGGCCGATCGGGATAAGGGCTTGGATCGATCGCAACCGTCGGATTGTCAGCGATCGGACCGATCGCCGCAGTCCGAGATCGGTCATGGCCGATCGGGATAAGGGCTTGGATCGATCGCAACCGTCGGATCGTCGGTGATCGGACCGATCGCCGCGGTTCGAGATCGGTCATGGCCGATCTGGATCAGGGCTTGGATCGATCGCAATCGTCGAATCGTCAGCGATCGGACCGATCACCTCGGTCCGAGATCGATCGTGGCCGATCTGGATCAGGGCTTGGATCGATCGCAACCGTCGGATTGTCGGCGATCGGACCGATCGCCGTGGTCCGAGATCGGTCGTGGTCGATCCGGATCAGGAATTGGATTGATCACAACCGTCGGATCATCGGCGATCGGACCGATCGCCGCAGTCCGAGATCGATCGTGGCCGATCGAAATTAGGGCTTGGATCGATCGCAACCGTCGGATCATCGGTGATCGGACAGATCACCGTGGTCCGAGATCGGTCGTGGTCCATTGGTATCAGGGCTTGGATCGATCGCGACCGTCCGATCGTCGGGGATCGGACCGATCGCCGTGGTTTGAGATCGATCGTGGCCGATCCGAATCATGGCTTGGATCGATCACAACCATCAGATCATCGGTGATCGGACCGATCGCCGCAGTCCGAGATCGTCGTGGCCGATCAGGATCAGGGCTTTGATCGATCGCAACCGTCAGATCATCGGCGATCGAACCGATCGCCGCGGTCCGAGGTCGGTCGTGGCCGATCGGGATCGATCAGGGATTGGATCGATCGCAAACGTCGGATCATCGTCGATCGGACCGATCGCCGCGGTCCAAGATCAGTCGTGGCCGATCGGGATCAGGGCTTTGATCGATCGCAACCGTCGGATATTGGTGATCGGACCGATCGCCGCGGTCCGAGATCGGTCGCGGTCGATCAGGATCAGGGCTTGGATCGATCGCAACTGTCGATCATCGGCGATTGGACCGATCGCCGCGGTCCAAGATCGGTCGTGGCCGATCGGGATCAGGGCTGGATCGATCGCAACGTCGGATCATCGGCGATCGGACCGATCGCCGCGGTCCGAGATCGATCGTGGCCGATCGGGATTAGGGCTTGGATCGATCGCAACCATCGGATCGCCGGCGATCGGACCGATCACCGCGGTCCGATATCAGTCGGGGTCGATCCGGATTTGGGCTTGGATCGATCGCAACCGTCGGTTCATCGGCGATTGGACCGATCGCCACGGTCCGAGATCGGTCGTGGCCGATCGGGATCAGGGCTTGGATCGATCGCAACCATCGGATCGTCGGCGATCGGACCGATCGCCGTGGTCCAAGATCGGTCATGGCCGATCGGGATCAGGGCTTGGATCAATCGCAACCATCGGATCGTCGGCGATCGAACCAATCGCCGCGGTCCGAGATCGGTCGTGGCCGATCGGGATCAGGGCCTGGATCGATCGCAACTATCGATCATCGGCGATCAGATCGATCACCGCGGTCTGAGATCGGTCGTGACCGATCGGGATCAGGGCTTGGATCGATCGCAACCATCGGATCGTCGTCGATCGGATCAATCGCCGTAGTCTGAGATCGGTCGTGGCCGATCGAGATCAGGGCTTGGATCGATCGCAACCGTCGGATCATCGGCGATCGGACCGATCGCCATGGTCCAAGATCGATCATGGTCCATCAGGATCAGGGCTTAGATCGATCGCAACCATCGGATCATCGGTGATCGAACCGATCACCACGGTTCGAGATCGGTCTTGGCCGATCCGGATCAGGGATTGGATCGATCGCAACCGTTAGATCGTCGGTGATTGGACCGATCGCTGCGGTCTGAGATCGGTCATGGTCGATCGGGATCAGGGCTTTGATTGATCGCAACCGTCAGATCGTCAGAGATTGAACCCATCGCCGCGGTCCGAGATCGATCATGGTCGACCGGGATCGATTAGGGCTTGGATCGATCGCAAACGTCGGATCATCGGCGATTAGACCGATCGCCGCGGTCGGAGATCGATCATGGCCGATCGAGATCAGGGCTTTGATCGATTGCAACCATCAGATAGTCGGTGATCAGACCGATCGCCGCGGTCCGAGATCGGTCGTGGTCGATCAGGATCAGGGCTTGGATCGTTCACAACTGTCGGATCGTCGGTGATCAGACCGATCGCCGTGGTTTGAGATCGGTCGTGGCCGATCGGTATCAGGGCCTAGATCGATCGCAACTGTCGGATCATCGGCGATCGGATCGATCGCCGCGGTCCGAGATCGGTCGTGACCGATCGGGATTAGGGCTTGGATCGATCGCAATCGTCGGATCATCGGTGATCGGACCGATCGCCACGGTCCGAGATCGGTCATGGCCGATCGGGATCAGGGCTTGGATCGATCGCAACCATCGGATCGTCGATGATCGGACCGATCGCCGTGGTTCCAGATCGGTCGTGGCCGATCGGGATCAGGGCTTGGATCGATTGCATCCGTCGGATCGTCAGCGATCGAAATGATCACCACAGTCCGAGATCGATCGTGGCCGATCGGGATCAGGGCTTGGATCGATCGCAACCATCGGATCGTCGGCGATCGGACCGATCGCCGCATTCCGAGGTCGGTCATGGCCGATCGGGATCAGGGCTTGGATCGATCGCAACCGTCGGATCGTCGGCGATCAGACCGATTGCTGTGGTTCGAAATCGTCATGGCCGATTAGGATCAAGGCTTGGATCGATCGCAACCGTCGGATTGTCGACGATCGGACCGATCGCCACGGTCGAGATCGATCATTGCCGATCGGGATAAGAGCTTGGATCGATCGTAACCGTCGGATCGTCGGCATCGGACCGATCGCCGCGGTCCGAGATCAGTCGTGGCCGATCGGGATAAGGGCTTGGATCGATCGCAACCGTCGGATCATCGGCGATCGAATCGATCGCCGTGGTTCGAGATCGGTCATGGCCGATCTGGATCAGGGCTTGGATCGATCGCAACCGTCGGATCGTCAGCGATCGGACCAATCGCCTCGGTCCGAGATCGATCGTGGCCGATCTGGATCAGGGCTTGGATCGATCGCAACCGTCGGATTGTCGACGATCGGACCGATCGCCATGGTCCGAGATCGGTCGTGGTCGATCCGGATCAGGAATTGGATCGATCGCAACCGTCGGATCGTCAGCGATCGGACCGATCGCCGCAGTCCGAGATCGGTCATTGCCGATCGAAATCAGGGCTTGGATCGATCGCAACCGTCGGATCGTCGGCGATCGGACAGATCACCGTGGTCCGAGATCGGTCGTGGTCCATCGGTATCAGGGCTTGGATCGATCACGACCGTCCGATCGTCGGGGATCGGACCGATCGCCGCGGTTCAAGATCGGTCGTGGCCGATCCGAATCATGGCTTGGATCGATCGCAACCATCGGATCATCGGTGATCGGACCGATCGCCGTAGTCCGAGATCGGTCGTGGCCGATCGGGATCAGGGCTTTGATCGATCGCAACCGTCGGATCGTCGGTGATCGAATCGATCGCCGCGGTCCGAGGTCGGTCGTGGCCGATCGGGTTCGATCAGGGCTTGGATCGATCGCAAACGTCGAATCATCGTCGATCGGATCGATCGCCACGGTCCGAGATCTGTCGTGGCCGATCGGGATCAGGGCTTTGATCGATCGCAACCGTTGGATATTTGGTGATCGGACCGATCGCTGCGGTCCAAAATCGGTCGCGGTCGATCAGGATCAGGGCTTGGATCGATCGCTACTATCGGATCATCGGCGATTGGACCGATCGCCGTGGTCCAAGATCGGTCGTGGCCGATCGGGATCAGGGCCTGGATCGATCGCAACTGTCGGATCATCGGCGATCGGACCGATCGCCGCGGTCCGAGATCGATCGTGACCGTTCGGGATTAGGGCTTGGATCGATCGCAACCATAGGATCGTCGGTGATCGGACCGATAGCCGCAGTCCGAGATCGGTCATGGCCGATCGGGATCAGGGCTTGGATCGATCGCAACCATCAGATCGTCGACGATCGGACCGATCACCGCAGTCCGATATCGGTCGTGTCGATCCGGATTAGGGCTTGGATCGATCGCAACCATCGGATCGTCAGCGATCGAACTAATCGCCGTGGTCCGAGATCGATCGTGGCCGATCGGGATCAGGGCTTAGATCGATCGCAATCGTCGGATCATCGGCGATCGGACTGATCGCCGTGGTCCGAGATCGGTCGTGGCCGATCGGGATCAGGGCATGGATCGATCGCAACCGTCAGATCATCGGCGATCGGACCGATCGCCACGGTCTGAGATCAGTCGTGGCCAATTAGGATCAGGGCTTGGATCGATCACAACCGTCGGATCATCGGCGATCAGACTGATCACCGCGGTCTGAGATCGGTCATGGCCGATCGGGATCAGGGCTTGGATCGATAGCAACCGTCGGATCGTCGGCGATCGGACCGATCGCCGTGGTCCGAGATCGGTCGTGGCCGATCGGGATCAGGGCTTGGATCGATCGCAACCGTCGGATCGTCGGCGATCGAACCGATCGCCGCGGTCTGAGATCGGTCGTGGCCGATCGGGATCAGGGCCTGGATCAATCGCAACTATCGGATCATCGGCGATCAGATCGATCACTGCGGTCCGAGATCGGTCGTGACCGATCGGGATCAGGGCTTGGATCGATCACAACCGTCGGATCGTCAGTGATCGGACCGATCGCCATGGTCCGAGATCGGTCGTGGCCGATCGGGATCAGGGCTTGGATCGATCACAACCGTCGGATCGTCGGTGATCGAACGGATCACCGCGGTCCAAGATCGGTCGTGGTCGATCAGGATCAGGGCTTGGATCGATCGCAACCGTCGGACCGTCGGTGATCGAACCGATCGCCGCGGTCCGAGATCGGTCGTGACCGATCGAGATCAGGGCTTGGATCGATCGCAACTGTCGGATCGTCTATGATCGGACCGATCGCCACGGTCCGAGATCAAACATGGCCGATCGGGATTAGGGCTTGGATCGATTGCAACCGTCGGATTGTCGGCGATCGGACCGATCGCCGTAGTCCGAGATCAGTCGTGGTCGATCCGGATCAGGAATTGGATCGATCGCAACCGTCGGATCGACGGCGATCGGACCGATCGCCGCAGTCCGAGATCGGTTGTGGCCGATCGAGATCAGGGCTTGGATTAATCGCAACCGTCGGATCGTTGGCGATCGAACTGATCGCCGCGGTCCGAGATCGGTCGTGGCCGATCTGGATCAGGGCTTGGATCGATCGCAACCGTCGGATCATAAGCGATCCGACCGATCGCCTCGGTCCGAGATCGATCGTGGCCGATCGGGATCAGGGCTTAGATCGATCGCAATTGTCGGATCATCGGCGATCGGACTGATCGCCGTGGTCCGAGATCGGTCGTGGCCGATCGGATCAGGGCATGGATCGATCGCAACCGTCAGATCATCGGCGATCGGACCGATCGCCGCATCTGAGATCAGTCGTGGCCAATTGGAATCAGGGCTTGGATCGATCGCAACCGTCGGATCATCGGCGATCAGACCGATCGCCGCGGTCCGAGATCGGTCGTGGCCGATCGGGATCAGGGCTTGGATCAATCGCAACCATCGGATCATCGGTGATCGGACCGATCGACGCTGTCTGAGATCAATCGTGGCCGATCAGGATCAGGGCTTGGATCGATCGATACCGTTGGATCATCGGCGATCGGACCGATCGCCGTGGTCCAAGATCGGTCGTGGCCGATCGGGATCAGGGCTTGGATCGATTGCAAACGTCGGATCATCGGCGATCGGACCGATGGCAGCGGTCCGAGATCAGTCGCGGCCGATCGGGATCAGGGCTTGAATCGATCGCAACCATCGGATCGTCAGCAATCGGACCGATTGCCGCGGTCCGAGATCGATCGTGGTCGATCAGGATCAGTGCTTGGATCGATCGCAACCATCGGATCGTCAGCGATCGGACCGATCGCCGCAGTCCAAGATCGTTCGTAGCCGATCAGGATCAGGGCTTGGATCGATCGCAACCGTTGGATCATCAGCGATCGGACCGATCGCCGAGGTCCAAGATCGGTCGTGGCCGATCGGGATCAGGGCTTGGATCGATCGCAACATCGGATCGTCGATGATCGGACCGATCGCTGCGGTTCGAGATCGATCATGACTGATAGGGATCAGGGCTTGGATTGATCACAATCTTCAGATCGTCGGCGATCAGATCGATCGCCGCGGTCCGAGATAGGCCATGGCCGATCGGGATCAGGGCTTGGATCAATCGCAACCGTCTGATCATCGGTGATCGAACCGATCGCCACAGTTCGAGATTGGTCGTGGGCCTCGTGGCCGATCGGGATCAGGGCTTGGATCGATCGCAACCATCGGATCAACGGCGATCGGACCGATCTCCGTGGTCCGAGATCGGTCATGGCCGATTGAAATCAGGGCTTGGATCGATGGCAACCGTCGGATCGTTGGTGATCGAACCGATCGCCACGGTCCGAGATCGGTCATGGCCGATCGGGATCAAGGCTTGGATCGATCACAACCGTCGGATCGTCGACGATCGGACCGATCGCTGCGGTCCGAGGTCGGTCGTGGCCGATCGAGATCAGGGCTTGGATCGATCACAAACGTCGGATCGTCGGTGATCGATCGATCGCCGTGGTTCAATATCCATCATGTCTGATCGGGATCAGGGCTTGGATCGATCGCAACCGTCGGATCGTCGGCGATCGGACCGATCGCCATGGTCCGAGATCGGTCGTGGCCAATCGGGATAAGGGCTTGGATCGATCGCAACCGTCGGATCATCGGCGATCGGATAAGGGCTTGGATTGATCGCAACCGTCGGATCATCGGTGATCGAACCGATTGTCGCGGTCCTAGATCGGTCGTGGCCGATCGGGATCAGCGCTTGGATCGATCACAACCGTCGGATCGTCGGCGATCAGACCGATCACCACGGTCCGAGATCGGTCATGGCCGATCTGGATCAGGGCTTGGATCGATCGCAACCATCGGATCATCGGCGATCGGACCGATCGCCGCAGTTCGAGATCGATCATGGTCGATCGGGATCAGGGCTTGGATCGATCGCAACTGTCGGATCATTGGCGATCGGACAGATCGCCGCGGTCCGAGATCGGTCGTGGCCGATCGAGATTAGGGCTTGGATCGATCGCAACCGTCGGATTGTCGGTGATCGAACCGATCGCCACGGTCCAAGATCGGTCTTGGCCGATCAGGATCAGGGCTTGGATCGATCGCAACCGTTGGATCGTCGGCGATTGGACTGATCGCCACGGTCCAAGATCCGTCATGGCCGATCAGGATTAGGGCTTGGATCGATCACAAACGTCAGTCGTCGGCGATCGGACTGATTGCCATGGTCCGAGATCGGTCGTGGCCGATCGGGATTAGGGCTTGGATCGATCGGAACCGTCAGATCGTCGCGATCAGACCGATCGCCGCGGTTCGAGATCGGTCGTGGTCGATCAGGATTAGGGCTTGGATTAATCGTAACCGTCAGATCGTCGATGATCGGACCGTTCGCCGTGGTTCGCGATCGGTCATGGCCGATCAGGATCAGGGCTTGGATCGATCGCAATCGTCGGATCATCGGCGATCGGACCAATCCCCATGGTCCAAGATCGATCATGGCCGATCGGGATCAGGGCTTGGATCGATCGTAACCATCGGATCGTCAGTGATTGGACCGATCGCCGCGGTTTGAAATCGGTCGTGGCCGATCGGGATCAGGGCTTGGATCGATCGCAATCGTCGGATCGTTGGCGATCAGACCGATCACGTGGTCCGAGTTTGGCCGTGGTTGATCGGGATGAGGGCTTGGATCGATCATAACCGTCGGATCGTCAGTGATCAGATCGATCACCGCAGTCCGAGATCGGTCGTTGCCGATCGGGATAAGGGCTTGGATCGATCACAACCGTTGGATTATCGGCGATCGGACCGATCGCCGTGGTCCAAGATTGGTCATGGCTGATCGGGATAAGGGCTTGGATCGATCGCAACCGTCAGATCATCGGTGATCGGACCGATCGCCATTGTTCGAGATCGATCAGGGCCGATCGGAATCAGGGCTTGGATCGATTGCAACCGTCGGATCATCAGCGATCGAAAAGATCGCCACGGTCCAAGATCGGTCATGGCCGATCGAGAACAGGGCTTGGATTGATCGCAACCATCAGATCGTCGGCGATCGGACCGATCGCCGCGTTCCGAGGTCGGTCGTGGCCAATCGGGATCAGGGCTTGGATTGATCACAACCGTCGGATCGTCGGCGATCCGATCGATCGCCGTGGTTCGAGATCCGTCGTGGCCGATCGGGATCAGGGCTTGGATCGATCGCATCTGTCGGATTGTCAGCGATCAGACCGATCACCGCTGTCCGAGATCGGTCGTGGCCGATCGGGATAAGGGCTTGGATCGATCGCAACCGTCGGATCATCGGCGATCGGATCGATCGCCGTGGTCCGAGATCGATCGTGGCCGATCGGGATAAGGGCTTGGATCGATCGCAACCGTCAGATCATTGGCGATCAGACCGATCGCCGCTGTCCGTGATCGATCGTGGCCGATCTGGATCAGGGCTTGGATCGATCGCAACCATCGGATCGATGGCGATCGAACAGATCGCCATGGTCCAAGATTGATCGTGGCCGATCTGGATCAGGGCTTGGATCGATCGCAATCCTCGGATTGTCGACGATCGGACCAATCACCGCGGTCCGAGATCGGTTATGGCCGATCGGGATCAGGGCTTGGATCGATCGCAACTATCGAATCATCGGCGATCAGACCGATCGATGTGGTCCAAGATCGGTAGCGGCCGATCGGGATTAGGGCTTGGATCGATCGCAACCGTCGGCGATCGGACCGATCGCCGCGGTCCGAGATCGATCGTGGCCGATCGGGATCAGGGCTTTGATCGATCGCAATCGTCGGATCGTTGGCGATCAGACCGATCGCCACGGTCTGAGATCGGCCATGGTCGATCGGGATTAGGGCTTGGATCGATCGCAACCGTCGGATCATCGTGATCAGACCGATCGCTGCGGTCCGAGATCGGTCGTTGCCGATCGGGATCAGGGCTTGGATCGATCGCAACCGTCGGATCGTTGGCGATCGGACCGATCGCCGTTGTTCGAGATCGGTCAGGGCTGATCAGGATCAGGGCTTGGATCGATTGCAACCATCAGATCGTCAGTGATCAAAACGATCGCCACGGTCCGAGATCGATCGTGGCCGATCGGGATCAGGGCTTGGATCGATCGAAACCATCGGATCGTCGGCAATCGGACCGATCGCCGTGTTCTGAGGTTGGTCATGGTCGATCGGGATTAGGGCTTGGATCATTCGCAACCATCGGATTGTCGACGATCCGACCGATCGCCGTGGTTCGAGATCCGTCATGGTCGATCGGGATCAGGGCTTGGATCGATCGCAACCGTCGGATTGTCGGCGATCGGATCGATCACCATAGTCCAAGATCGGTCGTGGCCGATCGGGATCAGGGCTTGGATCGATCGTAACCGTTGGATCGTCAGTGATTGGACCGATCGCCGTGGTTCGAAATCGGTCGTGGCCGATCGGGATCAGGGCTTGGATCGATCGCAATCGTCGGATCGTTGGCGATCAGACCGATCGCCATGGTCCGAGATTGGCTGTGGTTGATCAGGATGAGGTCTTGGATCGATCGTAACCGTCGGATCGTCAGTGATTAGACCGATCACCGCAGTCCGAGATCGGTCGTTGCCGATCGGGATAAGGGCTTGGATCGATCACAACCGTCAGATCATCGGCGATTGGATCGATCGCTGCGGTCCAAGATTGGTCGTGGCCGATCGGGATAAGGGCTTGGATCGATCGCAACCGTTAGATCATTGGCGATCGGACCGATCGCCGTTGTTCGAGATCGGTCAGGGCCGATCAGAATCAGGGCTTGGATGATTGCAACCATCGGATCATCAGCGATCGAAAAGATCGCCACGGTCCAAGATCGGTCGTGGTCGATCGGGATCAGGGCTTGGATTGATCGCAACCATCATATCGTCGGCGATCGGACCGATCGCCGCGTTCCGAGGTTGGTCGTGGCCGATTGGGATCAGGGATTGGATCGATCGCAACCGTCGGATCATCAGCGATCCGATCGATCGCGTGGTTCGAGATCCGTCGTGGCCGATCGGGATTAGGGCTTGGATCGATCGCAACCGTCGGATCATCGGCGATCGGACCGATCGCCGCGGTCCGAGATCGGTCGTGGCCGATCGGGATAAGGGCTTGGATCGATCGCAACCGTCGGATCATCAGTGATCGGACCGATCGCCGCGGTCCGAGATCGGTCGTGGCCGATCGGGATAAGGGCTTGGATCGATCGCAACCGTCAGATCATCGGCGATCGGACCGATCGCCGCTGTCCAAGATCGATCGTGGCCGATCTGGATCAGGGCTTGGATCGATCGCAACCATCGGATCGATGGCGATCGGACAGATCGCCACGGTCCGAGATCGGTCATGGCCGATCAGGATTAGGGCTTGGATCGATCTAAACCATCGGATCGTCGACGATCGGACCGATCACCGCGTTCCGAGGTCGGTCGTGGCCGATCGGGATTAGGGCTTCGATCGTTCGCAACCATCGGATCGTCGGCGATCCGACCGATCGCCGTGGTTCGAGATTCGTCATGGTCGATCGGGATCAGGGCTTGGATTGATCGCAACCGTCAGATTGTCGACGATCGGACCAATCGCCGTGGTCCGAGATTGGTCGTGGCTGATCGATAAGGGCTTGGATTGATCGCAACCGTCGATCGACGGCGATCGAACCGATCGCCGCGGTCTGAGATCGATCGTGGCCGATATGGATTAGGGCTTGGATCGATCGCAACCGTCGGATCGTCGGCGATTGGAAGGATCGCCACAGTCCGAGATCGATCGTGGCCGATCTGGATCAGGGCTTGGATCGATCACAACCGTCGGATTGTCGGCGATCGGACCGATCGCCATGGTTCGAGATCGGTCGTGGTCGATCCGGATCAGGGCATGGATCGATAGCAACCGTCGGATCATCGGCGATCGGACCGATCGNTCGGATCGTCGCCGATCGGATCGATTGCGATGGTTCGAGATCGTTCATCGCCGACTAGGATCGATCAGGGCTTGGATCGATCGCAACCGTCGGATCATCGGCAATCGGACCGATCGCGTGGTCCGAGATCGGTCGTGGCCGATCGGGATCGATCAGGGTTTGGATCGATCGCAACCGTCGGATCGTCGGCGATCGGACCGATCGCCGTGGTCCAAGATCGGTCGTGGCCGATCGAGATCAGGGCTTGGATCGATCGCAACCATTGGATCATCGGCGATCGGACCGATCGCTGCGGTCCAAGATCAGTCGGGGCCGATCGGGATCAGGGCTTGGATCGATCACAACCGTCGGATCATCGGCAATCGGACGATCGCCGCAGTCTGAGATCGGTCGTGACCGATCGGGATCAGGGCTTGGATCGATCGCAACTGTTGGATCGTCGGTGATCGGACCGATCGCCACTATCCGAGATCGGTCATGGCCGATCGGGATTGATCAGGGCTTGGATCGATCGCACCGTCGGATCGTCGGCGATCGGACCGATCACTGTGGTTGAGATCGGTCATGATCGATCGAAATTAGGGCTTGGATCGATCGCAACCGTCAGATCGTCGGCGATCGGACCGATCGCCGCGGTCCGAGATCGGTCGTGGCCGATCGGGATCGATCAGGGCTTGGATCGATCGCAACCGTCGGATCGTCGGTGATCGGACCAATCACCGTGGTCCGAGATCGGTCGTGGCCGATCGGGATCAGGGCTTGGATCGATCGCAACTGTCAGATCGTCGGTGATTGGATCGATCGCCGCGGTCTGAGATCGGTCGTGGCCGATTGGGATCGATCAGGGCTTGGATCGATCGCAACCGTCAAATCGTCGGCGATAGGACCGATCACCGCGGTCTGAGATCGGTCGTGGCCGATAGTGATCAGGGCTTGGATCGATCACAATCGTCAGATCGTCGGCGATCGGACCGATCGCCGCGGTCCGAGATCGATCGTGGCCGATCGGGATCATGGCCTAGATCGATCGCAACTGTCGGATCATCGGCAATCATACCGATTGTCGTGGTTCGAGATCGGTCGTGACTGATCGGAATCAGGGCTTGGATCGATCGCAACCGTCAGATCGTCGGTGATCGGACCGATCGCCGCGGTCCGAGATCGATCGTGGCGGATCGGGATCGGGACTTGGATCGATCACAACCATCAGATCGTCGGTGATCGGACGGATCGCCATGGTCCAAGATCGGTCGTGGTCGATCAGGATCAGGGCTTGGATCGATCGCAACCGTCGGATTGTCGGTGATCGGACCGATCAACGTGGTTCGAGATCGGTCATGACCGATCGAGATCAGGGCTTGGATCGATCGCAACCGTCGGATCGTCGGTGATCGGGCCGATCGCCGTGGTCCGATATTGGTCGTGGCCGATCGGGATCAGGGCTTGGATCGATCGCAACCATCGGATTGTCGGCGATCGGATTGATCGCCGCAGTCCGAGTTTGGCCGTGGCCGATCGGGATCAAGCTTGGATCGATTGCAACCATTGGATCATCAGCGATCGGACCGATCGCCGCCGTCCGAGATCGATCGTGGCCGATCGGGATCATGGCTTGGATTGATCGCAACCGTCGGATCGTCGGCGATCGAAATGATCGCCACGGTCCGAAAACGATCGTGGCCGATCAGGATCAGGGCTTGGATCGATCGCAACCCTCGGATCGTCGGTGATTGGACCGATCGCCGCATTCCGAGGTCGGTCATGGCCGATCGGGATCAGGGCTTGGATGATCGCAACCGTCACAATCGATCCGACCGATCGCCGTGGTTCGAGATCTGTCGTGGCTGATCAGGATCAGGGCTTGGATCGATGGAAAAGTCGAATTGTCGGCGATCGGACCGATCGCCACGGTCCGAGATCGGTCGTGGCCGATCGGGATAAGGGCCTGGCTCGATCGCAACCGTCGGATCGTCGGCGATCGGACCGATCGCCGCGGTGCGAGATCGGTCGTGGCCGATCGGGATAAGGGCTTGGATAGATCGCAACCGTTGGATCATCGGCGATCAGACCAATCGCCGCGTCCGAGATCGATCGTGGCCGATCTGGATCAGGGCTTGGATCGATCAACCGTCGGATCGTTGGCGATCGGACCGATCGCTGCGGTCAGAGATTGATCGTGGCTGATCTGGATCAGGGTTTGGATCGATCGCAACCATAGGATTGTCGGCGATCGGACCGATCACCATAGTCCGAGATCGGTCATGGTCGATCCGGATCAGGGCTTGGATCGATCGCAAACCGTCAGATCGTCGGCAATCGGACCGATTACCGCAGTCCGAGATCGGTCGTGGCCGATCAGATCAGGGCTTGGATCGATTGCAACCGTCGGATCGTCAGCGATCGGACCGATCGCCATGGTCCGAGATCGGTTGGTCCATCGGGATCAGGGCTTGGATCGATTGCAACCGTCGGATCGTCGGTGATCGAACCGATCGCTGCGGTCTGAGATCGGTCATTACCGATTGGGATTAGGGCTTGGATCGATCGCAACCATCGGATCGTCGGCGATCGGACCGATCACTGCGGTCCAAGATCGATCGTGGTCGATCAGGATCAGGGCTTGGATCAATCGCAACCGTCAGATCATCGGCGATCGACCAATCGCCGTGGTCCGAGATCGGTCGTGGCTGATCGAGATCAGGCTTGGATCAATCGCAACCGTCAGATCATCGGCGATCGGACCAATCGCCGCGGTCCGAGATCGGTCGTGGCCGATCGGGATCAGGGCTTGGATCAATCACAACCGTCATATCATCAGCGATCGGACCGATCGCCGTGGCCCAAGATCGGTCGTGGTCGATCGGGATCAGGGCTTGGATCGATCGCAACCATCGGATCGTCGGTGATCGGACCGATCGCCGCGGTCCGAGATCTGTCGTGGGCCGATCGGGATCAGGGCTTGGATCGATCGCAACCGTCGGATCGTCGGCGGTCCGACCGATTGCCATGGTTCAAAATCCATCATGGCCGATCGAGATTAGGGCTTGGATCGATTGCAACCGTCAGATTGTCGGCGATCGGACCGATCGCGGTGGTCCAAGATCGGTCGTGGCCGATCGGGATAAGGGCTTGGATCGATCACAACCATCAGATCGTCGGCGATCGGACCAATCGCCGTGGTCCGAGATCGGTCGGCTGATCTGGATCAGGGCTTGGATCGATCGCAACCGTCGGATCGTCAGCGATCGGACTGATCGCCTCGGTCCGAGATCGATCGTGGCCGATCTGGATCAGGGCTTGGATCGATCGCAATCGTCGGATTGTCGGCGATCGACCGATCGCCGTGGTCCGAGATCGGTCGTGGTTGATCCGGATCAGGAATTGGATCGATCGCAACCGTCGGATTATCGATGATCAGACCGATCGCCGCAGTTCGAGATCGGTCGTGGTCGATCGAGATCAGGGAAGGATCAATCACAACCATCGGATCGTCGGCGATCGGACTGATCGCCGCGGTCCGAGATCGTCATGGTCCATCGGGATCAGGGCTTGGATCGATCGCAACCATCGGATCATCGTGATCAGATCGATCGCCGCGGTTCAAGATCGATCGTGGCCGATCCGGATCAGGGCTTGGATCGATTGTAACCATCGGATCGTCGGCGATCGGACCGATCGCCGCAGTCCGAGATCGGTCGTGGCCGATCGGGATTAGGGCTTTGATCGATCACAACTGTCGGATCGTCGGCGATCGAACCGAACGCCGCGGTCCGAGGTCGGTCGTGGCCGATCCGGATCGATCAGGGCTTGGATCGATCGCAAACGTCGGATCATCGGCGATCGGACCGATCGCCGCGGTTTGAGATCGGTCGTGGCCGATCGGGATCAGGGCTTTGATCAATCGCAACCGTCGGATGCTCGGTGATCGGACCGGTCGCCGCGGTTCGATATCGGTCGTGGTCGATCAGGATCAGGGCTTGGATTGATCGCAACTATCGGATCATCGGCGATCGGACTGATCGCCGCGGTCCAAGATCGGTCGTGGCTGATCTGGATCAGGGCCTGGATTGATCGCAACTGTCGGATCATCGGCGATCAGACCAATCGCCACGATCCGAGATCGATCGTGACCGATCGGGATTAGGGCTTGGATCGATCGCAACCATAGGATCGTCGGTGATCGGACCGATCGCCGCGGTCCGAGATCGATCATGGCGGATCGGGATCAGGGCTTGGATCGATCGCAACCATCGGATCGTCGGCGATCGGACCGATCGCCGCGGTCCGATATCGGTCGTGGTCAATCTGGATCAGGGCTTGGATCGATCGCAACCGTCGGTTCATCGGCAATCAGACCGATCGCCGCGGTCCGAGATCGGTCGTGGCCAATCGGGATCAGGGCTTGGATCGATCGCAACCGTCGAATCGTCGGCGATCGGACCGATCGTCGTGGTCTGAGATCGGTCATGGCCGATCGGGATCAGGGCTTGGATGAATCACAACCGTCGGATCGTCGGCGATCGAACCGATCGCCGCAGTCCGAGATCGATCGTGGCCAATCGGGATCGATCAGGGCTTGGATCGATCACAAAGTTGGATCATCGGCGATCGGACCAATCACCGCGGTCCGAGATCGGTCGTGGCCGATCGGGATCAGGGCTTTGATCGATCGCAACCGTCAGATAGTCGACGATCGAACCGATCGCTGCGGTCCGAGATCGGTCGTGGTCGATCAAGATCAGTGCTCGGATCGATTGCAACCGTCAGATCATTGGCGATCGGACTGATCGCCGTGGTCCGAGATCGGTCGTGGCCAATCGGGATCAGGGCCTGGATCGATCGCAACTATCGGATCATCGGCGATCAGATCGATCACCGCGGTCCGAGATCGGTTGTGACCGATCGAGATCAGGGATTGGATCGATCGCAACCGTCGGATCGTTGGTGATCGGACCGATCGCCATTGTTTGAGATCGATCGTGGCCGATCAGGATCAGGGCTTGGATCGATCACAACCATCGGATCATCGGTGATCGGATGGATCACCGCGGTCCAAGATCGGTCGTGGTTGATCAGGATCAGGGCTTGGATTGATCGCAACCGTCGGATCATCGGTGATCGAACCAATCGCCGCGGTCTGAGATCGGTCGTGACCGATCGGGATCAGGGCTTGGATTGATCACAACTGTCGGATCGTCTGTGATCGGACCGATCACCACGGTCCGAGATCGAATGTGGCCGATCGGGATTAGGGCTTGGATCGATCGCAACCGTCAAATTGTCGGCGATCAGACCGATCGCCGTGGTCCGAGATCGGTCGTGGTCGATTCGGATCAGGAACTGGATCGATCGCAACCGTCGGATCGTCAGCGATCGGATCGATCGCCGCAGTCCGAGATCAGTCGTGGCCGATCGAGATCAGGGCTTGGATTGATCGCAACCGTCGGATCGTCGGCGATAGGACCGATCGCAGCGGTCCGAGATCGGTCGTGGCCGATCTGGATCAGGGCTTGGATCGATCCCAATCGTCGGATCGTAAGCGATCGGACCGATTGCCTCGGTCCGAGATCGATCGTGGCCGATCTGGATTAGGGCTTGGATCGATCGCAACCGTCAGATTATTGGCGATCGGACCGATCACCGTGGTCTGAGATCGGTCGTGGTCGATCCGGATCAGGAATTGGATCGATCGCAACCATCAGATCGTCGGCGATCCGACCGATCGCCGTAGTCCGAGATCGGTCGTGGCCGATCGAGATTAGGGCTTGGATCGATCGCAACCGTCGGATCGTCGGCGATCGGACTGATCGCCATGGTCTAAAATTGGTCATGGTCGATCCAGATCAGGAATTGGATCGATCGCAACCGTCGAATCGTCGGCGATCGGACCGATCGCCGCAGTCTGAGATCGATCATGGCCGATCGAGATCATGGCTTGGATCGATCGCAACCGTCGGATCGTCGGCGATCGAACCGATCGCCTCGGTCCGAGGTCAGTCGTGGCCGATCGGGATCAGGGCTTGGATCGATCACAACTGTCGGATCGTCCGCGATCCGACCGATAGCCGTGGTTCAAGATCCATCGTGGCCGATCGTGATCAGGGCTTGGATCAATCGCAACCGTCGGATCATCGGCGATCGGACCGATCGCCATGGTCCGAGATCGGTCGTGACCGATCTGGATCAGGGCTTGGATCGATCGCAACCGTTGGATCATCGACGATCGGACCGATCGCCGCAGTTTGAGATCGATCATGGCCGATCGGGATCAGAGCTTGGATCGATCGTAACCATCGAATCATCGGTGATCGGACAGATCGCCACGGTCCGAGATCCGTCGTGGCCGATCGGGATGAGGGCTTGGATCGATCGTAACTGTCGGATCGTCAGCGATCGGACCAATCGCCGTGGTCCAAGATCGGTCGTGGCCGATCTCGATCAGGGCTTGGATCGATCGCAACCGTCGGATTGTCGGTGATCGAACCGATCGCCGCGGTCTGAGATCGGTCATGGCCGATCGGGATCGATCAGGGCTTGGATCTATCACAACGTCGGATCATCGGCGATCGGACCGATCGCCGCGGTCCGAGATCGATCGTGGCCGATCGGGATCAGGGCTTTGATCGATCGCAATCGTCGGATAGTCAGCGATCGGACCGATCGCCGCGGTCTGAGATCGGTCGTGGTCGTTCAGGATCAGGGCTTGGATCGATCGCAACCGTCGGATCATCGGCGATCGGATCGATCGCCACGATCCGAGATCGATCGTGGCCGATCGGGATCAGTGCCTGGATCGATCGCAACTATCGGATCATTGGCGATCAGACTGATCGCCGCGGTCCGAGATCGGTCATGACCGATCGGGATCAGGGCTTGGATCGATCGCAACCGTCGGATCATCGGTGATCGGACCGATCGCCGTGGTCCGAGATCATTCGTGACCGATCGGGATCAGGGCTTGGATCGATCGCAACCATTGGTCGTCGGCGATCGGACCGATCGCCGCGGTCCAAGATCGGTCATGGCCGATCGGGATCAGGGCTTGGATCGATCGCAACCATTGGATCGTCGGCGATCGGACTAATCACCGAGGTCCGAGATCGATCGTGGCCGATCGAGATCAGGGCTTGGATCGATCGCAACCATCGGATCGTCGACGATCGGACCGATCGCCGTGGTCCGAGATTGGTCCTGGCCGATCGGGATCATGGCTTGGATCGATCGCAACCGTCAGATCGTCGGTGGTTAGACCGATCGCTGCGGTCCGAGATCGGTCATAGCCGATCGGGATCAGGGCTTGGATCGATCGCAACCGTCGGATCCTCGGCGATCGGATTGATCGCTGCGGTCCGAGATCTGTCGTGGCCGATCGGGATTAGGGCTTGGATCGATCAGAACCGTCGAATCATCGGTGATCAAACCGATCGCCGCGGTCCGAGATCGATCGTGGCCGATCGGGATCGATCAGGGCTTGGATCGATCGCAAATGTTGGATCGTCGGCGATCGGACCAATCGCCGCGGTCCGAGATCGGTCGTGGCCGATCGGGATCAGGGATTGGATCGATCGCAACCGTTGGATCGTCAGCGATCGGACCGATCGCCGCGGTCCGAGATCCGTTGTGGCCGATCAGGATCAGGGCTTGGATCGATCGCAAACGTCAGTCGTTGGCGATCGGACTGATTATCGTGGTCCGAGATCGGTCGTGGCCGATAGGGATTAGGGCTTGGATCGATCGCAACCGTCGGATCGTCAGCGATCGAACTGATTGCCATGGTTCGAGATCGGTCGTGGTCGATAAGGATTAGGGCTTGGATCGATGGCAACCATCAGATCGTCGGTGATCGGACCGTTCGCCGCGGTCTGAGATCGATCGTGGCCGATCGGGATCAGGGCTTGGATTGATCGCAACCGTCGGATCATCGGTGATCGGACCGATCGCCGCGGTCCAAGATCGGTCGTGGCCGATCAGGATCAGGGCTTGGATCGATCGCAACCGTCGGATCGTCAGCGATTGGACCGATCACCGCGGTCCGAAATCGGTCATGGCCGATCGGGATCAGGGCTTGGATCGATCGCAATCGTTGGATCGTTGGCGATCAGACCGATCGCCGTGGTCCGAGATCGACCGTGGTTGATCGGGATCAGGGCTTGGATCGATCGCAACCGTTGGATCGTCGGTGATCAAACCGATCACCGCAGTCCAAGATTGGTCGTTGCCTATCGGGATCAGGGCTTGGATCGATCCCAACTGTCGGATCATCGGCGATCGAACCGATCGCCGTTGTTCGAGATCGGTTGGGGCCAATCGAAATCAGGGCATGGATCGATTGCAACCGTCGGATCATCAGTGATCGAAAAGATCGCCACGGTCCGAGATCGGTCGTGGCCAATCGGGATCAGGGCTTGGATCGATCGCAACCATCAGATCGTCGGTGATCGGACCGATCACCGTGTTCCGAGGTCGGTCGTGGCCGATCGGGATCAGGGCTTGGATCGATCGCAACCATCAGATCGTCGGCGATCCGACCGATCGCCGTGGTTCGAGATCCGTCATGGCCGATCGGGATCAGGGCTTGGATCGATCGCAACCATCGGATTGTCAGCGATCGGAGCGATCACCGCGGTCCGAGATCGGTCGTGGCCGATCGGGATAAGGGCTTGGATCGATCACAACCATCGGATCGACGACGATCGGACCGATCGCCGTGGTCCGAGATCGATCGTGGCTGATCTGGATCAGGGCTTGGATCGATCGCAACCGTTGGATTGTCGGCGATCGGACTGATCGCCGCGGTCCGAGATTGGTTATGGCCGATCGAGATCAGGGCTTGGATCGATCGCAACTATCGGTTCATCGGTGATCGGACCGATCACCGCGGTCCAAGATCGGTCGTGGCCGATCGGGATTAGGGCTTGGATCGATCGCAACCGTCGGATCATCGGCGATCGGACTGATTGCCGCGGTCCGAGATCGGTCGTGGCCGATCGGGATCAGGGCTTGGATCGATCGCAATCATCGGATCGTTGGCGATCCGACCGATCGCCATGGTCCGAGATCGGCCGTGGTCGATCGGGATCAGGGCTTGGATCGATCGCAACCGTCGGATCGTCGGCGATCCGACCGATCGCCGCGGTCCGAGATCGGTCGTTGCCGATCGAGATCAGGGCTTGGATCGATCGCAATCGTCGGATCGTCGGCGATCAAACCGATCGCCGTTGTTCGAGATCGATCGGGGCCAATCGGGATCAGGGCTTGGATCGATTGCAACCATCGGATCGTCAGTGATCGAAACGATCGCCACGGTCCGAGATTGGTCGTGGCCGATCGGTAACAGGGCTAGGATCGATCGCAACCATCGGATCGTCGGCGATCGGACTGATCGCCGCGTTCCGAGGTCGGTCGTGGCCGATCGGGATCAGGGCTTGGATCGTTCGCAACCGTCGGATCGTTGGCGATCCAACCGATCGCCGTGGTTTGAGATCCGTCATGGCCGATCGGGATTAGGGCTTGGATTGATCGCAACCGTCGGATTGTCGGAGATCGGACCTATCGCCGCGGTTCGAGATCGGTCATGGCCGATCGGGATAAGGGCTTGGATTGATCGCAACCGTCGATCGTCGGTGATCGGACCGATCGCCACGGTCCAAGATCGATCGTGGCCGATCTGGATCATGGCTTGGATCGATCGCAATCATCGGATCGTCGGCTATCGGAAGGATCGCCACAGTCCGAGATCGATCGTGGCCGATCTGGATCAGGGCTTGGATCGATCGCAACAATCGGATTGTCGGCGATCAAACCGATCCCTGCAGTCCGAGATCTGTCGTGGTCGATCCGGATAAGGGCATTGATCGATAGCAACCGTCGGATCGTCGGCAATCGGACCGATCGCCGCAGTCCAGGATCGGTCGTGGCCGATTGAGATCAAGGCTTGGATCGATCGTAACCGTCGGATCGTCAGCGATCGGACTGATCGCCACGGTCCGAGATCGTTCGTGGTCCATTAGGATTAGGGCTTGGATCGATTGCAACCGTCGATCATCGGTGATCGGACCGATCGCCACGGTTCGAGATCGGTCGTGGCCGATCCGGATCAGGGCTTGGATCGATCGCAACCGTCGGATCATCAGCGATCGAACTGATCGCCGTAGTCTGAGATCGGTCGTGGCCGATCGGGATCGATCAGGGCTTGGATCGATCGCAAACGTCGGATCATCGGTGATCGGACCGATCGCCACGGTCCGAGATCGGTCGTGGCCGATCTGGATCGATCAGGGCTTGGATCGATCGCAAACGTCGGATCATCGGTGATTGGACCGATCGCCGCGGTCCGAGATCGGTCGTGGCCGATCGGGATCAGGGCTTTGATCGATTGCAACCCTCGGATCATCGAGGATCGGACCGATCGCCGCGGTCCGAGATCGGTCGTGGCCGATCGGGATCAGGGCTTGGATCGATCGCAACCGTCGGATCATCGATGATCGGACCGATCATCGTGGTTCGAGATCGGTCATAGTCAATCCGGATCAGGGCTTGGATCGATCGCAACCGTTGGATCATCGGTGATCGGATTGATCGCCGCGGTCCGAGATCAGTCGTGGCCGATCAGGATCGGTCAGGGCTTGGATCGATCGTAAACGTTGGATCATCGCTGATTGGACCGATCGCCGCGTTCCGAGATCGGTCGTGGCCGATCAGGATCAGGGCTTTGATCGATCGCAACCCTCGGATCATCGGGGATCGGACCGATCGCCGCGGTCCGAGATCGGTCGTGGCCGATCGGGATCAGGGCTTGGATCGATCGCAACCGTCGGATCGTTGGTGATCGGACCGATCGCCGCGGTCCAAGATCAATCGTGGTCAATTCGGATCAGGGCTTGGATCGATCGCAACCATTGGATCATTGGCGATCGGACCGATCGCCACGGTCCTAGATCGGTCGTGGCCGATCGGGATCAGGGCTTGGATCGATCGCAACCGTCGGATCGTCGGCGATCGACCGATCGCCGAGATCGGTCGTGGCCGATCGGGATCGATCGAGGATCGGCGATCGAACCGATGCCGCATCGAGATCGGTCGTGGCCGATCGGGATCAGGGCTTGGATCGATTGCAAATGTCGGATCATCGGTGATCGGACCGATCGCCATGGTCTGAGATCGGTCGTGGCCGATCTGGATCAGGGCTTTGATCGATCGCAACCATCGGATAGTCGGCGATCGGATCGATCGCCGCGGTTCGAGATCGGTCATGGTCGATCAGGATCAGTGCTTGGATCGATCGCAACCATCGGATCGTCGGCGATTAGACCGATCGCCGCAGTTCGAGATCGGCCATGGCCGATCGGGATCAGGGCCTGGATCGATAGCAACTATTGGATCATCGGCGATCAGACCGATTGCCGCGGTTCGAGATCGGTCGTGACTGATCGGAATCAGGGCTTGGATCGATCGCAATCGTCGGATCATTGGCGATCGGACCGATCGCCGCGTTCCGAGGTCGGTCGTGGCCGATCGGGATCAGGGCTTGGATCGATCGCAACCGTCGGATCATCGGCGATCTGACCGATCGCCATGGTTCGAGATCTGTCATGGCCGATCAGGATCAGGGCTTGGATCGATCGCAACCATCGGATTGTCGGCGATCGGACCGATCACCGGTCCGAGATCGATCGTGGCCGATCTGGATCAGGGCTTGGATCGTTCACAACCGTCGGATCATCGGCGATCGGACCGATCGCCGTGGTCTGAGATCGATCATGGCCGATGTGGATTAGGGCTTGGATCGATCGCAACCATCGGATTGTGGCGATCGGACCGATCGCCGCAGTCCGAGATCGATCGTGGTCGATCTGGATCGGGGCTTGGATTGATCGCAACCGTCGGATCATCGGCGATCGGACCGATCGCCGCAGTCCGAGATCGGTCGCGGCCGATCGAGATCAGGGCTTGGATCGATTCAACCATCGGATCGTCGGCGATCGGGCCGATCGCCGCGGTCCGAGATCGGTCGTGGTCCATCAAGATCAGGGCTTGGATCGATCGCAACTATCGGATTGTCGGCGATCGGACCGATCGCCGCAGTTTGAGATCGGTCGTGGTCGATCCGGATCAGGGCTTGGATCGATCGCAACCATCGGACTGTCGGCGATCGGACCGATCGCCGCAGTCTGAGATCGGTCGTGGCCAATCGAGATCAGGGCTTGGATCGATTGCAACCGTCGGATCGTCGGCGATCGGACCGATCGCCGTGGTTCGAGATCGGTCGTGGCCGATCCGGATCAGGGCTTGGATCGATCGTAACCGTCGGATCATCAGCGATCGGACCGATCGCCGCGGTCCGAGATAGGTCGTGACCGATCGAGATCAGGGCTTTGATCGATCGCGACCGTCGAATCGTCGGCGATCGAACCGATCGCAGTGGTCCGAGATCGGTCATGGCCGATCGGGATCAGGGCTTTGATCGATCGCAACCGTCGGATCGTCGGCGGTCGAAACGATCGCCATGGTACGAGATCGGTCGTGGCCGATCGGTATCGATCAGGGCTTTGATGAATGAAAAAGAGGATTTTGTAACTTTTGTGTTCGCTATTATCTCCAAATGTTTGTTCTTATCACTCGACCTTGGCCGAGATTTTTGATAAGTGAGACCGATCACCGTGGTCCGAGATCGATCGTGACCGATTGGGATTAGGGCTTGGATCGATCGCAACCATCGGATCATCGGCGATCGGACCGATCGCCGCGGTCCGAGATCGGTCATGGCCGATCGGGATCAGGGCTTGGATCGATCGCAACTGTTAGATCGTTGGCATCAGACCGATCCCCGCAGTCCGAGATCAATCGTGACCGATCGAAATAAGGGCTTGGATCGATCGCAACCGTCGGATCATCGGAGATCGGACCGATCTCCATGGTCCGAGATCGATCGTGGCCGATCTGGAGCAGGGCTTGGATCGATCGCAACCGTCAGATTGTCGGCGATCGGACCGATCGCCGCAGTCCAAGATCGGTCGTGGTCGATTCAGATCAGGGCTTGGATCGATCGCAACCGTCGGATCATCGGCGATCGGGCCGATCGCTGCAGTTCGAGATCGGTCATGGCCGATCGAGATCAGGGCTTGGATCGATCGCAACCGTCGGATCGTCGACGATCGGACCGATCGCTGCGGTCCGAGATCGGTCGTGGTCCATCGGGATCAGGGCTAGGAACGATCGCAACCGTCGGATCGTCGGTGATCGGACCGATCCCCGCGGTTCGAGATTGGTCATGGCCGATCCGTATCAGGGCTTGGATCGATCGCAACCGTAGGATCATCGGCGATCGGACCGATTGCCGCGGTCCGAGATCGGTCGTGGCCGATCGGGATCAGGGCTTTGATCGATCGCAACCGTCGGATCGTCGGCGGTCGAAATGATCGCCACGGTACGAGATCGGTCGTGGCTGATCGGGATCGATCAGGGCTTTGATGAATGAAAAAGAGGATTTTTGTAACTTTTGTGTCCGCTATTATCTCCAAATGTTTGTTCTTATCACTCGACCTTGGCCGATATTTTTGATAAGTGAGACCGATCACCGCGGTCTGAGATCGGTCGTGCCCGATCGGTATCAGGGCCTGGATCGATCGCAACTATTGGATCATCGGCGATCGGACCGATCGCCGCGATCCGAGATCGGTCGTGACCGATCTGGATTAGGGCTTGGATTGATCACAACCGTCGGATCGTCGGCGATCGGACCGATCCCCACGGTTCGAGATCGGTCGTAGTCGATCAGGATCAGGGCTTGGATCGATCACAACCGTCAGATCATCGGCGATCAGACCGATCGCCGCGGTCCAAAATTGGTCGTGGCCGGTCGGGATCAGGGCTTGGATCGATCGCAACCGTCGGATCATCAGCGATCGGAACGATCGCCGCGGTCTGAGATCGATCGTGGTCGATCAGGATCAGGGATTGGATCGATCGCAATTGTTGGATCGTTGGCGATCAGACCGATCGCCGCGGTCCGAGATCGGCCGTGGTTGATCGAGATCAGGGCGGCGGTTGCGATCGATCGCAACCGTCGGATCGTCGGTGATCAGATCGATCGCCGCGGTCCGAGATCGGTCGTGGCTGATCGGGATCAGGGCTTGGATCGTCGCAACCATCGGATCGTCGGTGATCCGACCGATCGCTGGGGTTCGAGATCCATCGTGGCCGATCAGGATCGGGGCTTGGATTGATCGCAACCGTTGGATTATCGGCGATCGGACCGATCACCGCAGTCCGAGATCGATCGTGGCCGATCTGGATCAGGGCTTGGATCGTTCGCAACCGTTGGATCGTCGGTGATCGGACCGATCGCCATGGTCCAAGATCGATCATGGCCGATTTGGATCAGGGCTTGGATCGATCGCAACCGTCGGATTGTCTGCGATCGGACCGATCGCCGCAGTCCGAGATCGATCGTGGTCAATCCGGATCAGGGCTTGGATCGATCGCAACCGTCAGATCGTTGGCGATCAAACCGATCGCCGCAGTCCGAGATCGGTCGTGGCCGATCGAGATCAGGGCTTGGATCGATTGCAACCGTCGAATCATCGGCGATCAGATCGATCGCTGCGGTCCGAGATCGGTCGTGGTCCATCGGGATCAGGGCTTGGATCGATCGCAACCATCAGATTGTCGGTGATCGAACCGATCGCCGCAGTCCAAGATCGGTCGTGGTCGATGTAGATCAGGGCTTGGATCGATCGCACCCATCAGATCGTTGGCGATCGGACCGATCGCCGCAGTCCGAGATCTGTCGTGGCCGATCCGGATCAAGGCTTGGATCGATCGTAACCGTCGGATCGTCGGCGATCGGACCGATCGCCGTGGTCCGAGATAGGTCGTGGCCGATCAGGATCAGGGCTTTGATCGATCGCAATCATCGGATCGTCGGCGATCGAACCGATCGCAGCAGTCCGAGATCGGTCGTGGCCGATTAGGATCGATCAGGGCTTGGATTGATCACAACTGTCGGATCGTCGGCGATCGGACCGATCGCCTTGGTTCGAGATCGGTCGTGGCCGATCGGGATCAGGGCCTGCATCATCGTAACTGTCGGATCATCGGCGATCGGACCGATCACCGCAGTCCGAGTTCGGTCGTGACCGATCGGGATTAGGGCTTGAATCGATCGCAACCGTCGGATGATCGGTGATCGGACCGATCGCCGCGGTCCGAGATCGGTCATGGCCGATCGGGATCAGGGCTTGGATCGATCGCAACTGTCGGATCGTTGGCGATCAGACCGATCGCCGCAGTTCAAGATCGGTCATGACCGATCGGGATAAGGGCTTGGATCGATCGCAACCATCGGATCGTCGGCGATCAGACAGATCTCCGCGGTCCGAGATCGATCGTGGCCGATCTGGATCACGGCTTGGATCGATCGCAGCCGTCGGATGGTCGGTGATCGGACCGATCGTCGTGGTCCGAGATCGATCGTGGCCGATCTAGATCAGGGCTTGGATCGATCGCAACCGTCGGATTGTCGGCGATCGGACCGATCGCCGCAGTCCGAGATTGGTCGTGGCCGATCGAGATCAGGGCTTGGATCGATCGCAACCGTCGATCGTCGGCGATCGAACCGATCGCCGTGGTCCAAGATCGGTCATGGTCCATCGGGATCAGGGCTAGGATCGATCGCAACCGTCGGATCGTCGGTGATCGGACCGATCACCGCGGTTCGAGATTGGTCATTGCCGATCCGGATCAGGCTTGGATCGATCGCAACTGTCGGATCGTTGGTGATCGGACCGATCGCCGCGGTCCGAGATCGGTCGTGGCCGATCGGGATCAGGGCTTTGATCGATCGCAATCGTCGGATCGTCGGCGGTCGAACCGATCGCCACGGTACGAGATCGGTCGTGGCCGATCGGGATCGATCATGGCTTGGATCGATCGCAACTGTCGGATCGTCGACGATCGGACTGATCACCGCGGTTCGAGATCGGTCGTGGCCGATCGGTATCAGGGCCTCGATCGATCGCAACTGTCGGATCATCGGCGATCGGACCGATTGCCGCAGTCTGAGATCGGTCGTGACCGATCGGGATTAGGGGTTGGATTGATCGCAACCATCGGATCATCCGTGATCGGACCGATCCCCGCAGTCCGAGATCGGTCGTAGTCGATAAGGATCAGGGCTTGGATCGATCGCAACCGTCAGATCATCGGCGATCGGACCGATCGCTGCGATCCAAAATTGGTCGTGGCTGGTCGGGATCATGGCTTGGATCGATCGTAACCGTCTAATCGTTGGCGATCCGACCGATCGCCGTGGTTCGAGATCCGTCGTGGCCAATCGGGATCAGGGCTTGGATCGATCGCAACCATCGGATCGTCGGTGATCGGACCTATCGCCGCGGTTCGAGATCGATCGTGGCCGATCTGGATCAGGGCTTGGATCGATCGCAACCGTCGGATTGTCGGCGATCGGAACGATCGCCGCGGTTCGAGTTCGGTCGTGGCCGATCGGGATAAGGGCTTGGATCGATCGAAACCATCGGATCGTAGGCGATCGAACCAATCGCCGCGGTTCGAGATCGGTCGGGGCCGATCGGGATAAGGGCTTAGATCGCAACAGTCGGATCGTCGGCGATCGGACCGATCGCCGCGGTCCGAGATCGGTCGTGGCCGAACGGGATAAGGGCTTAGATCGATCACAACCGTCGGATCGTCGGCGATCGAACCGATCGCCGTTGTTCGAGATCGATCGTGGCCAATCTGGATCAGGGCTTGGATCGATCACAACCATCGGATCGTCGGCGATCGGACCGATCTCCGTGGTCCGAGATCGATCGTGGCCGATCTGGATCAGGGCTTGGATCGATCGCAACCATCGGATTGTCGGCGATCGGACCGATCGCCGTTGTTCGAGATCGGTCGGGGTCAATCGGGATCAGGGCTTAAATCGATTACAACCGTCCGATCGTCAGCGATCGAAACGATAGCCACGGTCTGAGATCGGTCGTGGCCGATCGGGATCAGGGCTTGGATCGATCGCAACCGTCTGATCGTCGGCGATCCGACCGATCGCCATGGTTCAAGATCCATCGTGGCCGATCGGGATCAGGGCTTGGATCGATCGCAACCGTCGTATTGTCGGCAATCGTACCGATCGCCGCGGTTCGAGATCGGTCATGGCCGATCGGGATAAGGGCTTGGACCGATCACAACCGTTGGATCGTCGGCGATCGGACCGATCGCCGCGGTCTGAGAATGGTCGTGGCCGATCGGGATAAGGGCTTGGATCGATCACAACCGTCGGATTGTCGGCGATAGGACCGATCGCCATGGTCCGAGATCGATCGTGGCCGATCTGGATCAGGGCTTGGATCGATCGCAACCGTCGGATTGTTGGCGATCGGACCGATCGTCGCGGTTCGAGATCGGTCGTGGTCGATCCAGATCAGGGCTTGGATCGATCGCAACCGTCGGAATGTCGGTGATCGGACCGATCGCCGTTGTTCAAGATCGGTCGGGGCCAATCGTGATCAGGGCTTGGATCGATTGCAACCGTCCGACCGTCAGCGATCGAAATGATCGCCACGGTCCGAGATCGGTCATGGCCGATCGGGATCAGGGCTTGGATCGATCGAAACCGTCGGATCATCGGCGATCGGACCGATCGCCATTGTTTGAGATCGGTCGGGGCCGATCATGATCAGGGCTTGGATCGATTGCAACCGTTCGATCGTCAGCGATCGAAACGATCGCTACGGTCCAAGATCGGTCATGGCCTATCGGGATCAGGGCTTGGATCGATCGCAACCATCGGATCATCGGCGATTCGACCGATCGCCATGGTTCGAGATCCATCGTGGCCGATCGGATAAGGGCTTGGATCGATCGCAACCGTCGGATCATCGGCGAACGGACCGATCGCCGCGGTCCGAGATTGGTCATGGCCGATCGGGATAAGGGCTTGGATCGATCGCAACCGTCGGATCATCGGCGATCGGACCGATCGCCGCGGTTCGAGATCGATCGTGACCGATCTGGATCAGGGCTTGGATCGATCACAACCGTCAGATCGTCGGCGATCAGACCGATCGCCGTGGTCCGAGATCGATCGTGGCCGATCTAGATCAGGGCTTGGAACGATCGCAACCATCGGATTGTCGGCTATCGGACCGATCGTCGAGGTCGGAGATCGATCATGGTTGATCCGGATCAGGGCTTGGATCGATCGCAACCGTTGGATCATCGTCGATCAGACCGATCGCCGCAGTCCGAGATCGATCGTGGCCGATCTGGATCAGGGCTTGGATCGATCACAACCATCGTATCATCGGCGATTGGACCAATCGCCGTGGTCCGAGATCGATCATGGCCGATCTGGATCAGGGCTTGGATCGATCGTAACCATCGGATTGTTGGCGATCGGACCGATCACTGCTGTCCGAGATCGGTCATGGTCGATCCGGATCAGGGCTTGGATCAATCGCAACCGTCGAATCGTCGGCGATTGGACCGATCGCCGCAGTCCGAGAACGGTCGTGGCGATCGAGATCATGGCTTGGATCGATCGCAACCGTCGGATCGTCAGCGATCGGGCCGATCGCCACGTTCCGAGATCGGTCCCATCGGATCAGGGCTTGGATCGATCGCAACCATCGGATCGTCGGTGATCGGATCGATAGATCGGTCATGGCCAATCAGGATCAGGATCGATCGCAACCGTCGGATCGTCGATCGGATCGCAGTCGCCGTCATGGCTTGGATCGATCGGATCAGCGATCAGGATCACCATGGTCCGATCGGTCGTGGTCCATCGATCAGGGCTTGGATCGATCGCATCGGCATCACCGATCGCTCGGATATCGAGATCGGCGATCGATCGCAACCGATCGCGATCGCGGTCCGATCAGGATCGGTCGATAGTCGATCATCGGATCATCGGGCTTGAGATCGATCGCAATCTTTCGGATAGTCGGATCTCGCGATCGGATTGATCATCGCGGTTCGACATCGGTCGTGGCCGATTGGGATAAGGGCTTGGATCGATCGCAACCGTCGGATCGTCGATGATCGGACCGATCGCCGCGGTCCGAGATCGATCGTGGCCGATCGGGATAAGTGCTTGGATCGATCGCAACCGTCGGATCGTCAGCGATCGGACCGATCGCCGTTGTTCGAGATCGGTCGGGGCCGATCGGGATCAGGGCTTGGATCGATTGCAACCATCCGATCATTAGCGATCGGACCGATCGACGCGGTCCGAGATCGATCGTGGCCGATCTGGATCAGGGCTTGGATCGATCGCAACCATTGGATCATCGGCGATCGGACCGATTGTTGCGGTCCAAGATCGGTCGTGGTCGATCCGGATCAGGGCTTGGATCGATTGCAACCGTCAGATCATCAGCGATCGGACCGATCGCCGTTGTTCGAGATCGGTCGGGGCCGATCGGGATCAGGGCTTGGATCGATCACAACCATCGGATCGTCGATGATCGGACCGATCGCCGCGGTCTGAGATCGATCATGGCCGATCTCGATCAGGGCTTGGATCGATCGCAACCGTCGGATTGTTGGCGATCGACCGATCGTCGCGGTCCGAGATCGGTCATGGTCAATCCGGATCACGGCTTGGATCGATCGTAACCGTCAGATCATCGGCGATCGGACCGATCGCCGTTGTTCGAGATCGGTCAGGGCCGATCGGAATTAGGGCTTGGATCGACTGCAGTCGTCCGATCGTCAGCGATCGAAACGATCGCCATGGTCCGAGATCGATCGTGGCCGATTGGGATCAGGGCTTGGATCGATCGCAACCGTCTGATCATCGTCGATCCGACCGATCGCCGTGGTTCGAGATCCATCGTGGCCAATCGGGATCAGGGCTTGGATCGATCGCAACCATCGGATTGTCGGCGATCGGACCGATCTCCACGGTTCGAGATCGATCGTGGCCGATCGGGATAAGGGCTTGGATCGATCGCAACCGTCGGATCGTCGGCGATCGGACCGATCGCCGCGGTCCGAGATCAGTCGTGGCCGATTGGGATAAGGGCTTGGATCGATCGCAACCGTCGGATCATCGGCGATCGGACCGATCACCGCGGTCGAGTTCGATCGTGGTCGATCTGGATCAGGGCTTGGATCGATCACAACCATCAAATCATCGACGATCAGACCGATCGCCGTGGTCCGAGATCGATCATGGCCGATCTAGATCAGGGCTTGGATCGATCGCAACCATCGGATTGTCGGCGATCGGACTGATCATCGCGGTCCGAGATCGGTCGTGATCGATTCGGATCAGGGCTTGGATCGATCGCAATCGTCGGATCGTCGGCGATCGGACCGATCGCCGCAGTCCAAGATCGATCGTGGTCGATTTGGATCAGGGCTTGGATCGATTACAACCGTCGGATCGTCGGCGATCGGACCAATCGCCGCGGTCCGAGATCGATCATGGCCGATCTGGATCAGGGCTTGGATCGATCGCAACCGTCGGATTGTCGGCGATCAAACCGATTGCCGCGGTCCGAGATCAGTCATGGTCGATCCGGATCAGGGCTTGGATCGATCGCAACCGTCGGATCGTCGGCGATCGGACCGATCGCCGCAGTCCGAGATCGGTCATGGCCGATCGAGATCAGGGTTTGGATCGATCGCAACTGTTGGATCATCGGCGATTGGACCGATCGCTGCGGTCCGAGATAGGTCGTGGTCCATCGGGATCAGGGCTTGGATCGATCGCAACCGTCGGATCGTCGGTGATCGGACCGATCGCCGCAGTTCGAGATCGGTCTTGGCCAATCCAAATCAGGGCTTGGATAGATCGCAACCGTCGGATCATCAACGATCAAACCGATCACCGCGGTCCGAGATCGGTCGTGGCCGATCAGGATAAGGGCTTGGATCGATCACAACAGTTGGATCGTCGGCAATCAGACCGATCGCCGCGGTCCGAGATCGATCGTGGCCGATCGGAATAAGGGCTTGGATCGATCGCAACCATCGGATCGTCGGCGATCGGATCGATCGCCGTGGTCCGAGATCGATCGTGGCTGATCTGGATCAGGGCTTGGATCGATCACAACCGTCGGATCCTCAGTGATCAGACCGATCGCCGCGGTCCGAGATCGATCGTGGCCGATATGTATCAGGGCTTGGATCGATCGCAACTGTCGAATCATCGGTGATCGGACCGATCACCGTGGTTCGAGATCGGTCGGGCCGATCGGGATCAGGGCTTGAATCGATTGCAACCGTCTGATCGTCAGCGATCAAAACGATCACCACGGTCCGAGATCGGTCGTGGCCGATCGGGATCAGGGCTTGGATCGATCGCAACCATCGGATCGTCAGCGATCGGACCGATCGCCGCGTTCTGAGGTCGGTTGTTGCCGATCGGGATCAGTGCTTGGATCGATCGCAACTGTCGGATCGTCGGCGATCCGACCGATCACCGTGGTTTGGGATCCATCGTGGCCGATCGGGATCAGGGCTTGGATCGATCGCAACCATCGGATTGTCGGCGATCGGACCGATCGCCGCGGTTCGAGATCGGTCGTGGCCGATCGGGATAAGGGCTTGGATCGATCGCAACTATCGGATCGTCGGCGATTGGATCGATCGATGCGGTCCAAGATCGATCGTGGCCGATCTGGATCAGGGCTTGGATCGATCGCAACCGTGGAATCGTCGGCGATCGGACCGATCGCCGACTATCCGAGATCGATCGTGGCCGATCTGGATCAAGGCTTGGATCAATCGCAATCGTCGGATTGTCCACGATTGGACCGATCGCCGCAGTCCGAGATCGGTCGTGGTTGATTCGGATCAGGGCTTGGATCGATCGCAACCATCAGATCGTCGGCGATCGGATCGATCGCCGCAGTCCGAGATCGATCGTGGCCGATCGAGATCAGGGCTTGGATCGATTGCAACCGTCGGATCGTCGACGATTGGACCGATCGCCGCGGTCCGAGATCGGTCGTGGTCCATCGAGATCAGGGCTTGGATCGATCGCAACCGTCGGATCGTCGGTGATTGGACCGATCGCCGCGGTTCGAGATCGGTCGTGGCCGATCCGGATCAGGGCTTGAATCGATCGCAACCGTCGAATCGTCGGCGATCGGACCGATCGCCGCGGTCCGAGATCGGTCGTGGCCGATCGGGATCATGGCTTTGATCGATCTAAACCATCGGATCATCGGCGGTCGAACCGATCGCCGCTGTACGAGATCGGTCGTGGCCGATCGGGATCGATCAGGGCTTGAATCGATCGCAACTATCGGATCGTCGGTGATCGGACCGATCACCGAGGTCCGAGATCGATCATGGCCGATCAGGATGAGGGCTTAGATCGATCGCAACTGTCGGATCGTCGGTGATCTGATCGATCGCCGCGGTCCAAGATCGGTCGTGGTCGATCAGGATCAGGGCTTGGATCGATCGCAACCATCCGATCATCGGTGATCGGACCGATCACCGCGGTCCGAGATAGGTCATGGCCGATCGGATTAGGGCTTTGATCGATCGCAACCGTCGGATCGTCGGTGATCGAACCGATCGCAGCGGTCCAAGATCGGTCGTGGCCGATCGGGATCGATCAGGGCTTGGATCGATCGCAACTGTCGGATCATCGGTGATCGGATCGATCGCCGCGGTCCATGATCGGTCGTGGCCGATCGGGATCAGGGCCTGCATCGATCGCATTGTTGGATCATCGACGATCGGACCGATCACCGTGGTTCAAGATCGGTCGTGATCAATCAGGAATAGGGCTTGGATTGATCGCAACCGTCAGATCATCGGTGATCGGACCGATCGCCGCGGTCCGAGATCGATCGTGGCCGATCTGGATCAGGGCTTGGATCGATCGCAACCGTCGGATGGTCGGCGATCGGACCGATCGCCGCGGTCCGAGATCGATCGTGGCCGATCTGAATCAGGGCTTGGATCGATCACAACCATCGGATTATCGGCGATCGGACCGATTGCCGCAGTCCAAGATCGGTCGTGGTCGATTTGGATCAGGGCTTGGATCGATCGCAACCGTCGGATCGTTGGCGATCAGACCGATCGCCGCAGTCCGAGATCGGTCGTAGCCGATCGAGATCATGGCTTAGATCGATCGCAACCGTCGGATCGTCGGTGATCGGACCGATCGCCACGGTCCGAGATCGGTCGTGGTCCATCAGGATCAGGGCTAGGATCGATCGCAACCGTTAGATCTTCGGTGATGAACCGATCGCCGTGGTTCGAGATCGGTCGTGGCCGATCCGAATCAGGGCTTGGATCGATCGCATCCATCGGATCGTCGGCGATCGGACCGATCGCCGCGGTCCGATTTTTTTCGTGGCCGATCGGGATCAGGGCTTTGATCGATCGCAACCATCGGATCGTCGGCGGGCGAACCGATCACCATGGTACGAGATCGGTCGTGGCCGATCGAGATCGTTTAGGGCTTGGATCGATCGCACTTGTCGGATCGTCGACGATCGGACCGATCGCCACGTTTGAGATCGGTCATGGCCGATCGGTATCAGGGCCTGGATCGATCGCAACTGTCGGATCATCAGCGATCGGACCGATTGCCGTGGTCCGAGATCGGTCGTGACCGATCAGGATTAGGGCTTGGATCGATCGCAACCATCGGATCGTCGACGATTGGACCGATCCCCTCGGTCTGAGATCGGTCGTAGTCGATCATGATAAGGGCTTGGATCGATCGCAACCATCAGATCATCGGCGATCGGACCGATCATCGCGGTCTAAGATCGGTCGTGGCCGGTCGGGATCAGGGCTAGGATCGATCGCAACCATCGGATCGTCGGCGATCGGACCGATCTCCGCGGTCTGAGATCGATCGTGGCCGATCAGGATCAGGGCTTTGATCGATCGCAACCGTCGGATCATTGGCGATCAGACCGATCGTCGTGGTCCAAGATCGGCCATGGTCGATTGGGATCAGGGCTTGGATCGATCGCAACCGTCGGATCGTCGGCGATCAGATCGATCGCCGTGGTCCGAGATCGGTCGTGGCCGATCGGGATCAGGGCTTTGATCGATTGCAACCGTTGGATCATCGGCGATCGGACCGATCGCCGTGGTTCGAGATCTGTCGGGGCCGATCGGGATCAGGGCTTGGATCGAGTACAACCGTTGGATCGGTAGCGATCGAAATGATCGCCACGGTCCGAGATCGGTCGTGGCCGATCGGGATTAGGGTTTGGATCGATCGCAACTATCGGATCATCGGCGATCAGACTGATCGCTGCGTTCCGAGGTCGGTCGTGGCTGATCGAGATCAGGGCTTGGATCGATCGCAACCGTCTGATCGTCGGTGATCCGACCGATCACCGTGGTTCGAGATCCGTCATGGCCGATCGGGATCAGGGCTTGGATCGATCACAAGTGTCGGAATGTCGGCGATCGGATCGATCGCCGCGGTTCGAGATCGATCGTGGCCGATCGGGATAAGGGCTTGGATCGATCGCAACCATCGGATCGTCGGCGATCGGGCCGATCGCCGCGGTCCGAGATCGGTCGTGGCTGATCGGGATAAGGGCTTGGATCGATCGCAACCATCGGATCGTCGGCGATCGGACCAATCGCTGCGGTCCGAGATCGATCGTGGCTGATCTGGATCAGGGCTTGGATCGATCGCAACCGTCGGATTGTCGGCGATCGGATCGATCGTCGCGGTCTGAGATTGGTCGTGGTCGATCCGGATCAGGGCTTGGATCGATCGCAACCCTCGGATAGTCGGTGATCGGACCGATCGCCGTGGTCCGAGATCGGTCGTAGTCGATGAGGATCAGGGCTTGGATCGATCGCAACTGTCGGATCGTCGGCGATCGGACTGATCGCAGCGGTCCGAGATCGGTTGTGGCCGATCAGGATAAGGGCTGGATCGATCGCAACCATCGGATCGTCGACGATCGGACCGATCGCCGCGGTCCGAGATCGGTCGTGGCTGATCGGGATAAGGGCTTGGATCGATCGCAACCGTCGGATCGTCGAAGATCGGACCGATCGCATTGTTCGAGATCGGTCGGGGCCGATCGGGATCAGGGCTTGGATGCAACTGTCGATCGTCACGATCAGACCGATCTCCGCGGTCCGATATCGATCATGGCCGATCTGGATTAGGGCTTGGATCGATCGCAACCGTTGGATCATCGGCGATCAAACCGATCGTCGCGGTCCGAGATCGGTCGTGGTCGATCCGGATCAGGGCTTGGATCGATCGCAACTGTCGGATCGTCGGATCGGACTGATCGCCGTTGTTCGAGATCGGTCGAGGTCGATCGGGATCAGGGCTTGGATCGATCACAACCGTCGGATCGTCGGCGATCGGAACGATCGCCGCGGTCCGAGATCGATCTTGGCCGATCTGGATCAGGGCTTGGATCGATCGCAACTGTCAATTATCGGCGATCGGACCGATCGTCGTGGTCCAGATCGGTCGTGGTCAATCTGGATAGGGCTTGGGTCGATCGAAACCGTCAGATCATCGGCGATCGGACTGGTCGCCGTTGTTCGAGATCGGTCGGGGCCGATCGGGATCAGGGCTTGGATCGATTGCAACCGTCAATCGTTGTGATCGAAACGATCGCCACGGTTCGAGATCGGTCGTGGCCGATCGAGATCAGGGCTTGGATCGATCGCAACCGTCGGATCATCGGCGATAAGACCAATCGCCGTTGTCGAGATCGGTCGGGGCCGATCGGGATCAGGGCTTGGATCGATTGCAAACCGTCCGATCGTCAGCGATCGAAACGATCGCCACGGTCCGAGATTGGTCGTGGCCGATCGGGATCAGGGCTTGGATCGATCGCAACCATCGGATCGTCGGTGATCGGACCGATCGCCGCGTTCCGAGGTCGGTCATGGTCGATCGGGATTAGGGCTTGGATCGATCGCAACCGTTTGATTGTCGGCGATCCGACCGATCGCCGTGGTTCGAGATCCGTCGTGGCCAATCGGGATTAGGGCTTGGATCGATCGCAACCGTCGGATTGTCGGCGATCGGACTGATCGCCGTGGTTCAAGATCGATCGTGGCCGATCAGAATAAGGTCTTGGATCGATCGCAACCATCAGATCATCAGCTATCGGACCGATCGCCGCGACCGAGATCGGTCGTGGCTGATCGGGATAAGGGCTTGGATCGATCGGAACCGTCGGATCGTTGGCGATCGGACCGATCGCCGCGGTCCAAGATCGATCGTGGCCGATCTGGATCAGGGCTTGGATCGATCACAATCGTCGGATCGTCGGTGATCAGACCGATCGCCGCGGTTCGAGATCGATCGTGGCTGATCTAGATCAGGGCTTGGATCGATAGCAACCGTCGGATTGTCAGTGATCGGACCAATCGTCGCGGTCCGAGATCAGTCGTGGTGATCCGGATCAGGGCTTGGATCGATCGCAACCGTCGGATCATCGGCGATCGGACCGATCACCGCAGTCCGAGATCGATCGTGGCCGATCTGGATCAGGGCTTGGATCGATCACAACCGTCGGATCATCGGCGATCATCGATCGGCACGGTCCCAAGATCGATCGTGGCCGATCTGGATCAGGGCTTTGATCGATCGTAACCATCGGATTGTCGGCGATCGGACCGATCGCCGTGGTCCAAGATCGGTCATGGTCGATCCGGATCAGGGCTTTGATCGATCGCAACCGTTGGATCATCAGAGATCGGACCGATCACCGCAGTCCGAGATAGGTCTTGTCCGATCGAGATCAGGGCTTGGATCGGTTGCAACAGTTGGATCATCGGCGATCGGACCGATCGCACGGTCCGAGATCGATCGTGGTCCATCTGGATCAGGGCTGGATCGATCGCAACTGTCGGATCGTCGGTGATCGGACCGATCGCCGCGGTTCGCGATCGGTCGTGGCCAATCCGGATCAGGGCTTGATCGATCGCAACCGTCGGATTGTCGGTGATTGGACTGATCGCCGTGGTTCAAGACGGTCGAGGCCGATCGGGATCAGGGCTTGGATCGATTGCAACCGTTGGATCGTCAGCGATCGAAACGATCGCCACGGTCCGAGATCGGTCATGGCCGATCGGGATAAGGGCTTGGATCGATCGCAACCATCGGATCGTCGGCGATCGGACCGATCGCCGCATTCCGAGATCGTCGTGGCCGATCGGGATAAGGGCTTGGATAGATCGCAACCATCGGATCGTCGGCGATCGGACCGATCGCCGTGGTCCGAGATTGGTCATGGCCGATCAGGATCGATCAGGCTTGGCTCGATAGCAAACGTCGGATCATTGGCGATCGACCGATCGCCGCGGTCCAAGATCGGTCGTGGCCGATCGGGATCAGGGCTTTGATCGATCGCAACCCTCGGATTGTCGGCGATCGGACCGATTGCTGTGGTCCGAGATCGGTCGTAGTCGATCAGGATCAGGGCTTGGATCGATCGCAACTGTCGGATCATCGACGATCGAACTGATCGCCGCGGTCCGAGATCGGTCGTGGGCGATCGGGATAAGGGCTTGGATCGATCGCTACCATCGGATCGCGGGCGATCGGATCGATCGCCACGGTCCGAGATCGATCGTGGCCGATCGGGATAAGGGCTTGGATCGATCGCAACCGTCGGATCGTCGGCGATCGGACCGATCGCCATGGTTCGAGATCGATCGTGGCCGATATGGATCAGGGCTTGGATCGATCACAACCATCGGATCGTTAGCAATTGGACGATCGCCACGGTCCAAGATTGATCGTGCCGATCTAGATCAGGGCTTGGATCGATCGCAACGTCGGATCGTCGGCGATCGGACAGATCGCCGCAATCCGAGATCAGTTCATGGCCATCGAGATCAGGGCTTGGATCGATTGCAACCGTCGGATCGTCGATGTTCATACCGATCGCTGTGGTCCGAGATCGGTCGTGGTCCATCGAGGTCAGGGCTTGGATCGATCGCAACCGTTGGATTGTTGGTGATTGGACCGATTGCCGGGTTCGAGATTGGTCTGGCCGATCCGGATCAGGGCTTGGATCGATCGTAACCGTCGGATCATCGGTGATCGGACCGATCGCCATGGTCCGAGATCAGTCATGGCCGATCGGATCAGGGCTTTGATCGATCGCAACCGTCAGATCGTCGGTGGTCGAATCGATCGCCGCTGAACGAGATCGGTCATGGCTGATCGGGACGATCAGGGCTTGGATCGATCGCAACTGTTGGATCGTCGGTGATCGGACCGATCACCGCGGTCCGAGATCGGTCGTGGCCGATCAGGATTAGGGCTTGGATAGATCGCAACCGTCGGATCGTCGGCGATCGGATCGATCGCCGGGTCCGAGATCGGTCGTGGTCGATCAGGATCATGGCTTGGATCGATCACAAACGTCCGATCATCGGCGATTGGACCATTCGCCGCGATCCAAGATCGGTCATGGCCGATCGGATCAGGGCTTGGATCGATCGCAAACCGTCGGATCATCGGCGATCGGACCGATCGCCGCGGTCCGAGATCGGTCGTGGCCGATCGGGATCAGGGCTTGGATCGATCACAACCATCCGATCATCGGTGATCGGACCGATCGCCGCTGTCCGAGATCGGTCGAGGCCGATCCGGATCAGGGCTTGGATCGATCGCAAGCGTCGGATCGTCGGCGATCGGACCGATCGCCGCGGTTCGAGATCGGTCGTGGCCAATCGGGATCAGGGCTTTGATCGATCGCAACTGTTGTATTGTCGGCGATCGGACCGATCGCCGCGGTCCGAGATCGATCGTGGTCGATCGGGATCAGGGCTTGGATCGATCGCAACCGTGATCATCGGCGATCAGACCGATCGCCACGGTTCGAGATCGGTCATGGCCGATCCAGATAAGGGCTTGGATCGATCGCAACCATCGGATCATCGGTAATCGAACCAATCGCCGTGGTCCGAGATCGGTCGTGGCCGATCGGGATCAGGGATTTGATCGATCGCAACCATCGGATCGTCGGCGGTCGAACCGATCGCCACGGAACGAGATCGATCGTGGCCGATCGGTATCGATCACGACTTGGGTCGATCGCAACTATCGGATCGTCGGCGATCAGACCGATCGCCGCGGTCCGAGATCGTCGTGGCCGATCGGGATCAGTGCCTGGATTGATCGAACTATCGGATCATCGGCGATCGGACCGATCGCCGCGGTCCGAGATCGGTCGGACCGATCGGGATTAGGGCTTGGATCGATCGCAACCGTCGGATCGTCAGTGATCGGACCGATCGCCGTGGTCCGAGATCGGTCGTGGCCGATCGGGATCAGGGCTTGGATCGATCGCAACGGTCAGATCATCGGCGATCGGACCGATCGCCATGGTCCAAGATCGATCGTGGCTGATCGGGATCAGGGCTTGGATCGATCACAACCGTTCGGATCATCGGCGATCAGAACGATCGCCGCAGTCCAAGATCGGTCGTTGCCGATCGGGATCAGGGCTTGGATCGATCGCAACCGTCGGATCATCGGTGATCGGACCGATCGCCGCGGTCCGAGATCGGTCATGGCCGATCGGGATTAGGGCTTGGATTGATCGCAACCATCGG
>UESW01004672.1:0-14170 GCA_900491605.1 Calamus simplicifolius | reverse complement strand
GGCTTGGATCGATCGCAACCGTCGGATCGTCGGCGATCGAACCGATCGCAATGGTCCGAGATCGGTTGTGGCCGATCAGGATCAGGGCTTGGATCGATCACAACCATCGGATCGTCGGCGATCGGACCGATCACAACGGTCCGAGATCGGTCGTTACCGATCGGGATCAGGGCTTGGATCGATCACAACTGTCGGATCGTCGGTGATTGAACCAATCGCCATGGTCAGAGATCGATCGTGGCCGATCAGGATCAGGGCTTGGATCAATCGCAACCGTCGGATCTTCGGCGATCGGATCGATCGCCACGGTCAAAGATCGGTCGTGGCCGATCGGGATCAGGGCTTGGATCGATCGCAAACGTTGGATCGTCACCGATCGGATCGATTGCAACAGTCTTAGATTGGTCATCGCCGATCGGGATCAGGGCTTGGATCGATCGCAACCGTCGGATCCTAGCCGATCGATCGATCGCAATTGTCCAAGATCAATCTTCGCCGATCAGGATCACGGCTTGGATCGATCGCAACCGTCGGATCGTTGCCGATCGAACAGATCGCAACAGTCCAAGATCGGTCGTCTCCGATCTGGATCAGGGCTTGGATCGATTGCAACCATCGGATCGTCATCGATCGGATCGATTCCGACGGTCGAAGATCGGTCATGGCTGATCGGGATCAGGGCTTGGATCTATCGCCACCGTCGGATCATCGCCGATTGGACCGATCGCAACGGTTCGAGATCGTCGAGGCCAGTCGGGGTCAGGGCTTGGATCAATCGCAACCGTCGGATCATCGGCGATCGGACCAATCGCAATGGTCCGAGATTGGTCATGGCCTATCGGCATCAGGGCTTGGATCGATCGCAACCATCGAATTATCGCCGATCGAACCGATCGCCACGGTCCAAGATCGGTCTGGCAGGTCGGGATCAGGGCTTGGTTCGATCGCAACTATCGGAACATCGCCGATCGGACCGATCGCAACGGTCCGAGATCGGTCATGGCCGATTGGGATCAGGGCTTGGATCGATCCCAACCATCAGATCATCGCCGATCGGACCGATCGCAACGGTCCGAGATTGGTCGTGGCTGATCGGGATCAGGGCTTGGATCGATCCCAACCATCGGATCGTCGCCGATCGAACCGATCTTAACGGTTCGAGATCGGTCGTGGCCGATCGGGTCAGGGCTTGGATCGATTGCAACCATCGGATTATTGCCGATCGGACCGATCGCCACGGTCCGAGATCGGTCGTGGCCGATCGGGATCAGGGCTTGGATCGATCACAACCGTCGGATCATCGGCGATCGGACCGATCGCAACGGTCCGAGATCGGTCGTGGATGATCGGATCAGGGCTTAGATCGATTGCAACCATCGGATCGTCGCCGATCGGACCGATCGCAATGGTCCAAGATCGGTCATCGCCGACCGGGATCACGGCTTGGATCGATCACAACCATCGGATCCTAGCCGATCGGATCGATCGCAAAGGTCCGATATCGATCGTCGTCAATCGGGATCACGGCTTGGATCGATCGCAACCATCGGATCGTCGGTGATCGGACGATCACAACAGTCCGAGATCGATCGTAGCTGATCAGGATCAAGGCTGATTGATCGCAACCATCGGATCGTCGGCGATCGGACCGATCGCCACGGTCCGAGATCGGTCATGGCCGATCGGGATCAGGGCTTGGATCGATTGCAACCATCGGATCATCACCGATCGGATCGATCGCAACGGTCAAAGATCAGTCGTCGCTGATCGGATCAGGGCTTGTATCGATTGCAACCGTCAGATCATCGCCGATCGGACCGTACGCAACAGTCCGAGATCGGTCGTCGTCGACCGGGATCATGGCTTGGATCGATCGCAACCGTCGGATCCTAGCCGATCAAATCGATCGCAATTGTCCGAGATCGATCGTCGCCGATCGGGATCACGGCTTGAATCGATCGCAACCATCGGATCGTTGCCGATTGAACAGATCGCAACGGTCCAAGATCGGTCGTTGCCGATCCGGATCAGGGCTTGGATCGATCGCAACCATCGGATCCTCACCATCAGATCGATTCTGACGGTCGAAGATCGGTCGTGGCCGATCAGTATCAGGGCTTGGATCGATCGCCACCGTCGGATCATCGCCGATCGGATCGATCGCAATGGTCCAAGATTGGTCATGGCCGATCGGGGTCAGGGCTTGGATCGATCGCAATCGTCGGATCATCGGCGATCGGACCGATCGCCATGGTCCAAGATCGGTCGTGGTCGATCGGGATCAGGGCTTGGAACGATCGCAATCGTCGGCGATCGGACCGATCGCAACGGTCCGAGATCGGTCGTGGCCGATCGGGATCAGGGCTTAGATCGATCGCAACCGTCGGATCGTCGGTGATCAGACCGATCGCAACGGTCCGAGATCGGTCGTGGCCAATCGGGATCAGGGCTTGGATCGATCGCAATCGTCGGATCGTCACCGATTGCAACGGTCTAAGATCGGTCGTGGCCGATCGGGATCAGGGCTTGGATCGATCGCAACGGTCGAATCGTCGGCCATCAGACCGATCGCAACGGTCCGAGATCGGTCATGGCCGATTGGGATTAGGGCCTAGATCGATTGCAACCGTCGTATCATTGGTGATCGGATTAATCGCAACGGTCCGAGATCGGTCATGGCCGATCGAGATCAGGGCTTGGATTGATCGCAACCATTGGATTGTCACCGATCGGACTGATCGCCATGGTCCGAGTTCGGTTATGGCCGATCGGGATCAGGGCTTGAATCGATCGCAACCGTCGGATCGTTGGTGATCGGACCGATCGCAATAGTCCGAGATCGGGTCGTGGTCGATCGGGATCAGGGCTTGGATCGATTGCAACCATCGGATCGTCGCCGATCGGACCGATCACCACGGTCCAAGATCGGTCGTGGCCGATCGGGATCAGGGCTTGGATCGATCACAATCGTCAGATCGTCGTCCATCAAACCGAACGCAACGATCCGAGATCGGTCGTGGCCGATCGGGATTAAGGCCTGGATCGATCGCAACCGTCAGATCGTCGCCAATCGGACCGAACGCCATGGTCCGAGATCCGTCGTAGCCGATCGGGATCAGGGCTTGGATCGATCGCAATAGTAGGATCGTCAGCGATCCGATCGATCGCAACGGTCCGAGATCGGTCGTGGCCGATCGAGATCAGGGCTTGGATCGATCGCAACCGTCAGATCATCACCGATCAGACCGATCGCAATAGTCAGAGATCGGTTGTGGCCGATCGGGATCAGGGCTTGGATCGATCGCAACCATCGGATCAACGCCGATCGGATCGATCACGACGGTCGAAGATCGGTCGTCGCCGATCGGGATCAGGGCTTAGATCGATCGCAACCGTCGGATCGTCTGCGATCGAACCAATCACAACAGTCTCAGATCGGTCATGGCCGATCGGGATCAGGGCTTAGATCGATCGCAACCGTCGGATCATCGGTGATCGGACCCATCACAACGGTCCAAGATCGGTCATGGCCGATCGGGATCAGGTCTTGGATCGATCATAACCGTCGGATCGTTGCCGATCGGACCGATCGCAATGGTCCAAGATCGGTCGTCGCCGATCGGGATCAGGGCTTGGATCGATTGCAACGGTTGGATCATCGGCCATCGAACCGATTGCAACGGTCCGAGGTCGGTCGTGGCCGATCGGGATCAGGGCTTGGATCGGTCACAACCGTCGGAACATTGGCGATCGGATTGATCGCAACGGTCCGAGATCGGTTGTGGCCAATCAAGATCATGGTTTGGATCAATCGCAACCATCGGATCATCATTGATTGGACAAATCGCCACGGTCTGAGATCGGTCATGGCCGATCGGGATCAGGGCTTGGATCGATCACAACCGTCGGATCGTCAGCGATCTGACCGATCGCAACGGTTCGAGACCAGTCATGGCCGATCAGGATCAGGGCTTGGATCGATCACAACCGTCAGATCATCGCCGATCGGACCGATCACAATGGTCCGAGATCAGTCATGGTCGATCGAATCAGGGCTTGGATAGATCGCAACCGTCGGATCGTCGGCCATTGGACCGATCGCAACGGTCCGAGATCGGTCATGGCCGATCGGGATCAGGGCTTGGATCGATCGCAACTGTCGGATCATCGCCAATCGAATCGATCACGACGGTCGAAGATCGGTCATCGCCGATCAAGATAAGGGCTTGGATCGATCGCAACCATCGGATCGTTGTCGATCGGACCGTACGCAATGGTCCGAGATCGATCATCGCCGATCGGGATCATGGCTTGAATCGATCGCAACCGTCGGATCCTAGCCGACCAGATCGATCGCAATTGTCCAAGATCGATCGTCGCCGATCGGGATCACGGCTTGGATCGATCGCATCCATCGGATCATTTCCGATCGAACAGATTGCAACGGTTCGAGATCGATCATCGCCGATCTGGATCAGGGCTAGGATCGATCGCAACCATCGGATCATCACCGATCGGAACAATCCTGACGGTCGAAGATCGGTCGTGGCCAATCGGAATCAGGGCTTGGATCGATCGCAACCATCGAATCATCGCCGATCGGATCATCGCTGATCGGACCAATCGCATCGGTCGAATCGTCGATCGGATCAAGATCGCAACGGTCCAAGATCGGATCGAGATCGCAACCATCGGATCATCACCGATCGGACCAATCGCCAGTCCAAGATCGGTCATGGCCGATCGGGATCAGGGCTTGGATCGATCGCAACCATCGATCGTCAGATCGGTCGTGGTTCGAGATCGGTCTTCGCCGATCGAGATCAGGGCTTGGATCGATCGCAACCGTCATCGGCGATCGAACCGATCGCCACGATCCGATCGGTCGTGGCCGATCGGATCAGGGCTTGGATCGCGCAACGGTCAAATCGATCGATCGTGGCCGATCGGGATCAGGGCTTGGATCGATCGCAACCGTTGGATCATCGGCGATCGGAATGATCGCAACAATCCAAGATCGGTCGTGGCCGATCGGGATCAGGGCTTGGATCCGATTGCAACGATCGGATCGATCGGCCATCGAACCGATCGCAATCAGTCCGAGATCAGTCATGGCCGATCGGGATTAGGTCTTGGGTATCGATCGCAACCATCGGATCGTCGGCGATCGAGATTGATCGCAACGGTTCGATCGATCGGTCGTGGCCGATCGAGATCAGGGCTTGGATCGATCGCAACCGTCAGGATCGTCACCGATCGGACCGATCGCCATGGTCCGAGTTCGATCGTGGCCGATCGGGATCAGGGCTTGGAATCGCAATCGCAACTGTCGAATTGTCGGTCGATCGGACCGATCGCAACGGTCGCGAGATTGTCGTGGCCGATCGAGATCATGGCTTGGATCGATCGCAACCATCGGATCGTCGCTGATCGGACCGATCGCCACGTTCTGAAATCGGTCGTGGCCAATCGGGATCAGGGCTTGGATTGATCACAACCGTCAGATCATCGGCCATCGGACCGATCACAACGATCAGGATCAAGGCTTGGATCGATCGCAACTGTCGGATCATCGCCGATCGGACCGATCGCCACGGTCTGAGATCGGTCGTGGCTGATCGGGATCAGGTCTTGGATCGATCGCAACCATCGGATCGTCGGCGATCGGATTGATCACAATGGTCCGAGATCGGTCGTGGCCGATCGGGATCAGGGCTTGGATCGATCGCAACCATCGAATCGCCGGCGATCGGACTGATCGATCAACGGTCCGAGATCGGTCGTGGCTGATCAGGATCCGGGCTTCGATCGATCGCAACCGTCGGATCGTCGCCGATCAGACTGATCGCAATGGTCCAAGATCGGTCGTGGCCGATCGAGATCAGGGCTTTGATCAATTTCATCCATCGGATCGTTGGCGATCGAACCGATCGCAACGGTCCGAGATTGGTCGTGGCCGATCGGGATCAGGGCATGGATCGATCGCAACCATCGTGGATCATCGTTGATTGGACCGATCGCAACGGTCCGAGATCGGTCGTGGCCGATCGGGATCAGGGCTTGGATCTATCGCAACGGTCGGATCATCGGTCGATCGAACCGATCGCAATGGTCCGAGATCGGTCATGACCGATCGGGATCAGGGCTTGGATCGATCGCAACCATCGGATCATCGACGATCGGATTGATCGCAATGGTCCGAGATCGGTCGTGGCCGATCGAGATCAGGGCTTCGAATCGATCGCAATCCATCGGATCGTCACCGATCGAACCGATCGCCCGATCGGGATCCGAGCATCGGTCGTGGCCGATAGGGATTATCGAGATCAGCTTGGATCGATTGCAACCATCGGATCGTCGCGATTGGACCGATCGCAATGATCCGAGATCGGCCATCGGCTGATCGGGATCAGGGATCTTAGATCGATCGCAATCACCGTCGGATCGTCGCCGATCGGACTGTCAAACGCCATCGGTCCGATCGATCCATCATCGGCCGATCGGGATCAGGGCTTGGATCGATCAACATCGTCGGATCGTCAGGTCGATCCGATCGATCGCAACGGTCCGAGATCAGGTCGTGGTCCGATCAAGATCAGGGCTTAGATCGATCGCAACCGTCGGATCATCGATCGGATCCGATCGCAATAGTCGGATCAAGATCGGGTCATCGGTCCCGATCGAGATAATCGGATCTTGGATCAATCCGAGATCAACCATCGGATCAACGCCGATCGGATCGATCGCGACGGTCGAAGATTGGTCGTCGCCGATCAGGATCAGGGCTTAGATCGATCGCAACCGTCAGATCGTCTCGCGATCGAACCAATCGCAATCGGAGTCTCGAGATCGGTCGTCGGCCGATCGGATCAGGGCTTGGATCGATCGCAACCGTTGGATCATCGGCGATCGGACCGATCACAATGGTCCAAGATCGGTCGTGGCCGATCGGGATCAGGTCTTGGATCGATCGTAACCGTCGGATCGTTGCCGATCGGACCGATCGCCGGTCCAAGATCGGTCGTGGCCGATCGGGATCAGGGCTTGGATCGATTGCAACGGTCGGATCATCGGCCGTCGAACCGATTGCAACGGTTCGAGATCGGTCGTGGTCGATCGGGATCAGGGCTTGGATCGGTCACAACCGTCGGAACGTTGGCGATCGGATTGATCGCAACGGTCCGAGATCGGTCGTGGCCGATCAAGATCATGGTTGGATCGATCGCAACCATCGAATCATCACCGATCGGACAAATCGCCACGGTCTGAGATCGGTCATGGCCGATCGGGATCAGGGCTTGGATCGTTCGCAACCGTCGGATCGTCGGCGATCTGACCGATGGCAACGGTTCGAGACCAGTCATGGCCAATCGGGATCAGGGCTTGGATTGATCACAACCGTCAGATCATCGCCGATCGGACCGATCGCAATGGTCCAAGATCGGTCGTGGCCAATCGGGATCAGGGCTTGGATAGATCGCAACCGTCGGATCGTCGGCCATTGGACCGATCGCAACGGTCCAAGATCCGTCGTGGCCGATCGGGATCAGGGCTTGGATCGATCGCAACTGTCGGATCATCGCCAATCGAATCGATCATGATGGTCGAAGATCGGTCATCGCTGATCGAGATAAGGGCTTGGATCGATCGCAACCATCAGATCGTTGTCGATCGGACCGTACGCAATGGTCTGAGATCGATCGTCGCCGACCGGGATCATGGCTTGGATCGATCGCAACCGTCGGATCCTAGCCGACCAGATCAATCGCAATTGTCCAAGATCGATCGTCACCGATCAGGATCACGGCTTGGATCGATCGCAACCATCGGATCGTTGCCGATCGAACAGATTGCAACAGTTCGAGATCGATCGTCGCCGATCCGGATCAGGGCTAGGATCGATCGCAACCGTCGGATCATCACCGATCGGATCAATCCCGACGGTCGAAGATCGGTCGTGGCCGATCGGGATCATGGCTTGGATCGATCGTAACCATCGGATCATCGCCGATCGGATCATCGCTGATCGAACCAATCGCAACGGTCCGAGATCGATCGTGGCCGATCGGCATCAGGGCTTAGATCGATCGCAACCATCAGATCGTCGGCGATCAAACCAATCGCAACGGTCCAAGATCGGTCGTGGCCGATCGGGATCAGGGCTTAGATCGATTGCAACCATTGGATCATCACTGATCGGACCGATCGCAACAGTCCAAGATCGGTCATGGCCGATCGGGATCTAGGCTTGGATCGATCGCAACCATCGGATCGTCGGCGATCGAACCGATCGCAATGGTTCGAGATCGGTCTTGCTGATCGAGATCAGGGCTGGATCGATCGCAACCGTAGGATCATCGGCGATCGGACCGATTGCCACAATCCGAGATCGGTCGTGGCCGATCGGGATCAGAGCTTAGATCGATCGTAACCCTCGGATCATTGTTGATCGGATTGATCACAATGGTCGAAGATCGGTCGTCGTCGATCGGGAACAGGGCTTGGATCGATTGCAACAGTCGGATCATCACCGATCGGACCGATTGCAATGGTCCGAGATCGGTAGTCGCCGACCGGGATCATGGCTTGGATCGATCGCAACCGTCGGATCCTAGCCGATCGGATCGATCGCAATGGTCCAAGATCGATCGTTGCTGATCAGGATCACGGCTTGGATCGATCGCAACCATCGGATCGTCGCCGATCGAACCGATCGCAACTGTCTGAGATCGATAGTTGCCGATCTAGATCAGGGCTTGGATCGATCGCAACCGTCGGATCGTTACCGATCGGATCGATAGCGGTGGTCGGAGATCGGTCGTCATCGATCGGGATCAAGGCTTGGATCAATCGCAACTATCGGATCGTCGCCGATCGGATCGATCACGACGGTCGGAGATCGATCATCACCGATCGTAACCATGGCTTGGATCGATCGCAACCGTCGGATCGTCGCCGATCGGACCGATCGCAACGGTCCAAGATCAGTCGTGGTCGATTGGTATCAGGGCTTGGATCGATCGCAACCGTCGGATCATCGGCGATCGGACTGATCGCAACGGTCCGAGATCTATCGTGGCCGATCAAGATCGGGGCTTGGATCGATCGCAACCATCGGATCATCGGCCATCGGACCGATCGCAACGGTCCGAGAGCGATCGTGGCCGATCGAGATCGAGGCTTGGATCGATCGCAATAGTCGGACTTCGGCGATTGGACCGATCAACACAGTCTGAGATCGGCCGTGGCCGATTGGGATCAGGGCTTGGATCGATCTCAATCGTCGGATCGTCAGCAATCGGACCGATCGCAACGGTCGGAGATCGGTCGTGGCTGATCGGGATCAGGGCTTGGATCGATCGCAACCTCAGGATCATCGCCAATCAGACCGATCGCAACGATCTGAGATCGATCATGGCCGATCGGGATCAGGGCTTGGATCGATCGCAACCATCGGATCGTCGCTGATCGGATCGATCGTGATGGTCGGAGATCGGTCGTCGCCGATCGGGATCACGGCTTGGATCGATCACAACTGTCGGATCATCGCAGATCAGACCGATCGCAACGGTCTGAGATCGATCGTCGCTGATCGGGATCATGGCTTGGAACAATCGCAACCGTTGGATCCAAGCCGATCGGATCGATCGCAACGGTTCGAGATCGATCGTCGTCGATCGGGATCATGGCTCCGATCGATCGCAACCGTCGGATCGTCGCCAATCGGATCGATCGTGGCGGTCAAAGATCGGTCATCGTCGATCGAGATCAGGGCTTAGATCGATCGCAACCATGGATCGTTGCCGATCGGATCGATCCCGACGGTCGGAGATTGGACGTCGGTGATCGGGATCAGGGCTTGGATCAATCGCAATCATCGGATCTTCGTCGATCGGACCGATCGCAACGGTTCGAGATCGGTCGTTACCGATCGGAATCAGGGCTTGGATCGATAGCAACCGTCGGATTGTCAGCGATCGGACCGATCGCAATGGTCTGAGATCGGTCGTGGCCGATCGGGATCAGGGCTTGGATCGATCGCAACCATCAGATCGTCGACGATCGAACTGATCGCAATGGTCCGAGATCAGTCATGTTCGATCGGGATCAGGGCTTGGATCGATCACAACCATCGAATCGTCGGCGATCGAACCGATCGCCACCATCAGATCGGTCATGGCCAATCGGGATCAGGGCTTGGATCGATCGCAACCATCGGATCATCACCGATCGGATCGATCGCAATGGTCGGAGATCGGTCATCGCCGATCGGGATCAGGGCTTGGATCGATTGCAACAGTCAGATCGTCGCCGATCGGACCGTACGCAATAGTCCGAGATCGGTCGTTGCCGACCGGGATCATGGCTTGGATCGATCGCAACCATCAGATCCTAGCCGATCAGATCGATCGCAATTGTCCAAGATCGATCATCGCCGATCGGGATCACGGCTTGGATCGATCGCAACCGTCGGATCGTTGCCGATCGAACAGATCGCAACAGTCCAAGATCGGTCGTCTCCGATCCAGATCAGGGCTTGGATCGATCGCAATCGTCGGATCATCGCCGATCGGATCGATTCCGATGATCAGAGATCGGTCATGGCCGATCGGGTTTAGGGCTTGGATCGATCGCCACCGTCGGTTCATCATCGATCGGACCGATCGCAATGGTCCGAGATTGGTCGTGGCCGGTCGGGGTCAGGGCTTGGATCGATCGCAACCATCGGATCATCGGCGATCAGACCGATCGCAACGGTCAGAGATCAGTCATGGCCGATCGGGATCAGGGCTTGGATCGATCGTAACCGTCGGATCATCGCCGATCGGACCGATCGCCATGATCCGAGATTGGTCGTGGCCGATCGGGATCAGGCTTGGTTCGATCGCAACCATCGGAACATCGCCGATCGGACCGATCGCAATGGTCCGAGATCGGTCGTGGCTGATTGGGATCAGGGCTTGGATCGATCCCAACCATCGGATCGTCGCCGATCGAACCGATCGCAACGGTCCGAGATCGGTCGTGGCGGATCGCGATCAGGGCTTGGATCGATCCAAACCGTCGGATCATCGCCGATCGGACCGATCGCAACGTTCTGAGATTGGTCATGGCTGATCGGGATCAGGGATTGCATCGATTGCAACCGTCGGATCATCGCCGATCGGACCGATCGCAACGTTCTGAGATTGGTCATGCCGATCGGGATCAGGGATTGCATCGATTGCAACCGTCGGATCATCGCCGATCGGACCGATCGCAACGATCCGAGACCGGTCGTGGCTGATCGGGATCAGGGCTTGGATTGATCGCAACCGTAGGATCGTTGGCGATCGGACCGATCGCAACGATCCGAGATCAGTCGTGGCCGATCGGATAAGGGCTTGGATCGATCGCAACCATCGTATCGTCGCCGATCGGACCGATCGCAATGGTCCGAGATCGGTCATCGCCGACTGGGATCATGGCTTGGATCGATCGCAATCGTCGGATCATAGCCGATCGGATCGATCGCAACGGTCCAAGATCGATCGTCGCCGATCGGAATCATGGCTTGGATCGATCGCAACCGTCGGATCATCGCCAATCGAACTGATTGCAACGGTCCAAGATCGGTCATCGCCGATCTGGATCAGGGCTTGGATCGATCTCAACCGTCAGATCATTGCTGATCGAATCGATCGTGGCGGTCGGAGATCGGTCATCATCGATCGGGATCAAGGCTTGGATCGATCGCAACCATCAGATCATCGGCGATCAGATTGATCGCAACGGTTCAATATCGGTCGTGGTCGATCGAGATTAGGGCTTGGATCGATCGCAACTGTCCGATCGTCACCGATCCGACCGATCACCATGGTTCGAGTTTGGTCATGGCCGATCGGGATCAGGGCTTGAATCGATCGCAACTGTCGAATCGTCGGCGATCGGACCGATCGCAACGGTTCGAGATTGGTCGTGGCCGATCGGGATCAGGGCTTGGATCGATCGCAACCATCGGATCGTCGCCGATCGGACCGATCGCCATGTTCCGAAATCGGTCGTGGCTAATCGGGATCAGGGCTTGGATTGATCACAACCGTCGGATCGTCGGCCATCGGACCGACCGCAACGATCGGGATCAAGGCTTGGATCGATCGCAACCGTCGGATCGTCGCCGATCGGACCGATCGCCACGGTCCGAGATCGATCGTGGCTGATCGGGATCAGGGCTTGGATCGATCGCAACCGTCGGATCGTCGGCGATCGGATTGATCGCAATAGTCCGAGATCGGTCATGGCTGATCGGGATCAGGGCTTGGATCGATCGCAACCATCGAATCGTCGACGATCGGACTGATCGCAACGGTCCGAGATCGGTCATGGCTGATAGGGATCCGGGCTTCGATCGATCGTAATCGTCGGATCGTCGCCGATCAGACTGATCGCAACGGTCTGAGATTGGTCGTGGCCGATCGGGATCAAGGCTTTGATCGATTTCATCCGTCGGATCGTCGGTGATCAAACCGATCACACGGTCCGAGATTGGTCGTGGTCGATCGGAATCAGGGCTTCGATCGATCGCAACCATTGGATCGTCGTTGATTGGACCGATCGCAACGGTCCGAGATCGGTCGTGGCCGATCGGGATCAGGGCTTGGATCTATCGCAACGGTCGGATCATTGGCCATCGAACCGATCGCAACGGTCCGAGATCGGTCATGGCCGATCGAGATCAGGGCTTGGATCGATCGCAACCATCGGATCGTTGGCGATCGGATTGATCGCAACGGTCCGAGATCGGTCATGGCCAATCGAGATCAGGGCTTGGATCGATCGCAACCATCGGATCGTCACCGATCGGACCGATCGCCACGGTCCGTGATCGGTCGTGGCCGATCGGGATCAGGGCTTGGATCGATTGCAACCATCGGATCGTCGGCGATCGGACCGATCGCAACGGTCCGAGATCGGTCGTGGCTGATCGGGATCAGGGCTTGGATCGATCGCAACCGTCGGATCGTCACTGATTGGACCGATCGCAACGGTTCGAGATCGATCATCGCTGACCGGGATCATGGCTTGGATCGATCGCAACCATCGGATCCTAGCCAATTGGATCGATCGCAACGGTCCAAGATCGATCGTCACCGATCGGGACCATGGCTTGGATCGATCGCAACCGTCGGATCATCGCCGATCGAAACGATCGCAACGGTCCAAGATCGGTCATCGCCGATCTGGATCAGGGCTTGGATCGATCTCAACCCTCAAATCATTGCAGATCGAATCGATCGCGGTGGTCGGAGATCAATCATCGTCGATCGGGATTAAGGCTTGGATCGATCGCAACCATCGGATCGTCGCCGATCGGATCGATCCCGACGGTCGAAGATCGATCGTCGCCGGTCAAGATCAGGGCTTAGATCGATCGCAACCGTCGGATCATCACTGATCAGACCGATCGCAACGGTCCGAGATCGGTCGTGGCTGATCGGGATCAGGGCTTGGATCGATCGCAACCGTCGGATCATCGGCGATCGGAACGATCGCAACAGTCCAAGATCGGTCGTGGCCGATTGGGATCAGGGCTTGGACCGATTGCAACGGTCGGATCGTCAGCCATCGGACCGATCGCAACGGTCCGAGATCGGTCATGGCCGATCGGGATTAGGTCTTGGTTCGATCGCAACCGTCGGATCATCGGCGATCAGATTGATCGCAACGGTTCAATATCAGTCGTGGCCGATCGAGATCAGGGATTGGATCGATCGCAACCGTCGGATCGTCATCGATCGGACCGATCGCCATGGTCCGAGTTCGGTCATGGCCGATCAGGATCAGGGCTTGAATCGGTGCAACTGTCGAATCGTCGGTGATCGGACTGATCGCAACGGTCCGAGATGATCGTGGCCGATCGGGATCACGGCTTGGATCGATCGCAACCGTCGGATCATTGCCGATCGAACAGATCGCAACGATCCGAGATTGGTCGTCTCCGATCCAGATCAGGGCTTGGATCGATCGCAATCATCGGATCATCGCCGATCGGATCGATTTTGATGGTCGGAGATCGGTCTGGCCGATCGGGTTCAGGGCTTGGATCGATCGCCACCGTCGGATCATCGCCGATCGGACCGATCACAACAGTCCGAGATCGGTCGTGGTCGGTCAGGGTCAGGGCTTGGAT
>UESW01004671.1:670305-709445 GCA_900491605.1 Calamus simplicifolius | reverse complement strand
CCTTAGAAAGAATAATAATAAATGAATATTTTCTTATTATTTAAATGTTAACCATAAAATTAGTTTATATTCTATCCATTTTTATATCATATCCAAAATTATTTTCAATATCAATCAACCACATAATAAATCATATATTACTGCATAAGTAAAAATATATTCAAATTTCCTTTTATAATATCAAACTAGACTAACTCGTAGCAAGCTAACCATCACCAACGTATAAAGATACCATAAATCTTTGAGACAATCTAATGGCCAATTGATTCAACTCACACATGCTGAATACGGCGTTTCATTACAAAATATATCATATGCCATATATAGTGTAGGCACGAACAAATAAGTCAGCACCCTTCTACTTCTTTAGTAACTGTCACAAAATTGTAAATGAAAAAATGATTGCATTTGAAATACAAACTTGTAGAATACAAAAAAATCAGGCCCTAAATGTACATTTGGTGATTCAAATTTTTGCCACCATCACTCCAAAGCACAATCTTGATCAAGTTCTCATCATTCAATTGTTTACAAGATCTAATTGACTTAACTCCCAACTGCACCTTCTTCTTTTCTATAAGTTGGGCCAACATTATTCTTGCTCTCTTAAATTAGCAAACTCTTATAAGCATGGTAACTAAAACCTTTAACTTGAATGTCACTACAAAAGTCATTAAGGTATTTGATATAACTCTTCCATATAGATGAGGGATTTGAGGACCCTAGAACTGAAGGTAGAATAAGCGACTGCCTTCTTATACTTACAAACTCTATATACCAGAGATTTCAAACCTTTAGAACTGAGATGTGAAAAATGCGAGAACTGGAGTTGGAAATATGCCTTACTAGTCAAAGATAGAAAAATGTCCTTTATTTAATTTTATAAAGCAATCATTAGAGTAAGTAAAAGCTTTTATCTTATCAACGACAGAAAATATCTTTTATGCAAACTACTACCATAAGAATAAGATCACATGTTTTGTTTAATCATAAGTAGTGATTGAATGTGTAAAATTAAGATTTTTTTTAATCAAATGAACCAACACATCTAAATTTACAATGTTAATACAATTACTAATTTAGTATGTGACTCGAATCAAAAGTATCATATTCTAATGTTCATTAGCATCATAGTTTAGAGGGATGTGTTGTCTATTTTGATGGATTTAGGGGAGATATGTGATTAACAAAAAAATAATAATGATGGGTGTTTGATCTAAGTTAAAAATACAGGAGGTCTTAGTATTTTTTCTTTTTTGTTTTTTCATGGATGTTAGAATCGTGAAATTTAATCTTATTAATAGAATGACATAATTGATTGGCTCGATACTAGTAATATAATGATTGAATTCTATGCTCCTCTTGTGGTCTAGAATGAACTTAAAGGACTAAGAATATTAGAAATTGATATTATGTTGTCTCTATATACATTTAAATGGATAAAGGCATGAGTTTTGTCTATCGTGATCCTCTGGTATGGCTTTACAGTAAGCAATATTGATATAGCTTCTTTGTTCTTCAAACATGATCATATAGCTTGTTAATATGGAGCTCTTGCTATTGTGTGTTATGATCCCTTTGCCCTTAGGAGTGGGCATGGGTTGACTCAAAAAATACAGGGCCTAGGCCCAATTTTTCAGCACAAAGGATTGGGTCGGATGCAATTCTAGAGGCTTGTTTAATTTTCGGACCAAACCCAAGCTTAGAGCTTGGCTCAGCCTAAAAATTTATATATATTTTACTACTGAAAATTTATATATATATGCATTGTATTTATTTATATTCCATATATATATATTTATTATTTAATATATATTATTAAGAGAAAATGAGTTTTTCAAAAGCAAGTCATTTAGCCACCACAACAACATGAGGATGGCATTTTCCTTTCAAATATTTAGTATATAATTGTTTTTAGTGGCCCAAGCTCGAATCAAGCCTAGGTTTTCAAAGATTTCTGTTGGGCCGGCTTAGGCCAACTATGGCTGACCTAAGTTCGGGCCCAACCTGAAGCTTAGAGCCCCTTTTCCTACTTGCCCTACCCTAAGCCTAGTTTGGCCCATGCCCACCCCTACTTTCCCTATATGATTGCTTTGTGTTGGGGTTATAGCCAAGCAAGTTAAATGATCATTTTGGATCTTTGTCACCCATAAAATCTCAGCTAGAATTATGGCCTATGTTCATTCCTATGTTGACTTTTATGAGAACATGTTTATTGCTCATTTTGGTTTCTTTGGTAGCACATATGTAAAGAGATTGAGTTAAGTCATGATTTTGTTGGTTGGGCGGAAAAATAAATGGATGGCTGTGTGCAGGTTCTTATGAAAGCGCTATCTCTGAAAGGAATTGGAGATGCGATCAGCTCCGTTTCATATAGGGCACCATCAGACCAACTCAGAGTGCCTCGACATGCTTCTCCTCCTCCGAGAGAAGATGATAAAGATGGGCACAAACAAAGTGCAATGGATGGCTGCGTGCAGGTTCTTATGGAAGCGCTACCTTTGAAAGAAATTGGAGATGTGATCAGCTCCGTATCATTGAGGGCACCATCAGACCTGCTCAGAGTGCCTCGACATGCATCTCCTCCTCAGAGAGAAGATGATAAAGATGGGCACAAACGAAATGCTTCTCCTCCTCAGAGAGAAGATGATAAAGATGGGCACGAACGAAGTGCTTCTCCTTCTCAGAGAGAAGATGATGAAGGGGGACGTTACGTGTTTGCACTTGGAGAGAATTTGACGTCTCGCTGTAATTACACTTGATTACCATTGCAAAAATCTTATGTGTTTTATGGGCATTTTTCTTGCTAGCTGCACCTTTTCTTCCCCATTTGCAATCAAGTTATCTATAGAAATATATATAATACATACACTTAAGTAGAGTATATGGTTCTATGATTTGGATTATATTTCTAATGTAAAGTGCATCATTCTTTTGTCCGTTCTTTTGGTTATCATGGATTTATGCCTTTATTACATTGGTCTATTATATAGATAAAACAATATAATATCAAAATATACGCTGTGACTATTTTTTTTTCTCTTTTCTGAAAGATACTTTCTATGCTTGCTCTTGGTTATTGACCTAAGTATTTTTTTTCAGCTGTTGTTTTTTTTTTCCCTTCTATCTGTTGATTTCTTTTTTACTTCAAAGTTTCTCAAAGCTTTTTCATTTATTGATTCTCCTTGATTTTTTCCCCCTTAATGTGCTATCAGTTTTATGGCATTTTCTTGTTTTCTGCATAGGGTCTTATGATTTTTTTTTTCCAAAACTTAGTAGGTTTGTGTAATGGGTTCTTTCCCACAATGCAAAGTTTATTTTAAAAAATTAAAACCCTTAAAATTATGTGCTTCTCTTTATCTATCATGATTTTGCTGCAACAATAATCTTCAAAAATTGTCTTCCTGTGTTTCTATGGATGTTTGCATGCTTTTCATGAATATTATGCTTTTGTTTGCAATACTTTCACACTTCTCACTCCAATCTGCTACTTGTTTTGATTGCAGATAAAATCCACAGCAAAATGGGTGAAGGTAAGTTCCTGTGCTCCTGATGACATTCAGTGATAAAGCTTGTGCTTGCTCTCTCATTCTTTTCATAGTTGGTTTTTAGATAGCAACATCTTCCCCCCACAACACCCCCCCTTTCCCAATTTTATTGTGATGTTTCTCATAATTGCTAGTTTTTTTGGGCTGTCCTAACCAAACTTTACTTGCATTTTTTTTCTTTCTTTTTTTTTTTTTTTTGGGGGGGGGGTTTATGTGACAGGTACCTTTGGTCGGGTTTTGGAATGTTGGGATAGGGAAGGGCAAGAAATGGTAGCAATCAAAATTACTCGTGCCAATGAGCAACATCGGGAGGACACTATGATAGAAATTAAAGTGCTCCAACAGCTTGGCAGACATGATACGGGTGGTAACCGGTAAGACTCATTCTCATTTATTTCTTTTCTTGAAGAGCTGTTCCTTTGTATGTTTGCATTTTAGTCAATTCAAGTTTACATCTGTTTAAGTGGGTGTATTTTTGCAGTTATGTTCAAATGCGGAGCTGGTTTGACTATCGTAACCATATTTGTATTGTAAGTATATGATTGATTTATGATAGTTTCTCCAATTTACCAGATATCTTTGGAAATTAAAATTGCAGAGAATCTAAATGATTTTAACAGGTGTTTGAGAAGCTTGGGCCAAGCTTGCATGATTTTTTAATGAAAAATGACCGTCGCCCATGTCCCATGGACCTAGTTCGTGAGCTTGGCAGACAATTGTTGGAATCTGTTGCATGTGCGTTCGCAATACTTTTGCAAATCTATTGTTTTCTTGATATTGATGGTTTATTAGCTTCAATGTGCTATTCATTTTCCCTTTTCTACTTCTTTGGTTCATTTGTTGGTTTTCATTCTTGTTCATGCATTATATTTTAGGTTCCTTTAGTAGATTGTTTTATTTCATAAGTCACTGTTTTTATTGTCACTGCTGATATAATTCAGTTTATTTGTTGTCTGATGTATTTAAGTGGTTTTGATGTGTTAACATTTGTTTATTTTGCTTTCTTGCAGTTATGCACGATTTACACCTCATTCATACTGATTTAAAGCCCGAAAACATTCTTCTTGTCTCATCAAAGTTCATCACAGCATGGTGGTTCATATTGCAAGAGATTGCCCAAGTCAAGTGCTATTAAGTTAATTGATTTTGGAAGCACTGCTTATGGCCACGAACATCATAGCTACTACACAGTAACAACAAGGCAGTACAGGGCTCCTGAGGTTATTCTTGGTCTGTACTTGTTTGACACTTGCTATCTTAGTTTCTTATTTTAGCTTTCTCCTCTATGAATGTGGCATTTTCCTGATTTTGAAAATATTCTGACAGAACTTGGATGGAGTTATCCGTGTGATATATGGAGTGTAGGCTGCATTCTTGCAGAACTTTGTTCGGTATGTATTTCAGGCACTTGTTTATGCAAGCTATTCAGTTTTGTTGGCATGAATGCTTCCTTATGTGTTTTAACTTCTCAATGCTCTATTTAGGGTGATAGACTTTTTGAGACTAGCAAGAACTTAGAACACCTTGCCATGATGGAGAGAGTATTAGGTCCTTTGCCACCATATGATGAACGGAGCTGTGTAAGTTTCTGTAAACTTACATGTGGTTAATTTTCTTTGATGTGTTTCAGCACAAGTAGTCTCATCTAATTATGTTGACATTAAGCCTGATTCAGCTCTACCTGTATGAATCTAATGCCATTTTTTTCACCATAATTCTTTACTTTCAGGGGACGTGTTGAGAAGTATATCAAAAAAGGTCGGCTGAAGTGGCCTGAGGATGCTCCTGGGAGAGAGAGAATCCTAGTTGTTCGAAAGTTGCCACGACTCCAGGTATGAGTTATCATCATTGATTTATAATGCAACCTTCAACTAAATACTCTCGGTTTTTTCTTGATCTCAAATTTGTATTTGGACTTTTGGGGGTAGGCGGTGGCTTAGATATCGAATGCACACAATTCTCCTTGAAAATGTCTTGGATTTTCCTATCATTGCATGGCTTGTTTGCCTATTAAATCAGTCAATGTGGGTTTCCATGTTTTTGATGGCATAATTGAAAGAAAAATAATGCTTTCTTCTGAAGATCCAACATTATCTGTAGACAATGTGCATTGGATTGAACAAGCATCATCAGCCATTGGCATATGATTAGATGATGCTGAATTTTTGGTCTTTAGAAAGATATGCATAGCAAATTGATGGTTCTCTGCCATGTTTTCTGTGCAGAACTTGGTGATGCACCATGCGGATCACTCGGCTGGCGATCTCATTGACCTCTTGCGGGGTTTACTCAAATATGAACCTCTTGATAGGTTGACCGCTCACGAAGCCCTCAGACACCCATTTTTCGAGGTCAAAGTCAAGCGGGATGTTGACCTATTTGTAAATCTACAGTTACCAGCGCCTGAGAGAGTGCAAACTGTTGAGGCTTGGCACGATATAGCCTTATGAGGATAATGTTGATGGATTCAAAGGTTGACAAACTAACAGTAGCAAACACGATACAAATGCACAGTTGCATGGTAGTTTGGGTTAGTCATTGAAATTTTTTTTAAGGGAACAACATTATAGATGCTGGAAGTGAATATTTAATTAATTCGTTATATTAATTCACCTTTGGTTTTTGGTCTTTACCTGTACTCGTACTGAAGCTGAGCTTGTGCTGTTAGTTTGATCATCTAGCGTACGGTTCTCTACAATCTGCTCGACCACCTGGATCAAGGTGGTTAAGGTGTCATTTGACTTCCAATTTGTTAAGACAACCCGGTTTTAATAACTGCATGAGTAGGCACCCACTATCAGTCATTAGACCTTCGAAGACGTGAAATGAATACAATTTAAATCTCTATTTCTTCTCCTAAAACAATTCTGCTCATTAGAAAACTCTCCCAAATAATTTTTATCAAAAAAAATGTGTCGGATCATGTATGCATGTCTCATCGAATCCAAAAAAAAAAAAAATAATAATTCTATTGGTTTCGCCTAATCAACGGAGCACCATAAAGGAACAAAAAGAGTGAAAAAAAACAAAGGATCGGATAAACTAGCAAGCAATTTATGGAACCACGAAGGCCGTAATTAATTAGTTTGAACTAGCATTTCGTCCGACATCGGCTGGATAGCAGCGCTCAACTGGGCGGCGCACTGATGACGATGCTGCATCGGCCGTAGACCGGGAAGGGCTTGGAGACCGGGGCCTCTTCCTCAACGGCTCAGCGTTACGATGGCCTTCTTCTTCTTAACTGCTGCCCTTCTCACCATACAATATGGTAGCTTCATAGCTGCACAAATCAAAGTCGGTTAAAAAAAAAAGGAGAAATGAAAGGGGGGCAGTGAGAGAAAGGGCGACTAAAACTGCTCACCGTCGCTCAGGAGGAGGCCCGCGAACTGGAGGTTATCCTCCGTCAGATGCTGGTTACACCGGGGATATCGGCCGTCTGCAACATACCGAAGACCTCCTTGTCCCTCGGAGTTACCAGGTGATTCTGTTCGGCCCTACATTTGGGTCCCCCCAACTCGGCCTCCTGATGAGGACATCAGTTCAGACCAGAGTTCGGGTCAGTCGAACCAGTCCTTGGATGTCCCTATACCAGCAACCCAGAGTCAGCAGGCCACGTCAAGAAAGCCCATGCCAGGTAGTCTACGAAGGTCCAAGAGGTTGCAGAACAAACGGGCTTGAAATTCCATGTTTGGGCCGAGTGTACGGAATTGACCCGACTTCGTTTTGACACTTTGGGTCAATCGAATCCGGTCAGCTACTGTGTCGAACTGGGCCCAAACTTGGCTGGTCAATGAAAACAACTGCTGATTCAAAGTCATGCCGTTGGCAATGAGCTGCTATGGATTTTGGCCATCCGGGCTCGTCTGATAGGAGTTTTGGGCTTGTTTTCGTTTTTAATGGCATAGTTGTAATTTTTTAAACTTATGATGTTAGGGTTTTATCTCTTTTATTTAGGCTTGGCTTTGGGCGCCGTCAGAGGGTAGAGAGGAAAGATACTATTTAGTTGTTATTTTCTTGCATTCAGATCTATGTTTTGTTTTCTGATTCAAAACAATTGAATTAAAATTCAATTGATCTTCCTTTAAATTTCGGATTGTGAGTGATCAAATTCGAGATTTTCCCTTTTCTTGTCAAGATTTGAACCAAACCTGGATGAATTCTTTTCTCGCAGATTAGATCGTTCTTGAGTTGCAGGCATTTTGAAAATCCCCTGCATCAACTTGGTATCAGAGCCTTGATCCAATGGAGCAGAAGAACAACGATCAATCCCTGAGAGACGCCGTGAGAGATGCTATGCAAGATGCCATGCGAGACCAGCACCAGGTGATGCAACAGATGATGCAAACCATGCAGGCGATGATGGTGCGGATGGAGGTGCAAAATCGTGCCCAACCCATTCGAGTGGAGGAGCGTGATGAAATTGATGGAGGTAGGGAGAGGGGTTTCGAAAATTGGAGGCACCACCAATTCGAAGAGGGCAACAGAGGCCTGATGTTGGACTTCCAAGGTATTTCGATCAACCTTCCTATTTCAAAAATCAGAATCGGTGGGAAGTAGGCTTCAGGGTCGAAATTCCAGAGTTTAAAGGAATTAACCCAGACGAGTATGTTGATTGGACCCTTCAGGTCGATGACGTTTTTCGTCTGAAGGAGGTGCCCTTAGACAAGCAGGTACCTTGTCACAATTCGATTCAGAGATAGGGCTGCTGCTTGGTGGCATGCGCAGCACTATCGTAGATATATGGATGGGAGACCTCCATTAGCGTCATGGGCAGCGCTAAAGCAGGAGATGAACAGGGAGTTTTTGCCTCCGAACCATGAGCAGATTTTGTATTCGAAGTTGCATAGTTTGACGCAAGGTAGTCGGAGCGTCGAGGAGTACACAACTGAATTTTATCGATTGGTTGCACGAAATCGGTTGATTGAGGCTGAACCGAGATTGATAGCCATGTATCTTCATGGCTTGCGGCTGCCAATCCAAGATGCGCTGGCTGTGCATCGAATTGATAGTGTAGGAGATCCGCATATGAGGGCTCAGGCAGTGGAAAAGAGCTTGATGAGAAACAGGGGGTTTCAGAGCAGAGGGGGTTTTACTATGGGCCAGAGTTCAGGGCAGAATTCAGGGGGCAAATTTATGCCTCCAGTAGCGAGGCCGCAGGCATCAGTACCTCCAAGACCAACAGGGTCGAATGGAACCTCAGGTTCTCAGGCGAGAGTGGGCAGCAACAGGGCTAACATTCGCTGCCATCGGTGTCAGAATTTGGGGCACTATGCCAATGAATGCCCCAAGGCGCGAGCTCAGTTGTATATGAAGGAGTATATGGAGGGCGAATATGGAGGAGAGTTCCCTGATGATGAGGAATTTGATGATGAGCTGTGTGTTATTGATCCGGACCATATTCAAGGGGAGAGCTTAGTGATACGAAGAATGTGTCTGGCACCGAGATCAGATGAAGATTGGCATCGGCATGACATCTTCACAACGAAATATTTTGTGGCTGGCAAAACATGTCGTGTTATCATAGACTCCGGCAGTTGGGAGAATGTGATAGCAGAGGAGGCTGTGAAGAAGCTGGGGTTGCAGACAGACCCTCACCCACATCCATATAAGCTCGGTTGGGTGAACCGAAATGCAGACATTCAGGTCAGCCGAAGGTGTAAGTTGTCACTGTGTTTGGTCCTCATTTCGAGACAACTATTGAGGCAGATGTTGTTCCAATGGATGCTACTCACATCATACTGGGGCGTCCGTGGCAGTTTGATAACAGGGCAGTGTACAATGGGTACACCCACAGTTATATGCTGCGTCCAGATGGGAGGAAAGTTATTTTGAAGCCGCTTCAGGAAGTGAGTGGACAGAATACGGTAATTTGTTTACCAAGCACAGAATTTGATGCGAGTTTGGATGGAGAGGATGTTTGTTTTGCTTTGGTGAGCAAATCAGGAGACTTCGGCGTGGAAGAGGAGCAAAGGCCGAATATGATTCCTGAGGAGTTGGTGTCTATCTTGGAGGAATTCCGAGATGTTGTATCAAAGGAGCTACCGGCTGGATTACCACCTCTCCGAGATATTCAGCACGGCATTGACCTTATTCCGGGCTCAGTGTTGCCGAATAAGGCTCACTATCGGATGACACCGCAACAGCATGAGGAATTGAGGAGGCAGGTCCAAGAACTTTTGGACAAGGGGTTCGTACGGAAGAGCATTAGCCCGTGCGCGGTGCCAGCCCTTTTGGTACCGAAGAAGGATGGTACGTGGCGCATGTGTGTCGACAGCCGCGCGGTTAACAAAATTACTGTGAAGTACAGGTTCCCGATACCGAGGTTGGACGACATGCTTGATCAGTTGAGTGGTGCTAAGGTCTTCACGAAGATTGATTTGAAGAGTGGGTACCATCAGATAAGGATGAAGCCTGGAGACGAATGGAAGACAGCCTTCAAGACTAAGGAAGGGCTGTATGAATGGTTGGTAATGCCATTCGGGTTGTCCAACGCGCCGAGCACATTCATGCGCGTAATGAACCAGGTTTTACGTCCATTTCTTAGCTCATTTGTGGTTGTCTACTTTGATGATATTTTGATATACAGCAGACAGCCGAAGAGCATGTGGGCCATGTGGCACAGGTTTTGTCAGTGTTACGTGAGAACCAGTTAGTTGCTAACCCAGAGAAGTGCATTTGGATGGTTGGGAGACTAATTTTTCTGGGGTACGTTGTGACTGGAGAGGGGATTCTCCCAGACAGGAATAAGGTGCATGCAATTGTGGAATGGCCAGTACCTTCAACCTTGACAGAATTGAGATCCTTTTTGGGTCTGCAGGGTTTTATCGCAGGTTTGTCAAGGGGTATAGTGAGCTGGCTGCACCTTTAACGGAATTGTTGAAGGGAGCCAGATTCGGGTGGAATGATGCCGCACAGGAGGCATTTGATGGGCTGAAAGTCAGATTGACCGAAGCTCCTTTATTGGTTCTTCCTGATTTTGATAGAGTTTTTGAGGTGGATTGTGATGCTTTGAAGACTGGAATTGGGGCAGTGCTTAACCAGGAAGGAAGACCAGTCGCATACTTCAGTGAGAAGCTGGGAGGAGCTAAACTGGCTTACTCGGTTTATGATCTGGAATTGTACACCATTGTGAGATCCTTGCAGCATTGGCGCCACTACTTGATTCAGCGGGAGTTTGTACTGTATTCAGACCATCAGGCGCTGAAGTTTTTACAGGGTCAGCATAAACTGAGTTCAAGGCATGCGAAGTGGGTGAGTGCCTTGCAGGAATACACTTTCAGCATCAAGCACAAGTCTGGTACGTTGAATAGAGTGGCTGATGCTTGAGTAGGCGGAGCTTGTTGATTGGCGCTATGCATGTGTACACTCTCGGCTTTGAGAGTGTAAGGGAGGACATTCGTGTGGATGAGCACTTCAAGGGGATTTTGCCAAAATTGAGGCGGGGAGCGAACTGATTTCGTTCTCCATGATGGATATTTATTTCGAGGTAACTGCTTATGTGTTCCTGATACGTCTCTTCGTGTTGATCATCCAGGAACTGCATAACCAGGGTCACTTCGGAAGGGATAAAACAGCCTGGTTGATTCGACAGCGGTTTTATTGGCCTGGTCTTGACCGAGATGTCAAGGCTTTTGTGAAGAGGTGCAGGTTGTGTCAAGAGTCGAAGGGGACAGACACGAACCAAGGTATGTACACGCCTTTACCTATCCCAGAGGCACCATGGAGAGATGTTTCTATGGACTTTGTTGTAGGATTGCCGCGGACAGCAAGGGGACTGGATTCGATTATGGTGATTGTGGATCGGTTCAGTAAGGTGGCGTGTTTCTTGCCATGCAAAACCACTTTTGATGCGTCAAAGGTTGCTGACTTATATTTTGCTTCAGTGGTTCGGCATTTTGGTATACCGGCATCCATAGTGTCAAACAGGGACAACAAGTTTATGGGACACTTCTGGCGAGAGCTGTGGAAGAAGTTGGGCACAAAGTTGAAATTCAGCAGTCCTTATCATCCTCAGACGGATGGACAGACTGAAGTTGTCAACCGTAGCTTGGGTAATCTGTTGCGGGCAAATGTGCATGAATTCAGGAGCTGGGATTTGTGTTTGCCGAAGATTGAGTTTGAGTTCAACTCTTCAGTGAACCATTCTACAGGGTTTGCCCCATTTCAGATACTGTTTGGGTTCTTGCCAAGAGGTCCTTTGGATGTTCTGCCAGTTGAGACGCCAGAGAAGGTGAGTCAGAAGGTCGAAGATAGAGTGTCTGACTTGCAGGAGATACATGCGACTGTTAGAGCCAAATTGGAGCAGACTTACGCCAAATACAAGGTGAAAGCTGATCAGCAGCGTCGGCAACAATCCTTTGAAGTGGGCGATTTGGTATGGGTTTACTTACCAAGGGAGCGGTATCCACAGGGAGCTTTAACGAAGCTCAAGCCGAAGAAGATAGGTCCATGCCAGGTATTGGAGAAATTTGGTGACAATGCCTATCGGGTTGAGTTACCAGATGATGTCTTCATTTCGAATGTGTTCAACATTCGGCATCTGACCCCTTATGCAGGAGAGAATTCGAGCTTGAGGTCAAGCTTTTCAGAGGAAGGGAGAGTGATGAGGACATCAGTTCAGACCAGAGTTGGGTCAATCGAACCAGTCCTTGGATGTTCCTGTACCAGCAACCCAGAGTCAGCAGGCCATGTCAGGAAAGCCCATGCCAGGTAGTCTACGAAGGTCCAAGAGGTTGCAGAACAAACTGGCTTGAAATTCCATGTTTGGGCTGAGTGTACGGAATTGACCCGACTTCGTTTTGACACTTTGGGTCAATCGAATCCGGTCAGCTACTGTGTCGGACTGGGCCCAAACTTGGCTGGTCACATGGAAACGACTGCTGATTCAAAGTCATGCCATTGGCAATGAGCTGCTATGGATTTTGGCCATCCGGCTCGTCTGATAGGAGTTTTGGGCCTGTTTTCGTTTTTAATGGCATAGTTGTAATTTTTCTAAACTTATGATGTTAGGGTTTTATCTCTTTTATTTAGGCTTGGCTTTGGGCGGCCGTCAGAGGGCAGAGGAAAGATACTATTTAGTTGTTATTTTCTTGCATTCAGATCTATGTTTTGTTTTCTGATTCAAAACAATTGAATTGAAAATTCAATTGATCTTCCTTTAAATTTGGATTATGAGTGATCAAATTCGAGATTTTCCCCTTTTCTTGTCAAGATTTGAACCAAACCTGAATGAATCTTTTCTCGCAGATTAGATCGTTCTTGAGTTGCAGGCGTTTGAAAATTGCCCTGCATCACCTCCCCCCTTCGAGGTCGGTGAAAAAGAACCAGGTCTTCCATCCTTTGACCGAGGTAGGGAGGCTAAACTTCAAGGCTCGAGTGGGCCAAGGTTGGAATACCCATCAACCTGATTGCTGATGGAGCTTATAAAAACTACAGAAAAGGGACACCTTGGGCTCTAACCCATGGAGGCGGCATAGAATAAAGAAAGAACAAATGGTTTGACGGAATTCAAAACCAATTGCGATGGCATTAGGAAATAGAAGTCAAGAAGGTTAACGATCAAAGGATGAAGAGGCAATCGGAGGCCGGCCTTGAGAAAGGCCTCGTACAGAGCAACCCTCCTGGGATGGAAGGAGATTACCCTATCATCCGGGGTAGGGGCATACAACCGGATGCTATCCGGGATCTTGTAGATGGCTCTAATCTTGGCTAGCTCCTGGCCGGTCACAGTGGAGACAACCCTATTGGAGACTCTAAAGAGGCTATACGGGTTCCAGCGGCGACAAGACGGGTCCTGGTGGCTGCCCGACCGATAACCCACTGCTAGGACAGAGGAACCTAGTCCTCGGAGGAAGAGGAAGAGGACCAAGAGGGAGTGGGAGATGAAGAATCCTGCATGTGCAGGGGAGGAAAATAGCCCTCAGAGAGGGCGGAAGAGGACCAAGAAGGTGAAGAGAACATGGGAGAAGGACTGACCTGGCTAACGGGGAAAAAATGGCGGGGAGGATGGCAGGATCCGGACAGAGGAAGCTCAGGAAGAAGAAGATTCTGAGAGTAGTGAGGCATCAGATTTGGAGCGTTCCCCCTTATAGCTCCCCTTGAGTTGTCCTGCCTGAGCCAGCCTACCACGCGCACGCCTCCTGCTGGGAGGATGCCTTGGCAGTCATTCAGCGCTGATAGTGAATATCGATAACGTCTGCCTAATGATGGCATGATGGTCATTGACTTTCCAAGAAGGATCCTCACACATCCAACGGTGCAGATCAGCAGGCGCAGCCACGCTACAACATCCCATGCCACTGGCACTAATGAGTCCTCGCATCCCGTGGACACGTGCCCCTGTTGCCATTGGTGGTCAGACTGGATCAGCCGCCGATCGAGCTCATGCCCCTTTCGATGGGCGGAAAGTGAACCCACACCACCTCAGGGGCGGGGGGGCATCTGATGTGGCTGATCAAGCTCTGTTAAAGCTAACGAGGTAAGAGCCTAATGGGGAGTTCCCCTCGGCCTCGGACCTCCAGGGTCCCCTCAGCCTCAGGCCTCCAGGGTTCCCCTCCATGTGGCCCACTAGCTCTCCACAACCACCACGTGGCCCACTATCTTCCTGGAACTGCCACATAGCCCACTAGCCTTTCGCAACCGTCATGTGGCCCATTAACTCCCAATGATTACGGATGATGGGATGTTACGAACGTGGCCATACCCACTATCGTCTGTACGGCCACCACTTTCTGAAAGCATACAAAAAGGGAACTTTGGAATGGATATAAAAGGGAGAGTTGGGTTTTTTCCTGAGGACAATTTTTTGAGAACTATTTTCCAAGGCACTAACTTGACCGTCGAAGGGTCCTTACCGAAACCCACCGGTCCCTGAGGACTTTCTTGCAGGATTCCCGTTGAAGAGGTGAGACCAGGAGCTCCTTGGTCACTTGGCGTTAGGAAGACGTGCTTTGGTGACAACAGAGGGGTAGAGAATAAAGAGAAGGGTTGGGGGGGGGGGGGGCGTGTAAGGAGGGTCTACCTACCAGTCGTGCTTTCGACCTCCATTGGAGTCTTCTCCCGAGTGGAGGGGGCAATGGGACGGACGCACGACGGGTGGATGGGGACGGCCATTTTGTTCGGGCCTGGAAGCCAACACTTGGACCGAGTTGGGTTTAATCGGCAGCAAGAAAGACCCAACTTGGTCCGGTTCCTCCGATGCGCACATGCGGTGTACCGCACCATGATGGTATGAGCGTACGGGTGATACGCGCTTTATACATCGAAGGCCAATGCATATCTGGGCTGACTCGCACGAGGCTAGTGTGATCGCCCGTCTGTACCAAAAAAAAAGAAAAAAAGCCAGTGCATAAAAAATTTTCCCGCATAATTTTATCACCTAGAGATCGTTTTAACCGTCTTCCTCTCGTATTTATAGATTAAACATCGTATCTTCGATGCAACTGACTTCAATTTTCCAGCCATATGGGATCCTCCGCTCTGCATTACTTAAGAACTAAATCGGCGCCCAACGAAAGCCATTTGCTCTCCCTCTCCTCTACCCAATCTGGGACCGACCCTAGCAACGTTAAACTTCATAGTTTCCGAGGAAAAATTAATCGCATGTTAGTATTTTATTTTTAAGTATCTCTTAGTTATTTATCTTTTTAATTTTTGTTAAAAAAAACTTTGTTCTACGGGATTTAAAATGTTTATTGATTTAAAGAATCTCAGTTTAAAAACCTTCAATTTCTTCTTTAAAGAAAGGGCTTGGTAAAAAGATGAATTATTCCCCTTCTTCCCCTGGGTCTTGCTTTAAGATTAGCGCTCGGTCTCTTCCTGGCTGATCTTCGACAGTTCTCTTCATTCCTGCTGTTCGTGAGTTCTGGTCAGGGGCTCCCCTGTTTCCCCTTTTGTCCCATGGCTTCGGATGGAGGATTTGATGGCCGGACCTCTGGGAACCGATCAACGAATGCTAGCTTCCAGTGGGTGTCTTCTTCTCCATCACCGGCGGAGGTGGCGGTGCTAGAGGCCTTCTTCCCCGACGTGGTCCAACTGCCGTGGAGGAGCTGGCAGCTGAGTCCCTGGTATGGCAGCAGCGGGCAGTCTTGATGAGGACATTCCACCGTTGGGTTCCAGTCGAAGCTTTCATCCGGGAGTTCCGGCGAGGTGGCATCTCCGGTGAAATCTTCCCCATAAGCCTGGCATACCAGAGCTATATCTTCCGGTTTGCGGAAGCTGATGCCCAGGATCTAGTGTTGCAAAGACCTTGGGTTATAAATGGTCAGCCAGCAGCGGCGGAAGCTTGGAAATCGGACTTTGTCCCTGCGGCGGATGCCATCTCCACTGCGCTGCTGTGGATCAGGTTACCCAACCTCCTGATTGAATATTGGAGGGAGGAGTTCCTCAAAGAAATCATCTCACCGGTGGGTCAGTTTATCTGTGCTTACTCGGCTACTGTGGTGAAGAACAGGGGAGGTTATGCCCGTGTATGTGCTAGAGTTGAGTTGAGTTCTCCTCTCCGGCCAGGCTCTCGCGTGAGGGGGGCTAATGGCCCATTTTGGCAATCGTTCATCTACGAGCAGCTGGAAGGAATTTGTCCGAGCTGCGGCTCGCTTCACCTCTCCGGCAAATGTTTCTCTCCAGCCAGGCACGCTTCTGATTCATCGTCGGAGGCTCTCCTCTTCGGTGCGTGGATGTCGGCGATCCGGCAACGGAAGGTGATGAAGGGATCTCAGTCAGAAGGTAGTAGGAAGGTGCAGCAGGAGGTAAGCCCTGTTAACTCTATTCCTCATCCATCCTCAGCTGCTGGAGCCTCTGCCCTGGGGAAAGCAGAAGGTTGGACTGCTCAGTTGAAGTCGGTTCGTTGGAGGAGAGCCAGAGGACTAAAGGTGGTTTCTTCCAAGGCGGAGAGCTCATGCCTTTCTTTGGGTCTAAGGTCAGGGAAACTACAGTGTCTGTGTTTGGGTTGAAAGCCTCAGAGCGTGCCGGTTTCAGTGTTGGTGTGCCGTTTCAGCTGATTTTCAGAAGCCGGATGATACTCTCCCCCAATCAGTGCTGACTAAAAATCCCTTTGCTTCTTTGGATTTGGATTCGGGTGGAGTTAATCAAATGGGGAGTAGGGATGCTTGCCCTGGTCCCCTAAAGCGAGCCCGCCCTGCGGAGTATCAGGCCCCCCGGATAAATTCTAAATGTGACAAAAAGAAAGGTAAAGGTGGTGTTTCAGTCTCCAATGTTAAACAAGTTAAAGTTCATGAGGTACAGCTTTCCAATGCTGTTCATGGATCCTCAGAGGACTATCAGCCTAGGGGCTCGGGGGGGGAAGAAGGCCCAGTCCATAACGGCTACTGATTCTTCCAGTGACCCCTTGTCGTCGTTTATTCAGTGCCAAGGTCCAGGATTGAGGTCCTCTATTATCTCTCCTCGGACTGCTGAGATCCAGGATGAGATGATTTGCTCATCACTGAGTCCTGTGGAAGACATTCAATCCTTTGGGTGTCTCCCTGACAGCGTTATGGCAGAAGTGCAGGAGGGATCCCAGCTTCCTCCTCCTACTAAATGAAGATCCTTTTATGGAATGTCAGAGGAGCTCGAAGTTATCGTTTCGATCCTCTTTTTATAGATTGATGCAAATCCATAACTTTGATATCTGTGTTATTTTAGAAACCAGGCTATCAGGGGACAGTCTGGCCTGGTTTCAGAGACAGATAGTAAGGAAATGGTCCATGTATGCGGTTGAGGCTGTGGGTCTATCTGGAGGCATTATAGCCATCTGGCATTCCTCAGCGGTGAAGGTTGATGTTGTTCATCAAAGTAATCAGCATTTAGGCCTTCTTGTTACATAGGGCTCTACCAATCCTTGGCTTCTATTGGCTGTTTATGGTAGTACTGATTTCCGGGAGAGACGGCTTCTATGGACTGATCTTCATTTCCTTCTAGCTAGAGGGATCCCTTCTATTGTTGTTGGTGATTTCAATTGTATCACTGAAGCTAATGAAAAGCGTGAGGGAAGAAGGGTCACTACCACTGCTAGCATCACTGAATTTAGGGATTTCATCAGTTCGGCTGGCCTTCTAGATTTGGGGTTTTTGGGGTCCCAATTCACTTGGTGTAACAATCGTCAGGGTTCTGCTCAGATTTGGGAGAGGCTGGATAGAGCTATGGCTTCGGAACAGTGGCTTCAAAAGTTCCCTTCAGGTTCTGTTGCTCATCTTCCAAGGATAGCTTCTGATCACTGCCCCATTCTTATATCTACGATGATAGATCAATATCATAGGAGGCAGTTCAGATTTGAGTAGTTCTGGACATCATATACGGCGGCTCGATCTATCATTTCCCAGGTCTGGCATATTCCTATCCGGGGCAATGCTATATATCGTCTTTCTTTCCATCTTTTGCTGGTTAAACGAAGATTGGCCATATGGAATAGACTGGAGGTTGGTGATCTGGTTAGGCAGGTGGAACAACTTGAAGCTGATATTAATTTCTTACAGGCTAACGAGGATCAGGAGGGGTTTCTGGTGATCTCAGATCTCTTTGCTCTTCGGCCAAGCTAGCTTTACACCACTCTTTGCTTATCCAGCATGAGATTTACTGGAGGCAATGGTCCAGGATCCAATGGATTCGAGAGGGGGACCGTAATACGAGATTCTTCCACCAGGCCACTCTGAAATGGCGGGCTATTAACAGGATCCGTAGACTAGCCGATGATTCAGGGGGCTATCATGAGGATTTTCCTTCTATTCGGGACCAGCTCCTTCACTTCTTTCAGGCCAGATGGTCGGAGCTCTGGTCTTGGTTCTCCGGTTATCCAGGTCCCTGCCTCTAGGAAGGTTTCTTCCCTGGAGAATGAAAAGCTGATCAGACCTATCACAGGGGATGAGATTCGTATGGCTCTATGGGAGCTTGGACAGGACAAGGCCCCTGGGCCAGATGGCTTTCCTCCATTCTTCTATCGTCACTATTGGGACATTGTTGGTCAGGAGGTGATCCAGGCGATACTTCTAGTTTTTTAGGTCAAGGAGGTGGAGTGGAATCGACTCTTATTTCCTTGGTGCCCAAATGTAATAATGCTACTCTCCCTCAGCATTTTAGGCCGATCAGCCTTTGCACCACTTTGTATAAAGTCTGCGCTCATCTGCTTGCTGACCGCCTCCGTCTGATGATGCCTCGCATTATAGCACTGGAGCAGGGAGCGTTTATCAGAGGGCGTAGTATCTCCGACAACGTCCTTATTGCTCAGGAGGTTATGTATGATCTTCAGAGAGCTCCGGCTAGGCAGTCCCTTATGGCTATCAAGTTAGATATGGAGAGAGCCTATGATAGACTTAGTTGGTCTTTTCTCCACCACTCTTTGCTGGAGTTTGGGTTTGCTGATCAGTTCATCGATTGGATTATGGCTTGTATTCTGCGGCCCTCCTTCTCGTTGATCATCAATGGAAGCATGACTAATTTTTTTCATTCTTCAGTTGGGCTGCGTCAGGGATGTCCTTTATCCCCACTAGTGTTTATTTTGGTGGCTGATGATCTTTCACGTGCCCTCTATCAGGCTCAGGTTGACCGCCATATTGCCCCTTTTATGACTTGCCATATTGCCGATGATTGTATCTTGATGGGGAGGGCCACCTCAGCCAACGCTTCTTCTTTTGCAGACATCATTCAGCGCTATTGTCAGGCCTCTGGTCAGAAGGTCAATGTATCCAAGTCTTTTAGCAGCTTTAGTCCGAAGACCTCTAGAGCTACCAGAGAAGCTATTGTCCACACGCTGGGTATCTCGTCTCAGACTGACCATTTTCAGTACCTGGGTGTTCCTATGACTCGAAGATATCCCAGTTGTGCTGACTATTATGATCTTGAGCTGAGGATTCGGCAGCGTATTGAGGGGTGGCAGGTTACGGTTTGTCTATGATGGCTAGGGTCATTATAATCCGTGCGGTTCTTTCCTCCCTTCCGATGTATCTTCTTTCCAATGCAGCCATCCCGGTTTCTTGCCTTAGGAGAATTGAGAGATGCTTTAGGGACTTCTTATGGGCCTCAATGCAGGATGGGCATGGTGTTCATCTTATGTCTTGAGAGAGGGTTTGCACTCCGATCCAGGAGGGCGGGCTTGGGATTCAGTCTTTGACTATTAGAAGGGAGGCTCTTTTGGCCAAGCATGCCTCGCGGTTCATTCTGGAGCCGCAGAGTCTATGGAGCTCTTTTATGCGAGCGAGATATGGAGATTGGTCTTCCTCCTCGATTGGGTAGGCCTCGCGTCGGCATTCTTTCTTCTGGAAGGAGGTTTGTCGGTATGGTAGCTCCATTATGGAAAACACTTCGTGGATGATTGGAGATGGCTCTTCTATTGAGATTCTTCAGGATACCTGGATCTCTGACATACAACTATCTCGTTGGCCTTCCTTCTATAGTACTGATGTCCCTACCAGTATGAAAGTGCAGGAGTTGCTCTCCTCTGATCCTTCCTCTTGGCATGGTCCGATGGTATCCCGATTCTTTGGTGAGGAACTCGCTCGTCGGATTATGTCTATTCCGCTTACCCAGGGTATTTCCCCAGACTGTAGACTTTGGCGGAGATCTTGTCTTCCTAAGGCCCCCATGAAGGATATGGTAAAGATCTTCAGGCCTCAGTCTTCGGAGCGGTTGATGCTGGATGGATCTGGAAGCTCCCTATCCTCCCCAGGGTTCAACTCTTTATATGGAAGATTCTGTGGGAATGTCTTCCCACTTGTGCTTTGCTTGTGAGGAGGGGCTTGCCTATCCAGTCTATTTGTCCGATATGTGGTTTGGAGGAGGAGTCTACTTTTCACGTCATCTTCTTTTGTCCCAGAGTTGTTAGGATATGGCAGTCAGTAGGCTATTACTGTAGATCGGATCAGACTGACTCTTTGTGTTCCCTCTTCTTAGATGATCTCGGAAGGCCTCTCAGTATAAATGTGCCTTTTGGGCGGCTACGGCTTATCAGATCTGGTTATCTAGGAACCAGATTGTCTTTACAGATGACAGTACTTCTTTTCACAGATCATTAGGAAAATTAGATCCCTGGTGACAGATTGTGCTCGTGGATCCCATTCAGGTGGTTTTGACTCTTCTGGCCTCTGGGGTTCCCCTGCTACTTCGGCAGCGAACCAGCACTCGGTTTTTATTTCTTGGGAGCCCCCCCTCCAGGGTTTATCAAAATCAACTTTGATGGTAGTGTCCGTGGGAGATCAGCGGGATCAGCCTTTGTCATCCGTGGGCCGGAGGGTGATTTATTGGCCGCTGGAGGGCTTGGTACTCTGGATTCCTCTGTTCCAAAATCTGAGCTCTATGCTGCTTGGGATGGAATCAAATATGTGGTTCGGTCTCTTCATGCTCATAACCTTATTATTGAGGGCGATTCCTTGATTATGATTCGATGGCTGCGGAGGGACCACGGCTCCCTTGCCCCTGCCATTCCGATCTTACAGGACATCTAGACCATACTGAGGGAGGCCCATGTTGTCCAAATTCATCATACTTATCGGGAAGCAAATACGGCAGCCGATTGGGTGGCTGCGTCTGTGGCTCACCGCTCGGGTTTTTGGAGGTGGAGACAGGGTGATCCCTTGCCTTTTATTTTTCAGCAAATTCTGTATTCTAATGTTCAAGGGCTGGCTCATACCCGTGTTGTATGATCGCCCGGTTGTACAAAAAAAAAAAAATCTTAGTTTATAAATAGATCATGACTATAATATGTTGACATGAATTACCAAAAGTTTTTTTTATTTTTGTTTAATTATATAATTTTTTTCAATAGTAATGAACTAATGTGTTGAACAAGTCTGGAAGCGATACCAAGAAATTTAACATGCATTCTGATTGTTTAAAGGTAAGCAGCTTGATGTTATTGGAATATTTTAAAAATTTTAGTAACATATTTTATATATCTCCATAGATAAAAATTTAAGTGAAATAAATTCATTATAATATTATTTTTAACTTAAGTCATCTAAGTTTTTTCAATTAATGCTTCTTAATTTTACTCTTCTGCTTCTTAATTTTACTCTTCTCTGTTTAGAATTAAGTCGACGCTAATAGTATAATAGTAATAGCAGTCGTTTAGACATGATTTTTTGATCCATTAGGAACGATATCAAATTAGATAAACGGTCAGAGAAAATTATTCGTAGGGATGGCAACGGCCCGAGGATGGACCGGGAAGTCTATACCGTTATCCGTCCCCATTAGAAAAAAATATCCCTGTTTCCCGCCCCGTTAAGCCATTAAAAGAGATATGTGAGGGATTTCTTGTAGTGCTACAGCACATATTCATCTTGTATCCTCTCGGAATTGTTATTAATTAAAGGGGTTGGGTTGTTATCCTGTACATGCATGTGTTGGGCTTGGGTATTGATATGTGATTTGTCATTGGGGTTCTTGTAGGGGGAGGCCTCGATCAACCTCACCCTACCATTGTGCGCAACTTTGAGAGAGGCTGACTTAGCATAAGGCGTGCTAAGGCCGGTCCCCTGCTAGGACGCTTTCGTATTTAGAAAAAAAAAGCCTATACCTAGCCGGGTGACAAAGGGGATACCCGACCCGTTTGCCCATTTACAAAAAAAATAAATTTATTTTATTAAATTTATAATTTATTAAAAATTAAAAAAAATAAAATTAATTAGGATAAGATAGAATAAACCCCAACAACTAATCATTGATACTGATACATCTAACACATTAGCTTTAACATCGTAACAAAAGAATACATTCAAATTTCAAAGCAAAAAAATAAAAAGATATCTTTCTTTAAAAATAAAAGAAAGAGATGGTACGGGGATGGATAAACAGGCAGGAATACCGTCCCTAGGCCGTTTACCCGTTTAGCCGTTAACGAAAAATCTCCGTTAACCATTAACTCCTCAAAAGCTATCCCTGGATAAATGTACAGGATAACATTTATCCAGAGGATAGCTGAGGGAATAAGTACCTTTTTAAAATTACAACTCTGCCATCAAGGGATAACTTTAGTTGTTTATGGGTTCCTTAGGGAATAAGTTCAGGGGATAACCCATGATTAAATATGGGTTATCCGCTCTGGTTAAACTTTTTCAGAACTATCCCCTCTAGCTATAGCATTTGGGGATAAGGGGGATATCCAAAGGATATTCTCTCTTATTCCCTATTTCAAACACTACCTTAGTGTCATAGGTGAGGTTGAGTTGAAATGAAGTCATCAATAAATTATTTGATGCCGAGCTTTGGCGTCTTGGTTTGTTTGTCAAGAGTACACGCGCTATTCCATGGGAGGGAGTGTGCAGGATTTAGTCCCTCTTGGGAAGCAACCAATACTGTTGATACATAACACATCTGCTAACACTCAGTGCAGGGATCTAATGTCTATAAAGTAAGCTGAGTTTATATTGATATTATCATCCCATCAAGAGATATAATGCATCAAATGAGAAATTGTGACTAGATACTTTTGCTTATTGTATGGACTGGAAGGTTGAGCACATGATTAGAGGATACCAAATTTTGATCATTGAGAAAGGATTTGCAAGAGTTTTCCTCGGATGCAAGAGGAATGACAAAGGTCATATATGATGCTGACAGGATGGAAGGAATAAAATGATGTCTTTATTTTGACTTACACATGCGCATCCTGATTGACTTTGTTAGGCTGTTTTTCTGTATCTGAAATCTGTACCAATAATGAAGTAACAATGTATTTTTCTCATGTTGCATTGAAAACAAATTCTCTAAAGAACATGATATTTGCACCTAAGTTTCTGTTGGATGTGTTGAGACAGTGCACTGTTCCACTACTAAGAAGAAATACTAATTGAACTGAGATCTTATACGTTCACTGGTTTTGGATCACAGAGCATGGCTGTAGCAAGAAACCAACAGAGCAAATGGATGTCTATAGCTTTGGAGTTGTGTTACTGGAACTCATCACAGGGACGCAAGCTGAGCACGCTGAATCCAGCGAGTCTCTTGATGTTGTCAAGTGGGTAAGAAGGAGAGTAAACATGATGAATGGATCTTTTCAAGTATTAGACCCAAGAATCACCAACTCATCCCAGCAAGAGATGTTAAGAGCCTTAGATCTTGCTCTGCGCTGCACTTCAGTTATGCCTGAGAAAAGGCCTACCATGGATGAGGTAGTCCGGTCGTTACAGTCACTCCAGCCTATCTCCCACCCATCAGGGGTTTTCTCAGGTGAATTATGTCTCCAATGAGCACTGAACAAAAATGGAACTGTACCCGATCATCTTCTATATGTGAGAGTGCAAAAACTGGGTTGAGATGGTTTATAGCAGTATATTAAGAATGATGTCCTTTAATTATACCTTCTCTTCTCACTTTTTTTATGGAAATCTTTTTTTTGCAGTGTCTTGTACAGTGGAATAAAGCAATCAGATGTGTTTTCTTGACACTCTTTTATCTCACCAGTTTCTTGATATCTAAGATTTCTGTGTGATATTTCTACAAGAATAGTTTACAATTTCATTCGCCACTCGTTCCTTCTCCTCAAGTTCTTTTATGTGATGCTTTTGCTGGCTAATCTCTTTTGCTTGAGCATCAAAACGAGCTTTCAGTAAACTAGACTCTGCCCTTAAGCCAGTAAAAGCACATGCATAATGAGGAAAGCAACTCAGCACAGAGCGCAAAACACATAATAACAAATTTTAGCATTGCAGGCCAACATAAATGCTCCAGTAATCTGGTCAATATGCAGCTTCTGCAAATGCATCGCCTTCATTTCTATTTCATTTTGTAAAGTAAAATTAACACAGTATTGTAAATGGCACTGGAATGGAAAATATAAGGACCACAAAAATTGCCACCCCAACTGAAACCCCTAGCCACCAACCAGTCAGCTGGTTGAATTTGTCCATGAAATGTGTCATGCCTTGAAAAACAAACTGTAGAAAATACATGATAGACATGCATTGACAAGCATCAGAATGAATGTTGGGGCCATCTCGTGGCCTACAAATCCATTCAACAAGTGTCATCAAGTTGCCTTCCAGCTAAACAAGGAGACTTGAAGTTATTGGGGACTGTCAGAAGACCGTCCACGGGACAGAATGCAGACATTGTTGTGAATGATGCAGAGAAAAAGGAAAAACAGAAAATAAAACAGAATATAGGCTGAAATTTGGGTAAAGATTGAAGCTGGAACAAAGTTAATAGGTTTAGGGTTTCATAAATCTCTGAATAGTGCAAATAAAATAAGGCAGATACTACAAAAGACTCTCAAAAGACTATTTATACTAGGGCTACAGCAGTCTTGCAATCACAGCCCTTGACCTAAATCTAATCTAGACTGTCCAAGCTCATTAAAAGGTCACATGCTGGTCACATGACCATTTATTAAAACTTTCCGAAAGCATGTAAAAAGGGAACTTTGGAATGGATATAAAGGGAGAGTTAGGTTTTTTCTGAGGACAATTTTTGAGAACTATTTTCCAAGGCACTAACTTGATCGTCGGAGGGTCCTCGCCGGAACCCACCGGTCCCTGAGGACTTTCTTGCAGGATTCCCATTAAAGAGGTGAGACCAGGAGCTCCTTGGTCACTCGGCATTAAGAAGACGTGCTTTGGTGACAATAGAGGGGTAGAGAATAAAGAGAAGGGTGGGGGGGGGAGGCTGTAAGGAGGGTCTACCTACCAATTGTGCTTTCGGCCTCCATTGGAGTCTTCTCCCGGGTGGAGGGGGCAATGGGACGGACGCACGATGGGTGGACGGGGACGGCCATTTTGTTTGGGCCCGGAAGCCAACACTTGGACCGGGTTAGGTTTAATCGGCAGCAAAAAAGACCCAACCTGGTCCGGTTCCTCCGATGCGTGCGTGCGGTGCACCGCACCGCGGTGGTACGAGCATACGAGCGATACACGCTTTATAGATTAAACTTCGTAGCTTCGATGCAACCGACTTCAATTATCCAGCCATATGGGATCCTAAGCCATTCACTCTCCCTCTCCTCTACCCGATCTGGGACCGACCCTAGCGACATTAAACATATTCTTACGAAATTCACCATTTTATGTTCTAACTAAATAAACATTTTAGGTGTACTTAAATGGAAAACAAGCACTACTGATTTTATTACCAGCTTAAAAGTATAAGTTAAGTATGAAACTAATTTATACACATCCTGCATTGAGGAAGTGGCATTAGAACCAGTTCAGGCATGAGAAAGACCAAGAATAATTGGAGTCATCAAAAGTATGACTATACATACTTATCAAAAGGTTGGATCTTGACCTAGATCAGTTCCATTTATTCAGGATTTATAAGGATTTCCAATTTGGTAGCCAACAATAACCATAACCCCCTATTCATGATGATAATTGATCACATAATTTTATAACAACCCCAACCAAATTAATTTAAGTATCAATTTAAAATTTAATTTTATGCGCATGCCAAACCACCATTGGATCAAGTTTGGCATCAAAATATGATGGGAGAAGAGATGAGGCAACCAGAGCCCCACCCCAGCCCCAACAAAGCTTTAATTATCTGGCGAATCTGCTCATACGCCTTGGAAATGTAGTTCAGCTGGTCGATGAGCACCGGCCTCTGCGCATCTAATTTTGCTTCCAAACTCTTCAATTTGTCATCACAATCCTCACCAAACCGCCTCAGCTCCGAGATCTCATTCTCCATTCGGCGATCCTCTCATCCTTCTCGGCAGATGACCTTTGCAGGCTTTCAATCTCCGCAACGTTCTTCGAGACGTCCTCCCTAAGCCCACTCACTGATCGTCGCCTCGAGCCTGGTCCCGGGACTTGGACGCCCCCTTGATCGATCTGCTTCGTGAGCTCCTCGACGATCTCAAGCTCAGCGAGGAGGTCGCGGACGCGCTGCTCGGCGGCAGCGGAGGAGGAGGCGGTGGCGGCGGCAGCGGGAAGAACGATGGGAAGGGGGTCGTGTTTTCGGCCTCCATTGGAGAGGAGGGGGAAATCTTTTTAACCGACTTCCTCTCGTATTTATAGATTAAAGCGGAATTTTATCGCCTGGAAATCTTTTTAACCGACTTCCTCTCGAATGGGATCCTCCGCTCCGCTCTGCACTACTTAACAACTAAATCGGCGCCCAACGAAAGCCATTCGCTCTGAACCGACGCACGTTAGTATTTTATTTTAAGTATCTCTTAGTTATTTATCTTTTTAATTTTTGTTAAAAAAAAAACCTTTGTTCTACGGGATTTAAAATGTTTATTGATTTAAAGAATCTCAGTTTATAAATAGATCATGACTATAATCTGTTGACATGAATTACCGAAAGTTTTTTTTATTTTCATTTAATTATATAATTTTTTTTTCAATAGTAATGAGCTAATGTGTTGAACCATTACAGGTCTGAAGCGATACGAAGAAATTTAACATGCATTCTGATTATTTAAAGGTAAGCAACTTGACGTTATTGGATATTTTAAAAATTTTAGTAACATATTTTATATATCTCCATAGATAAAAATTTAAGTTAAATAAGTTCAGTAATATTATTTTTAACTTAAGTCATCTAAGAATTTTTCAATTAATGCTTCTTAATTTAGAAACGGTCTGAACGACTTATTAGAAACGGTACCAAAAAATACTTATTAGAAACGAATCAGATTATAAAGACTTATTAGAAACGATACCAAATTGGATAAACGGTCAGAGAAAATTGCCACGGTAAAAGAAAATTGCCATAACTAATTTCTATCCATATGTTTAGATCTACCTCTATCTTTATCATTAAAATTTATTGTTATAAAAGAAGCATCTAAAGATCTTTATTATATATGTTTAAATCATTGATTTTTTTTATTTTTATTTAATTAGGACTACTTCTATCATTTATCATATAAATAGTTATGCTTTATTTATTTTTGTTACACTTAATTTTATTAAAATATTATTATATTTTAAAATTTATTTTTAATTTTATGGTTTAAAATTAGAATGCTTGCAATTAAATTTAATTTATACAATTTCTAGTAAGGATGTTGGAACGATCAATATTGATGAATATTTTTTTCTTAAATTTTTTGAAAGCCATATCGTAAAAATAATTTATTGTTGAGCCAGGCTAGATTCGGGCTATTTTTAAATCATATCGTTCGTTCTAATCCTATGGTTGTCCTCTACCCGTAACTTTAATAAACTCATCCAACGGTGAACATAAATCCAAAGATGGAGAGGGATCGAGAGAGAATCTAGGTGAGCGATCCGAAAAGATTTGAAAAAATCCAACTCCTCAACGAGCCAGCAACGCAGCGCTTCCCCTCTGGCGTCAAGAGAAATTCCAATGGAAATCTTTCGGATCTGATAAGGACCCGTCATTAATTATATAAAATTTTTTCAATAGTAATGAGCTAATGTATTGAACCATTACAGGCCTGGAAGCATTTAAAGGTAAGCAGCTAGACGTTATTGAATATTTTAAAAATTTTAGTAACATATTTTATATATCTCCATAGATAAAAATTTAAGTTAAATAAGTTCATTATAATATTATTTTTAACTTAAGTCATCTAAGTTTTTTACTCTTCTATTTCTTAATTTTACTCTTCTGCTTCTTAATTTTACTCTTCTCTATTTAGAATTAAGTCGACGCTAATAGTAATAGCAGTCGTTTAGACATGATTTTTTGACCTGTTAGGAATGATATCAAATTAGATAAACGGTCAGAAAATTATTCGTAGGGATGGCAACGGCCTAGGATGGACCGGGCAGTCTATACCAGTATCCGTCCCTGTTAGAAAAAACATTCCTGTTTGCCCCGTTCTCATTAAGCCGTTATAGTTAACGGAGCGGGGACGAGAGATCTGTGAGGGATTTCTTATAGTGCTACGGCACATATTCATCTTCTTGTATCCTCTTAGGATTGTTATTAATCAAAGGGATTGGGGTTGTTACCCTGTACATGCTTGTGTTGGGTTATTAATCAAAGGGGTTGGGGTTGTTACCCTGAACATGCTTGTGTTGGGCTTAGGTATTGGTATGTGATTTGTCATTGGGGTTCTTGTAGGGGGAGGCCTCGATCAACCTCACTCTACCATTGTGCACAACTACTTTGAGAGAAAAAGGCTGACTTAGCACGAGGCGTGCTAAGGCCGGTCTTCCATATCTAGAAAAAGGGGATACCCGACCAGTTTGCCGTTTACAAAAAAAAAAAATTTTTTATTAAATTTATAATTTATTAAAAATTAAAAAAATAAAATTAATTAGGATAAGATAGAATGAACCCCAACAACTAATCGTTGATATTGATACATCTAACACATTAGCTTTAACATCGTAACAAAAGAATACATTCAAATTTCAAAGTAAAAAAATAAGAGATATCTTTTTTAGAAATAAAATAAAGAGATTGTACGAAGATGGGTAAAGAGGGATGGGGGATGGGCGAAGAATACCGTCTCCAGACTGTTTACCCGTTTAACCATTAATGAAAAATCTCCATTACCGTTAAGCCATTTAAAATGGGGACTCCCCGACACGTTAAAAATGGTACCGACCGGGTAAATGGAAACGGAGAAAATTACCATCCCTAGTAAATGGAAACGGAGAAATTACCATCCCTAGGAACCAAATCAGATAAACAGTCAAAGAAAATTGTTCGACCCGTTAGAAACGATACGAATCAGATAAATGGTAAGAAAAAATTGCCTTCACTAATTTCTATCCATGTGTTTAGATCTATCTCTATCTTTATCATTAAAATTTATTGTTATAAAAGAAGCATCTAAAGATCTTTATTATATATGTTTAAATCATTAATTTTTTTATTTTTTATTTAATTAGGACTACTTCTATCATTTATCATATAAATAGTTATGCTTGTTTTATTTTTGTTACACTTAATTTTATTAAAATATTATTATATTTTAAAATTTATTGTTAATTTTATGGTTTAAAATATGTGAGACGTAATATATGCAATTAGAATGCTTGCACTTAAATTTAATTTATACAGTTTCTAGTAACGATGTTGGAACGATCAATATCGATGAATATTTTTTCTTAAATTTTTTGAAAGCCATATCGTAAAAATAATTTATGGTTGAGCCAGGCTAGATTCGGGCTATTTTGAAATCATATCGTTCGTTCTAATCCTACGGTTGTCCTCTACCCGTAACTTTAATAAACTCATCCAACGTGAACATAAACCCAAAGATGGAGAGGAATTGAGGGAGAATCTAGGTGAGCGATCCGAAAAGATTCAAAAAAATCCAACTCCTCAACGAGCTAGCAAAGCAGCACTTCCTCAGAAAGACTTGATGCACCGCCCTCCAGTGCAGCAAGCGCGTGCCGGCTGCACCGAAGGCGGTGCAGCAAGACTTTTCCTGAGGTTAGGGTTAGGGTTAGGGTTAAGGTTTCTTCCTCGACAAGATCCGATCATTACTTTCTCGGTTCTATTCTCGATTTCCGTTCTTCCCCTGTTGCGCGATCATGGAGAGGGAGTGCCTCACGGAGTTCCCCCACATCCATATGGATGTAAACCTTTTTTACCAAACTATTAGAAACCTCCCTTTGTTTTACTTTTACTGTTTTCTTGCTCTAATCTGGTAGATTCTTTTTGGATTTACGGATCAGAGCAGGTATGTTGCTCTTTCACGGGATTTATATATAATTCTAGGATTTCGTTAGGTTGATGATACATCCGGTTGTTGCTATAGAATTGAAGCAGTAATTTGGAAGTTGACTGTAATTTCTTTAAAAAATATGTTTTCCTTAAAAAAAGTATTTTTATCATAACAATGAATTTTCAGATTTTTTTTTTCATATTCTTACGATCTAGGGTTTGAAGACTTGGGGAAAAATTCATCAACACGCCTTGGATTTTTCACTTAAATCAAATATCACTTCTACATTTTTTTAATTACTCACCTCCATTGAATTTATCAGAATACAGCAGATTAATTTCAGTAAAATATAATGCTAATGATACTTATTCAAAATTATAGTACTAAATAATCTCCCTTAGAAAGAATAATAATAAATGAGTATTTTCTTATTATTTAAATGTTAACCATAAAATTAGTTTATATTCTATCCATTTTTATCATATCCAAAATTATTTTCAATATCAATCAACCACATAATAAATCATATATTACTGCATAAGTAAAAATATATTCAAATTTCCTTTTATAATATCAAACTAGACTAACTCGTAGCAAGCTAACCATCACCAACGTATAAGGATACCATAAATCTTTGAGACAATCTAATGGCCAATTGATTCAACTCACACATGCTGAATACGGCGTTCCATTACAAAATATATCATATGCCATATATAGTGTAGGCACGAACAAATAAGTCAGCACCCTTCTACTTCTTTAGTAACTGTCACAAAATTGTAAATGAAAAAATGATTCCATTTGAAATACAAACTTGTAGAATACAAAAAAATCAGGCCCTAAATGTACATTTGGTGATTCAAATTTTTGCCACCATCACTCCAAAGCACAATCTTGATCAAGTTCTCATCATTCAATTGTTTACAAGATCTAATTGACTTAACTCCCAACTGCACCTTCTTCTTTTCTGTAAGTTGGGCCAACATTATTCTTGCTCTCTTAAATTAGCAAATTCTTCTATAAGCATGGTAACTAAAACCTTTAACTTGAATGTCACTACAAAAGTCATAAGATGATTTTGACTAAGAATACTACCTTCACATCTTCCATATAGATGAGGGATTTGAGGACCCTAGAACTGAAGGTAGAATAAGCGACTGCCTTCTTATACTTACAAACTCTATATACCAGAGATTTCGAACCTTTAGAACTGAGATGTGAAAAATGCGAGAACTGGAGTTGGAAATATGTCTTACTAGTCAAAGATAGAAAAATGACCTTTATTTAATTTTATAAAGCAATCATTAGAGTAAGTAAAAGCTTTTATCTTATCAAAGACAGAAAATATCTTTTATGCAAACTACTACCATAAGATTAATAAGATCACATGTTTTGTTTAATCATAAGTAGTGATTGAATGTGTAAAATTAAGATTTTTTTTATCAAATGAACCAACACATCTAAATTTACAATGTTAATACAAGTACTAATTTAGTATGTGACTCGAATCAAAAGTATCATATTCTAATGTTCATTAGCATCATAGTTTAGAGGGATGTGTTGTCTATTTTGATGGATTTAAGGGGAGATATGTGATTAACAAAAATAATAATAATAATGATGGTGTTTGATTTAAGTTAAAAATACAGGAGGTCTTAGTAATTTTTTCTTTTTGTTTTTTCATGGATGTTAGAATCGTGAAATTTAATCTTATTAATAGAATGACATAATTGATTGGCTCGATACTAGTAATATAATGATTGAATTCTATACTCCTCTTGTGGTCTAGAATGAACTTAAAGGGCTAAGAATATTAGAAATTGATATTATGTTGTCTCTATATACATTTTAAATGGGTAAAGGCATGAATTTTGTCTATCGTGATCCTCTGGTATGGCTTTACAGTAAGCAATATTGATATAGCTTCTTTGTTCTTCAAACATGATCATATAGCTTGTTAATATGGAGCTCTTGCTATTGTGTGTTATGATCCCTTTGCCCTTAGGAGTGGGTATGGGCTGGCTCAAAAAATACAGGGCCTATGCCCAATTTTTCAGCACATAGGATTGGGTCGGATCCAATTCTAGAGGCTTGTTTAATTTTCGGACCAAACCCAAGCTTAGAGCTTGGCTCAACCTAAAAATTTATATATTTTACTGTTACTGAAAATTATATATATGTGCATTGTATTTATTTATATTCTCTATATTATATATTTATTATTTAATATATTATTAAGAGAAAATGAGTTTTTCAAAAGCAAGTCATTTAGCCACAACAGCAACATGAGGGTGGCATTTTCCTTTCAAATATTTAGTATATAATTGTTTTTAGTGGCCCAAGCTCGAATCAAGCCTAGGTTTTCAAAGATTTCTGTTGGGCCGGGCTTAGGCCAACTGTGGCTGACCTGAGTTTGGGCCCAACCTGATGCTTAGAGCCCCTTTTCCTACTTGCCCTACCCTAAGCCTAGTTTGGCCCATGCCCACCCCTACTTTCCCTATATGATTGCTTTGTGTTGGGGTTATAGCCAAGCAAGTTAAATGATCATTTTGGATCTTTGTCACCCATAAAATCTCAGCTAGAATTATGGCCTATGTTAATTCCTATGTTGACTTTTATGAGAACATGTTTATTGCTCATTTCGGTTTCTTTGGTAGCACATATGCAAAGAGATTGAGTTAAGTCATGATTTTGTTGGTTGGGCAGAAAAATAAATGGATGGTTGTGTGCAGGTTCTTATGAAAGCACTATCTCTAAAAGGAATTGGAGATGCGATCAGCTCCGTTTCATATAGGGCACCATCAGACCAACTCAGAGTGCCTCGACATGCTTCTCCTCCTCCGAGAGAAGATGATAAAGATGGGCACAAACAAAGTACAATGGATGACTGCGTGCAGGTTCTTATGGAAGCGCTACCTTTGAAAGAAATTGGAGATGTGATCAGCTCCGTATCATTGAGGGCACCATCAGACCTGCTCAGAGTGCCTCGACAGGCTTCTTCTCCTCAGAGAGAAGATGATAAAGATGGGCACAAACGAAATGCTTCTCCTCCTCAGAGAGAAGATGATAAAGATGGGCACGAACGAAGTGCTTCTCCTCCTCAGAGAGAAGATGATGAAGGGGGACGTTACGTGTTTGCACTTGGAGAGAATTTGACGTCTCGCTGTAATTACACTTGATTACCATTGCAAAAATCTTATGTGTTTTATGGGCATTTTTCTCGCTAGCTGCACCTTTTCTTCCCCATTTGCAATCAAGTTATCTATAAAAATATATAATACTGACACTTAAGTGGAGTATATGGTTCTATGATTTGGATTATATTTCTAATGTAAAGTGCATCATTCTTTTGTCCGTTCTTTTGGTTATCATGGATTTATGCCTTTATTACATTGGTCTATTATATAGATAAAACAATATAATATCAAAATATATGCTGTGACTATTTTTTTTTCTCTCTTCTTAAAGATACTTTCTATGCTTGCTCTTGGTTATTGACCTAAGTATTTTTTTTCAGCTGTTGTTTTTTTTCCCCCTTCTATCTGTTGATTTCTTTTTACTTCAAAGTTTCTCAAGGCTTTTTCATTTATTGATTCTCCTTGATTTTTCCCCCTTAATGTGCTATCAGTTTTATGGCATTTTCTTGTTTTCTGCATTGGGTCTTATGATTTTTTTTTTCCAAAACTTAGTAGGTTTGTGTAATGGGTTCTTTCCCACAATGCAAAGTTTATTTTAAAAAATTAAAACCCTTAAAATTATGTGCTTCTCTTTATCTATCATGATTTTGCAACAGTAATCTTCAAAAATTGTCTTCCTGTTTTCTATGGATGTTTGCATGCTTTTCATGAATATTATGCTTTTGTTTGCAATACTTTCACACTTCTCACTCCAATCTGCTACTTGTTTTGATTGCAGATAAAATCCACAGCAAAATGGGTGAAGGTAAGTTCCTGTGCTCCTGATGACATTCAGTGATAAAGCTTGTGCTTGCTCTCTCATTCTTTTCATAGTTGGTTTTTAGATAGCAACATCTTCCCCCCACAACACCCCCCCTTTCCCAATTTTATTGTGATGTTTCTCATCATTGCTAGTTTTTTTGGGCTGTCCTAACCAAACTTTACTTGCATTCTTTTTCTTTTTCTTTTTTTTTTTTTTTTTTTTGGGGGGGGGGGGGGTTATGTGATAGGTACCTTTGGTCGGGTTTTGGAATGTTGGGATAGGGAAGGGAAGAAATGGTAGCAATCAAAATTACTCATTTATTTCTTTTCTTGAAGAGCTGTTCCTTTGTATGTTTGCATTTTAGTCAATTCAAGTTTACATCTGTTTAAGTGGGTGTATTTTTGCAGTTATGTTCAAATGCGGAGCTGGTTTGACTATCGTAACCATATTTGTATTGTAAGTATATGATTGATTTATGATAGTTTCTCCAATTTACCGGATATCTTTGGAAATTAAAATTGCAGTGAATCTAAATGATTTTAACAGGTGTTTGAGAAGCTTGGGCCAAGCTTGCATGATTTTTTAATGAAAAATGACCGTCGCCCATGTCCCATGGACCTAGTTCGTGAGCTTGGCAGACAATTGTTGGAATCTGTTGCATGTGCGTTCGCAATACTTTTGCAAATCTATTGTTTTCTTGATATTGATGGTTTATTAGCTTCAATGTGCTATTCATTTTCCCTTTTCTACTTCTTTGGTTCATTTTTGGTTTTCATTCTTGTTCATGCATTATATTTTAGGTTCCTTTAGTAGATTGTTTTATTTCATAAGTCATGGTTTTATTGTCCTGCTGATATAATTCAGTTTATTTGTTGTCTGATGTATTTAAGTGGTTTTGATGTGTTAACATTTGTTTTTTTTCTTTCTTGCAGTATGCACGATTTTCACCTCATTCATACTGATTTAAAGCCCGAAAACATTTTTTTGTCTCATCAAAGTTCATACAGGGCATGGTGGTTCATATTGCAAGAGATTGCCCAAGTCAAGTGCTATTAAGTTAATTGATTTTGGAAGCACTGCTTATGGCCACGAACATCATAGCTACTACACAGTAACAACAAGGCAGTACAGGGCTCCTGAGGTTATTCTTGGTCTGTACTTGTTTGACACTTGCTATCTTAGTTTCTTATTTTAGCTTTCTCCTCTATGAATGTGGCATTTTCCTGATTTTGAAAATATTCTGACAGAACTTGGATGGAGTTATCCGTGTGATATATGGAGTGTAGGCTGCATTCTTGCAGAACTTTGTTTGGTATGTATTTCAGGCACTTGTTTATGCAAGCTATTCAGTTTTGTTGGCATGAATGCTTCCTTATGTGTTTTAACTTCTCAATGCTCTGTTTAGGGTGATAGACTTTTTGAGACCAGCAAGAACTTAGAACACCTTGCCATGATGGAGAGAGTATTAGGTCCCTTGCCCCGCCATATGATGAACGGAGCTGTGTAAGTTTCTGTAAACTTACATGTGGTTAATTTTCTTTGCTGTGTTTCAGCACAAGTAGTCTCATCTAATTATGTTGACATTAAGCCTGATTCAGCTCTACCTGTATGAATCTAATGCCATTTTTTTCACCATAATTCTTTACTTTCAGGGGACGTGTTGAGAAGTATATCAAAAAAGGTCGGTTGAAGTGGCCTGAGGATGCTCCTGGGAGAGAGAATCCTAGTTGTTCGAAAGTTGCCACGACTCCAGGTATGAGTTATCATCATTGATTTATAATGCAACCTTCAACTAAATACTCTCTGTTTTTTCTTGATCTCAAATTTGTATTTGGACTTTTGGGGGTAGGCGGTGGCTTAGATATCGAATGCACACAATTCTCCTTGAAAATGTCTTGGATTTTCCTATCATCGCATGGCTTGTTTGCCTATTAAATCAGTCAATGTGGGTTTCCATGTTTTCGATGGCATAATTGAAAGAAAAATAATGCTTTCTTCTGAAGATCCAACATTATCTGTAGACAATGCGCATTGGATTGAACAAGCATCATCAGCCATTGGCATATGATTAGATGATGCTGAATTTTTGGTCTTTAGAAAGATATGCATAGCAAATTGATGGTTCTCTGCCATGTTTTCTGTGCAGAACTTGGTGATGCACCATGCGGATCACTCGGCTGGCGATCTCATTGACCTCTTGCGGGGTTTACTCAAATATGAACCTCTTGATAGGTTGACCGCTCACGAAGCCCTCAGACACCCATTTTTGAGGTCAAAGTCAAGCGGGATGTTGACCTGTTTGTAAATCTACAGTTACCAGCGCCTGAGAGAGTGCAAACTGTTGAGGCTTGGCACGATATAGCCTTATGAGGATAATGTTGATGGATTCAAAGGTTGACAAACTAACAGTAGCAAACACGATACAAATGCACAGTTGCATGGTAGTTTGGGTTAGTCATTGAAATTTTTTTTAAGGGAACAACATTATAGATGCTGGGAGTGAATATTTAATTAATTCGTTATATTAATTCACCTTTGGTTTTTGGTCTTTACCTGTACTCGTACTGAAGCTGAGCTTGTGCTGTTAGTTTGATCATCTAGCGTACGGTTCTCTACAATCTGCTCGACCACCTGGATCAAGGTGGTTAAGGTGTCATTTGACATCCAATTTGTTAAGACAACCCGGTTTTAATAACTGCATCAGTAGGCACCCACTATTAGTCATTAGACCTTCGAAGACGGTGAAATGAATACAATTTAAATCTCTATTTCTTCTCCTAAAACAATTCTGCTCATTAGAAAACTCTCCCAAATAATTTTTATAAAAAAAAATATGTGTTGGATCATGTATGCATGTCTCATCGAATCCAAAAAAATAAATAAATAATAATTCTATTGGTTTCGCCTAATCAACGGAGCACCACAAAGGAACAAAAAGAGTGAAAAAAAACAAAGGATCGGATAAACTAGCAAGCAATTTATGGAACCACGAAGGCCGTAATTAATTAGTTTGAACTAGCGTTTGTCCGACATCGGCTGGATAGCAGCGCTCAACTGGGCGGCGCACTGATGATGATGCTGCACCGGCCGTAGATCGGGAAGGGCTTGGAGACCGGGGCCTCTTCCTCAATGGCTCAGCGTTATCGATGGCCTTCTTCTTCTTAACTGCGGCCCTTCTCACCATACAATATGGTAGCTTCATAGCTGCACAAATCAAAGTCGGTTAAAAAAAAGGAGAAATGAAAGGGGGGCAATGAGAGGAAGGGCGACTAAAATTGCTCACCGCCGCTCAGTAGGAGGCCCACAAACTGGAGGTTATCTCCGTCAGATGCTGGTTACACCGGGGGATATCGGCCGTCTACAACATACCGAAGACCTCCTTGTCCCTCGGAGTTACCAGGTGATTCTGGTTCGGCCCTACATTTGGGTCCCCCCAACTCGGCCTCCCCCCTTCGAGGTCGGCGAAAAAGAACCAGGTCTTCCATCCTTTGACCGAGGTAGGGAGGCTAAACTTCAAGGCTCGAGTGGGCCAAGGTTGGAATACCCATCAACCTGATTGCTGACGGAGGTTATAAAAACTACGGAAAAGGGACACCTTGGGCTCTAACCCATGGAGGCGGCATAGAACAAAGAAAGAACAAATGGTTTGGACGGAATTCAGAACCAATTGCGATGGCGTTAGGGAATAGAAGTCAAGAAGGTTAGCGATCAAAGGATGAAGAGGCAATCGGAGGCCGGCCTTGAGAAAGGCCTTGTACAGAGCAACCCTCCTGGACGGAAGGAGATTACCCTATCATTCGGGGTAGGGGCATACAACCGGATGCTATCCGGGATCTTGTAGATGGCTCTAATCTTGGCCAGCTCCTAGCCGGTCATAGTGGAGACAACCCTATCGGGAGACTCTAAAGAGGCTCTACGGGTTCCAGCGGCGACAAGACAGGTCCTGGTGGCTGCCCGACCGATAACCCACTGCTAGGACAGAGGAACCTAGTCCTCGGAGGAAGAGGAAGAGGACCAGGAGGGAGTGGGAGATGGAGAATCCTGCATGTGCAGGGGAGGAAAATAGCCCTCAGAGGGCGGAAGAGGACCAAGAAGGTGAAGAGAACATGGGAGAAGGACTGACCTAGCTAACGGGGAAAAAATGGCGGGGAGGACGAGGATCCGGACAGAGGAAGCTCAGGAAGAAGAAGATTTGAGAGTAGTGAGGCATCAGATTTGGAGCGTTCCCCCTATTATAGCTCCCCTCGAGTTGTCTTGCCTGAGCCAGCCTGCCACGCGCACGCCTCCTGCTGGGAGGGATGCCTCGGCAGTCGTTCAGCGCTGATAGTGGAATATCGATAATGTCAGCCTAATGATGGCGATGATGGTCGTTGACTTTCCAAGAAGGATCCTCACACATCCAACGGTGCAGATCAGCAGGCGCAGCCACGCTACAACATCCCATGCCACTGGCACTAATGAGTCCTCGCGTCCCGTGGACACGTGCCCCTGTTGCCATTGGTGGTTAGACTGGATCAGCCGCCGATCGAGCTCACGCCCCTTTCGAGGAAAGTGAACCCACACCACCTCAGGGCGGGGGGGCATCTGATGTGGCTAATCAAGCTCTGTTAAAGCTAACGAGGTAAGAGCCTAACGGGGAGTTCCCCTCGGCCTCGGACCTCCAGGGTCCCCTCAGCCTCAGGCCTCTAGGGTTCCCCTCCATGTGGCCCACTAGCTCTCCACAACCACCACGTGGCCCACTATCTTCCTGCAACTGCCACATAGCCCACTAGTCTTTCGCAACCGTCACGTGGCCCATTAACTCCCAATGATTACGGATGATGGGATGTTACGAACGTGGCCAGACCCACTATCGCCTGTATGGCCACCACTTTCCGAAAGCATGCAAAAAGGGAACTTTGGAATGGATATAAAAGGGAGAGTTGGGTTTTTTCCTGAGGACAATTTTTTGAGAACTGTTTTCCAAGGCACTAACTTGACCGTCGAAGGGTCCTTACTGAAACCCACCGGTTCCTGAGGACTTTCTTGCAGGATTCCCGTTGAAGAGGTGAGACCAGGAGCTCCTTGGTCACTCGCGTTAGTAAGACGTGCTTTGGTGACAACAGAGGGGTAGAGAATAAAGAGAAGGG
>UESW01004671.1:657330-669279 GCA_900491605.1 Calamus simplicifolius | reverse complement strand
AAGGCACTAACTTGACCGTTGGAGGGTCCTCGCCGAAACCCACCGGTCCCTGAGGACTTTCTTCCAGGATTCCCATTGAAGAGGTGAGACCAGGAGCTCCTTGGTCACTCGGCGTTAGGAAGACGTGCTTTGGTGACAATAGATTGGCATGCCAGAAAGGGGGAGAAAGAGAGCAGAGTTCGGTGCTACTAGGCTACAGGCCTTTACTTCCTCCCTCTGCTACTCGAAAAGATGATGGTAACGCGCGCATAAGAGGTTTCGGACGGCAACCCTCGGGGGCAGTTTAAAGAGCCGGAGAAGCCCGAAGTGAGCCTCCCAGCCCCTCCGGTCCCTTTCCCCATCCCACCATCATCACCAACATAGGGTGACCGGGTCGACGCTCTTGCTATGCAAGTTCATTCACTGGTGACGGCAGTCCAACACTTGCAACAATAGGTGGTGACTTCACAGCAGGGCCCCCGCCCCCTTCCCTAGATGCGGGGGTTGCTCCTCCTAATCAACAGTCCATCCATGGGAGGGCTTCCTACTGGGAAGCTCCCCGCCGACACGCCTCCCCCAGACATCGCCACCGGGAGGCCTCCAAAAGGCCATGGTCTCCTTCCCGCCATTCCGACGACTCCCATAGGTGGCGACAGGGGAAGGAAACCAAACGAGGACATCGTTATCGCGCAACCCATCCCAGTCTTTGGGATCATCGCGAGAAGGGTCTTTCAACGGACGTGTCGCTTGCCGGGCTGAACGACGTCTCGAGGAGTATAACCAGCGATTGGAGGAGCTCAGCCGCAGGGTTACCAACCCACCGGAGGTAGATTATGACAGCCATCCTCCCCTATCCCATCGCTTAATGGAGGAGCCAATCTCCATCTGGTTCTGCCTACCCCAACTGGACCCTTATGACGGCACTACCGATCCCTGGACCACTTGGAAAGATATAAGGTCCTCATGCAGGTCAGAGCGACTGATTCTCTCCTCTGCATCGCCTTTCCCACCACTCTTCAGAAGGTGGCACGGGCCTGGTTCTCTCGATTGCCACCACAAAGCATTAATTCCTTCTGACAGCTGGAGAGAGCTTTTCTTGCACATTTCAACGCCTGCCAAAAATTTCACGGGTGGCCGATAGCTTGTTCGCCATCCAGCAGAAGAGTGGCGAGTCATTGAAAGATTTCATAGCTCGATTCAAGGAAGCTGTGCTTGAGGTTTACAACCTTGATGACTCAGTTGCCACTCTGGCCTTGAAACGAGGGCTTCGCCCCTCCTGCTTTGCATACTCCCTCGACAAGAAGCTACCGAGCTCTTATACCGAGCTGCAGGGCCGAGCGCACAAATACATCAGTGCCGACGAAGCCGATTCTTCGGCGCGAGATAGAGGGGGCCCTACCAAGAAACCAGCCTGACCTGCATCCGATAGGCCACAGCAGGAGAGGCCTGAGCCTTCCGGCGATCCGACAACCGGCCAAGGGATCTTGCTCCCAAGGAAGGGATCCATGCCCCCCTGCTTGCCCCGATATCTCACATCCTGATGGAGATTGAAGGCGAGCCGTTCCTCTAGCGCCCTCCTCCTCTGAAGCCTGGAGTTTTCCGTGACAAAAGTCGCTATTGTCATTTTCATCGAGACCACGGGCATGACACAGAGAGTTGTCCAGCTCAAGAGGGCGATCGAGGACCTCATTCAGCAAGGCTAGCTCGGCAAGTTCATCCGGAGGGCGAATCCAGCTGCCCTGGGTCCATCAGCGCCCTCGCCTGCCCAGGTTGATGTCGATAATGCCCCAACCGAGAAGACGGTGGCCATGATCTCCTAGGGGGCCGGCAGCCCATCTAAGAGGTTCGGGGGGAGGAGAAAATAGAACCTGTAATTCCTTTCTTTGAAAGGGACCTAGAGGGGGTAAGCAATACAAATGATGATAGCATTGTCGTTTCTATGACGATTGCGAAACATCCTATAAAAAGGATACTGGTTGATAGTGGAAGCTCGGCTGACATTTTAAGTTATGATGCATTTGTTCGTATGAGCCTGTCCCATGACTCCCTTTGGCCCGTTGCCATGCCCCTCATGGGTTTCACTAGAGATTTTGTAAAGGTAGAGGGGAAATTACCCTCCCGATCACGGCTGGGACAGCACCCCGCTAGAAAATGGTCACGGTGAGGTTCCTGGTTGCGCAGGTCCCTTGGCTTACAATGTCATCCTGGGCAGGCCCGGGTTAAACCTGTTGGACATCGTCATCTCCACCAAGAGGTTGCTCATGAGGTTCCCAACCAATAAAGGAGTAGGGGAGATGCGTAGAGAGAGGAACCTCTTGTCCCTCTGCTACCACATGATGCCTGGCCCTCGAGAGACACCGACCTCGTCGATGACTGAGCTGGTGGACCCAGAGGTTCAGAGAGGAGGGGGAACCAGTCGAGCACTTATTGACTTTCCCCTTAGGGGAGGACCCAGCGAAGACTGTCGAGTTGGGTCGCTACTATCCGAGGAAGCGAGGCCCGACTCCTCACCTTCCTTCGGGCCAACTCAGACGTGTTCGCCTGGTCGGCCTCGGACATGCCAGGCATTCCCCCCGATGTAATTACTCATAAGCTCAACCTCAATCCACAGTATCGGCCAGTCCGACAGAAGAAAAGAAGCTTTGCTCCCGAGCAGCAGAAGGCTGTCGATGAGGAGGTCCGCAAGCTGTTGGCCGCCGGGCATATCCGGAAGTGCACTATCCAGACTGGCTCACAAACATTGTGATGGTCCACAAGGCCAATGGAGCTGGAGAATGTGTGTTGATTTCACCGATCTCAACAAGGCATGCCCCAAGGATAGCTTCCCACTGCCTAGGATTGACCAGTTGGTGGACGCTACATTGGGCCACGAGATCCTCAGCTTCATGGATGCCTTTTTGAGATACAATCAAATTAAGATGGACCCGGCAGACGAGGAGGCCACCTCTTTCATGACCGAGAAGGGCATCTACTGCTACAGAGTGATGTCGTTCGAGCTAAAGAATGCGGGGGCTATGTATCAAAGGCTGATGAATAGGGTCTTCAAAAACCATATTGGATGCAATATGGAGGTTTACATGGATGATATGCTGACTAAAAGCATCCATGCCGATGACCACATTGCCGACCTAGTAGAGACCTTTGATAACCTCCACCGCTGTCAGATGAAGCTGAATCCACGGAAGTGTACCTTCAAAGTCACAACGGCAAATTCCTTGGCTTTATGGTGACTTAGCAGAGAATATAGGCGAATCCAGACAAGATTCAAGCCATCCTTGACATAAAGCCCCCGGCTAATAAAAAGGAGACTCAACGTATGATGGGGTGGGTAGCAGCTTTAAGCTGCTTCCTGTCAAAGTCCACGGAAAGGTGTCTACCCTTCTTCAAGGCCCTGCGTAAGGTCAATGGTTTTGAATGGACCGAAGAGTGTCAGAGAGCATTCGAGGGGCTGAGGGAATTCCTATACACCCCACCGCTGCTATCCAAGCCAAAGAACGGAGAAGAGCTCTTCCTCTACCTCGCGGCCTTGGCCAAGGCCGTGAGCTTCGTGCTCGTCCGTGCCAATGCCAATGAAACTCAGAGGCATGTCTACTATATCAGCAAAGCGCTTCATGATGCGGAGACCAAGTACTCCCGCACTGAAAAGATTATTTTTGCATTAATCGTCTCTGCTCAGCACCTCAGGCCCTACTTTAAAGCCCACTCGGTAGTGGTGCTCATAGACCAGCCACTCAGAGCAATTCTATCCCAGCCCGACACCTCGGGCCGGCTAGCAAATGGGCAATCAAATTGAGAGAATTCGATCTGTCTTTTCGGCCGAGGTCGGCCATGAAGTCCCAAGTCCTTGCAGACTTCCTAGTTGAGTGCACCTAGATGGAGGAATCACCCAAAGAGCTCAACTCGGCCCCTCCAAATGCGACAGTCAAGGGCGAGGGGTGGGATTGGGTCCTTCATGTCGACGACGCTTTGAATTCTCAAGGGAGTGGAGCCGCCTCATCCTAGCTAGTCCAAAGGGAGAAACGGTGGAATATGCCCTATGATTCCTTTTTCCCACAACCAACAATCAAGCGGAGTATGAAGCCTTGCTGGCAGGCATGAGACTGGCCAAAGAGCTTGAAGTGGAATGCCTCGAGCTTTCACCGACTCCCAGCTCATTTCCCGATAGGTCACTGGAGAATTCAAAGCCTGGGATCCAACTATGTCTCGCTATTTGGGTAAGGTCCAATCACTATCCTTGTCATTTACTCACTTTAGTGTCAGTTATATCCCCTTGGGCAAGAATGCCAAAGCTGATGCGGTATCCCGATTGGCTACCTCAGCCGACGGAGCCCTGGGAAGAACGTATGTGGAGCATTTAGAAGCTCCAAGCATCGATGCTACCGAGGAGGCCTTATCGATCGACCGAGAGCCATCATGGATGGAGGCTTATGTCCGATATCTCACCGATGGCACTCTCCCTGATAATCCCACCGAAGCTAAGTTGCTTAAGAGACGAGCCCTCAAGTTTCTGATATTAGACAGGTGCTTGTACCGAAGGTCCTTCTCCTACCTGCTCCTCCGGTGTGCTACCTCGGCAGATGCCGATTACATTCTGCATGAGATCGACAAGGGAATTTGCGGGAACCACTTGGGGGGAAGGACACTGACGTACAAGGCCTTGTGACAGGAATATTATTGGCCCACCATGAGGGAGGATGCAGCCAAGCTGGTGCGAGGTGCGATAGTTGCCAGCGGCACGACCACATTCAACGACGAATGACTACCTAGCTGAGTCCCTTGTCGGCTTTGTGGCCCTTCGCTCAATGGGGGATGGATATACTAGGACAGTTTCCTTGATGACCCTAACCTTCTCTTCCGCCCTATGAACAGCTTCCTCCATTTTTCTGCCCGGGTGTCGAACTCTCGGGCGATCTCCTCGGCATTGGAAGCCCGCTTCCCTGCAGCCTCCACCTCGATGCCGAGAGACTGGATACGCAGGTATTGAGCTCGATGGTTGCCTCGGCGACCTCCAGGCGTTTCCTCAAACGCTCGAGATCAGCCTCGGCCTGACGTTTGACCTCATTGAGCTCTTTGGCCCGCTCGACTAAGGCCATTGCCAGGGCCCCCTTGGCCCTCTCTGCCTAGGCTCGAACCTCAGTGGCCTTATGCCGGGACTGGTAGACGCTTCTTTGGCCCGAGCAAGCATGTCCCTCAGTGCCACAAGGGAGTTCACCATCTGCATTAGAGGGTCGTCATTAGTAAACAATCGAAAAAGGGTAAGAGCTGCGCGTAAAGAAATAACCACAACACTTACCCATAGTTGAGCTGAGAAGGCATCCTAGAGGAGTGACGCAGCCCCTCGGTGGAGCTCTCTCTGAAATTTGGGGCGGCAGATATGAGTCACCAGTCGCTCAGCTACCAGCCCCTGATTCATCAGCGACAGTCTGGCAGGGAAGGCCTCGGGCTCATCCTTCCTATCGGTCACGGCCTGGTTGGATGCTGCTGGGGCCGCATCAAAGGCCGGCCTCTCTTCCTCAGCCTGCAGACCTGCCATCGCCTGGTCTCGCTCAGCCTCGGCCTCACGTGGAATTCCCTCCAGGGTCACCTCGGTCTCGGGGTAAGATGGCCTTGCATCTGGAAAGGTCGACTCCTCGGCCGGGGGGGGGGGGGGGTGGCTTTAGTTTGAGGCCCTTTGGGAGGTGTGTCGGCTGTTAGATCGATGGGAGGGATCGGTTCTTGGCCCCCTAGAGGTTGTTCCTGATGCCCTCGGGGTCGGCGATCAATGGGGCCGGGGTCGGAGATCGAGCCAGAGACCGGGGTCTCTTACTCGATGGCTTGGCATTACCGATGGCCTTCTTCTTCTTAACCATTGCCCTCCTCACCATACGATCTGGTAGCTTCATAGCTGCACAAAACAAAGTCGGTTAAAAAAAAAGAGGAGAAATGAAAGGGGGGCAGTGAGAGGAAGGGCATCTAAGGCTGCTCACCGTCGCTCGAGAGGAGGCCCGCGAACTGGAGGTTATCCTCCATCAAAACTGGTTACACTGGGGGATATCGGTCGTCTGCAACATACCGAAGGCCTCCTTGTCCCTCGGAGTTACCAGGTGATTCTGGTTTGGCCCTACATTTGGGTCCCCCCAACTCGGCCTCCCCCCTTCGAGGTCGGCAAAAAAAAACCTGGCCTTCCACCCTTTGACCGAGGTAGGGAGGCTAAACTTCAAGGCTCGAGTGGGCCAAGGTTGGAATACCCACCAACCTGATTGCTGACGGAGGTCATCAAAAATACAGAAAAGGGACACCTTGGGCTCTAACCTGTGGAGGCGGCATAGAACAAAGAAAGAACAAATGGTTCGGACGGAATTCGGAACCAATTGCGATGGCGTTAGGGAATAGAAGTCAAAAAGGTTAGCGATCAAAGGATGAAGAGGCAATCGGAGGCCGGCCTTGAGAAAGGCCTCGTACAGAGCAACCCTACCGGGATGGGAGGAGATTACCCTATCATTCGGGGTAGGGGCATACAACCGGATGCTATCCGGGATCCTATAGATGGCTCTAATCCTGGCCAGCTCTTGGCCAGTCACGGTGGAGACAACCCTGTCAGGAGACTCTAAAGAGGCTCTACGGGTTCCAACGGCGACCAGACGGGTCCTGGTGGGGGCCCGACCGATAACCCACCGCTGGGATAGAGGAACCTGGTCCTCGGAGGAAGAGGAAGAGGACCAGGAGGGAGTGGGAGATGGAGAATCTTGCATGTGCAGGGGAGGAAAATAGTCCTCGGGGAGGGCGGAAGAGGACCAAGAAGGTGAAGAGGACATGGGAGAAGGACTGACCTGGCTAACGGGGAAAAATGGCGGGGAGGATGGCAGGATCCGGACAGAGGAAGCTCAGGAAGAAGAAGATTCTGAGAGTAGTGAGGCATCATATTTGGAGCGTTCCCCCTATTATAGCTCCCCTTAAGTCGTCCTACCTGAGCCAGCCTGCCATGCGCATGCCTCTGCTGGGAGGGACGCCTCGGAAGTCATTCAGCACTGATAGTGGGATATCGATAACGTCAGCCTAATGATGGCGATGATGGTCGTTGCCTTTCCAAGAAGGATCCTCACACATCCAACGGTACAGATCAGCAGGTGCAGCAATGCTACAACATCCCATGCCACTGACACTAATGAGTCCTCGCATCCCGTGGACACGTGCCTCTGTTGCCATTGGTGGCCAGACTGGATCTGCTGCCGGTCGAGCTCACGCCCCTTTCGATGGGCGAAAGTGAACCCGCAACACCTCAGGGGTGGGGGCATCTGATATGGCTGATCAAACTCTATTAAAGCTAACGAGGTAAGAGCCTGATGGGGAGTTCCCCTCAGCCTCAGACCTCCAGGGTCCTCTCAGCGTCGGGCCTCCAGGGTTCCCCTCCATGTGGCCCACTAGCTCTCCGCAACTACCACGTGGCCCACTATCTTCCTACAACTGCCACATAACCCACTAGTCTTTTGCAACCGCCACGTGGCCCATTAACTTCCAAGGATTACGGATGATGGGATGTTACGAACGTGGCCAGACCCACTATTGCCTGTACGGCCATCACTTTTCGAAAGCATGCAAAAAGGGAACTTTGGAATGGATATAAAAGGGAGAGTTAGGTTTTTTCTGAGGATAATTTTTTGAGAACTATTTTCCAAGGCACTAACTTGACCGTCGGAGGGTCCTCGCCGGAACCCACCGGTCCCTGAGGACTTTCTTGCAGGATTCCCGTTGAAGAGGTGAGACTAGGAGCTCCTTGGTCACTCGGCATTAAGAAGACGTGCTTTGGTGACAACAGAGGGGTAGAGAATAAAGAGAAGGGTGGGGGGGGGAGGCGTGTAAGGAGGGTCTACCTACCAGTTGTGCTTTCAGCCTCCATTGGAGTCTTCTCCTGGGTGGAGGGGGCAATGGGACGGACGCACGATGGGTGGACGGGGACGGCCATTTTGTTTGGGCCCGGAAGCCAACACTTGGACCGGGTTGGGTTTAATCGGTAGCAAAAAAGACCCAACCTGGTCCGGTTCCTCCGATGCGCCCATGCGGTGCACCGCACCGCGGTGGTACGAGCGTACGAGCGATACGTGCTTTATACATCGAAAGCCAGTGCATATCTGGGCTGACTTGCATGAGGCTAGTGTGATCGCCCGTTTATACAAAAAAATAAAAAAAAAAAAAAAACAAAAAAAAGCCAGTGCATAAAATTTTTTGCCGTGGAATTTTATCGCCTGGAAATCATTTGAACCGACTTCCTCTCGTATTTATAGATTAAACTTCGTAGTTTCGACGCAACCGACTTCAATTTTCCAGCCATAAGGTAGAATAAGCGACTGCCTTCTTATACTTACAAACTCTATATACCAGAGATTTCAAACCTTTAGAACTGAGATGTGAAAAATGCGAGAACTGGAGTTGGAAATATGCCTTACTAGTCAAAGATAGAAAAATGTCCTTTATTTAATTTTATAAAGCAATCATTAGAGTAAGTAAAAGCTTTTATCTTATCAACGATAGAAAATATCTTTTATGCAAACTACTACCATAAGAATAAGACCACATGTTTTGTTTAATCATAAGTAGTGATTGAATGTGTAAAATTAAGATTTTTTTAATCAAATGAACCAACACATCTAAATTTACAATGTTAATACAATTACTAATTTAGTATGTGACTCGAATCAAAAGTATCATATTCTAATGTTCATTAGCATCATAGTTTAGAGGGATGTGTTGTCTATTTTGATGATTTAGGGGAGATATGTGATTAACAAAAAAATAATAATGATGATGGTGTTTGATCTAAGTTAAAAATACAGGAGGTCTTAGTATTTTTTCTTTTTTGTTTTTTCATGGATGTTAGAATCGTGAAATTTAATCTTATTAATAGAAGACATAATTGATTGGCTCGATACTAGTAATATAATGATTGAATTCTATGCTCCTCTTGTGGTCTAGAATGAACTTAAAGGACTAAGAATATTAGAAATTGATATTATGTTGTCTCTATATACATTTTAAATGGATAAAGGCATGAGTTTTGTCTATCGTGATCCTCTGGTATGGCTTTACAGTAAGCAATATTGATATAGCTTCTTTGTTCTTCAAACATGATCATATAGCTTGTTAATATGGAGCTCTTGCTTTGTGTGTTATGATCCCTTTGCCCTTAGGAGTGGGCATGGGTTGACTCAAAAAATACAGGGCCTAGGCCCAATTTTTCAGCACAAAGGATTGGGTCGGATGCAATTCTAGAGGCTTGTTTAATTTTCGGACCAAACCCAAGCTTAGAGCTTGGCTCAGCCTAAAAATTTATATATATTTTACTGTTACTAAAAATTTATATATATGCATTGTATTTATTTATATTCTCTATATTATATATTTATTATTTATATATATTATTAAGAGAAAATGAGTTTTTCAAAAGCAAGTCATTTAGCCACCACAACAACATGAGGATGGCATTTTCCTTTCAAATATTTAGTATATAATTGTTTTTAGTGGCCCAAGCTCGAATCAAGCCTAGGTTTTCAAAGATTTCTGTTGGGCCGGGCTTAGGCCAACTATGGCTGACCTAAGTTCGGGCCCAACCTGAAGCTTAGAGCCCCTTTTCCTACTTGCCCTACCCTAAGCCTAGTTTGGCCCATGCCCACCCCTACTTTCCCTATATGATTGCTTTGTGTTGGGGTTATAGCCAAGCAAGTTAAATGATCATTTTGGATCTTTGTCACCCATAAAATCTCAGCTAGAATTATGGCCTATGTTCATTCCTATGTTGACTTTTATGAGAACATGTTTATTGCTCATTTTGGTTTCTTTGGTAGCACATATGTAAAGAGATTGAGTTAAGTCATGATTTTGTTGGTTGGGCGGAAAAATAAATGGATGGCTGTGTGCAGGTTCTTATGAAAGTGCTATCTCTAAAAGGAATTGGAGATGCGATCAGCTCCGTTTCATATAGGGCACCATCAGACCAACTCAGAGTGCATCGACATGCTTCTCCTCCTCCGAGAGAAGATGATAAAGATGGGCACAAACAAAGTGCAATGGATGGCTGCGTGCAGGTTCTTATGGAAGCGCTACCTTTGAAAGAAATTGGAGATGTGATCAGCTCCATATCATTGAGGGCACCATCAGACCTGCTCAGAGTGCCTCGACATGCATCTCCTCCTCAGAGAGAAGATGATAAAGATGGGCACAAATGAAATGCTTCTCCTCCTCAGAGAGAAGATGATAAAGATGGGCACGAACGAAGTGCTTCTCCTTCTCAGAGAGAAGATGATGAAGAGGGACGTTACGTGTTTGCACTTGGAGAGAATTTGACGTCTCGCTGTAATTACACTTGATTACCATTGCAAAAATCTTATGTGTTTTATGGGCATTTTTCTTGCTAGCTGCACCTTTTCTTCCCCATTTGCAATCAAGTTATCTATAGAAATATATAATACATACACTTAAGTAGAGTATATGGTTCTATGATTTGGATTATATTTCTAATGTAAAGTGCATCATTCTTTTGTCCGTTCTTTTGGTTATCATGGATTTATGCCTTTATTACATTGGTCTATTATATAGATAAAACAATATAATATCAAAAATATGCTGTGACTATTTTTTTTTCTCTTTTCTGAAAGATACTTTCTATGCTTGCTCTTGGTTATTGACCTAAGTATTTTTTTTTCAGCTGTTGTTTTTTTTTTCCCTTCTATCTGTTGATTTCTTTTTTACTTCAAAGTTTCTCAAAGCTTTTTCATTTATTGATTCTCCTTGATTTTTTCCCCCTTAATGTGCTATCAGTTTTATGGCATTTTCTTGTTTTCTGCATAGGGTCTTATGATTTTTTTTTTCCAAAACTTAGTAGGTTTGTGTAATGGGTTCTTTCCCACAATGCAAAGTTTATTTTAAAAAATTAAAACCCTTAAAATTATGTGCTTCTCTTTATCTATCATGATTTTGCTGCAACAATAATCTTCAAAAATTGTCTTCCTGTGTTTTCTATGGATGTTTGCATGCTTTTCATGAATATTATGCTTTTGTTTGCAATACTTTCACACTTCTCACTCCAATCTGCTACTTGTTTTGATTGCAGATAAAATCCACAGCAAAATGGGTGAAGGTAAGTTCCTGTGCTCCTGATGACATTCAGTGATAAAGCTTGTGCTTGCTCTCTCATTCTTTTCATAGTTGGTTTTTAGATAGCAACATCTTCCCCCCACAACCCCCCCCCCCCCTTTCCCAATTTTATTGTGATGTTTCTCATCATTGCTAGTTTTTTTGGGCTGTCCTAACCAAACTTTACATGCATTCTTTTCTTTTCTTTTTTTTTTTTTTGGGGGGGGGGGGGTGGTTTATGTGACAGGTACCTTTGGTCGGGTTTTGGAATGTTGGGATAGGGAAGGGCAAGAAATGGTAGCAATCAAAATTACTCGTGCCAATGAGCAACATCGGGAGGACACTATGATAGAAATTAAAGTGCTCCAACAGCTTGGCAGACATGATACGGGTGGTAACCGGTAAGACTCATTCTCATTTATTTCTTTTCTTGAAGAGTTGTTCCTTTGTATGTTTGCATTTTAGTTAATTCAAGTTTACATCTGTTTAAGTGGGTGTATTTTTGCAGTTATGTTCAAATGCGGAGCTGGTTTGACTATCGTAACCATATTTGTATTGTAAGTATATGATTGATTTATGATAGTTTCTCCAATTTACTGGATATCTTTGGAAATTAAAATTGCAGTGAATCTAATGATTTTAACAGGTGTTTGAGAAGCTTGGGCCAAGCTTGCATGATTTTTTAATGAAAAATGACCGTCGCCCATGTCCCATGGACCTAGTTCGTGAGCTTGGCAGACAATTGTTGGAATATGTTGCATGTGCGTTCGCAATACTTTTGCAAATCTATTGTTTTCTTGATATTGATGGTTTATTAGCTTCAATGTGCTATTCATTTTCCCTTTTCTACTTCTTTGGTTCATT
>UESW01004671.1:619361-654796 GCA_900491605.1 Calamus simplicifolius | reverse complement strand
ATCTTTATTATATATGTTTAAATCATTATTTTTTTATTTTTTATTTAATTAGGACTACTTCTATCATTTATCATATAAATAGTTGTGCTTGATTTATTTTTGTTACACTTAATTTTATTAAAATATTATTATATTTTAAAATTTATTGTTAATTTTATGGTTTAAAAATATGTGAGACGTAATATATGCAATTAGAATGCTTGCAATTAAATTTAATTTATACGATTTCTAGTAAGGATGTTTTTAACGATCAATATCGATGAATATTTTTTCTTAAATTTTTTGAAAGCCATATCGTAAAAATAATTTATGGTTGAGCCAGGCTAGATTCGGGCTATTTTTAAATCATATCATTCGTTCTAATCCTACGGTTGTCCTCTACCCGTAACTTTAATAAACTCATCCAACGGTGAACATAAATCCAAAGATGGAGAGGGATCGAGAGAGAATCTAGGTGAGAGATACGAAAAGATTCAAAAAAAATTCAACTCCTCAACAGCGCTTCCTCGGAAAGACTCGCTGCACCGCCCTCTGGTGTAGCAACCGCGTGCCGGCTATTCTCGATTTCCGTTCTTCCCCTGTTGCGATCATGGATGTAAACCTTTTTTACCAAACTATTAGAAACCTCCCTTTGTTTTAACGGATCAGAGCAGGTATGTTGCGGCTCTTTCATGCTGAGAAATTTCAATGGAAATCTTTTGGATCTGATAAGGACCCGTCATTAGTTCTTATCGGATGAGATTATTTTGATCTGCCCTCGAGTTGATCTTTCGCAGGAAACCTAGGTCGTAAAAGGTTTGGTTGTATATAATCTTCACGGGATTTATATATAATTCTAGGATTTCGTTAGGTTGATGATACGTCCGGTTGTTGCTATAAAATTGAAGCAGTAATTTGGAAGTTGACAGTAATTTCTTTAAAAAATATGTTTTCCTTAAAAAAAGTATTTTTATCATAACAATGAATTTTCAGAATTTTTTTTTTCAAATTCTTACGATCTAGGGTTTGAAGACTTGGGGAAAAATTCATCAACATGCCTTGGATTTTTCACTTAAATCAAATATCACTTCTACATTTTTTTTAATTACTCACCTCCATTGAATTTATCGGAATACAGCAGATTAATTTCAGTAAAATATAATGCTAATGATACTTATTCAAAATTATAGTACTAAATAATCTCCCTTAGAAAGAATAATAATAAATGAATATTTTCTTATTATTTAAATGTTAACCATAAAATTAGTTTATATTCTATCCATTTTTATATCATATCCAAAATTATTTTCAATATCAATCAACCACATAATAAATCATATATTACTGCATAAGTAAAAATATATTCAAATTTCCTTTTATAATATCAAACTAGACTAACTCGTAGCAAGCTAACCATCACCAACGTATAAAGATACCATAAATCTTTGAGACAATCTAATGGCCAATTGATTCAACTCACACATGCTGAATACGGCGTTTCATTACAAAATATATCATATGCCATATATAGTGTAGGCACGAACAAATAAGTCAGCACCCTTCTACTTCTTTAGTAACTGTCACAAAATTGTAAATGAAAAAATGATTGCATTTGAAATACAAACTTGTAGAATACAAAAAAATCAGGCCCTAAATGTACATTTGGTGATTCAAATTTTTGCCACCATCACTCCAAAGCACAATCTTGATCAAGTTCTCATCATTCAATTGTTTACAAGATCTAATTGACTTAACTCCCAACTGCACCTTCTTCTTTTCTATAAGTTGGGCCAACATTATTCTTGCTCTCTTAAATTAGCAAACTCTCTATAAGCATGGTAACTAAAACCTTTAACTTGAATGTCACTACAAAAGTCATTAAGGTATTTGATATAACTCTTCCATATAGATGAGGGATTTGAGGACCCTAGAACTGAAGGTAGAATAAGCGACTGCCTTCTTATACTTACAAACTCTATATACCAGAGATTTCAAACCTTTAGAACTGAGATGTGAAAAATGCGAGAACTGGAGTTGGAAATATGCCTTACTAGTCAAAGATAGAAAAATGTCCTTTATTTAATTTTATAAAGCAATCATTAGAGTAAGTAAAAGCTTTTATCTTATCAACGACAGAAAATATCTTTTATGCAAACTACTACCATAAGAATAAGATCACATGTTTTGTTTAATCATAAGTAGTGATTGAATGTGTAAAATTAAGATTTTTTTTAATCAAATGAACCAACACATCTAAATTTACAATGTTAATACAATTACTAATTTAGTATGTGACTCGAATCAAAAGTATCATATTCTAATGTTCATTAGCATCATAGTTTAGAGGGATGTGTTGTCTATTTTGATGGATTTAGGGGAGATATGTGATTAACAAAAAATAATAATGATGATGGTGTTTGATCTAAGTTAAAAATACAGGAGGTCTTAGTATTTTTTCTTTTTTGTTTTTTCATGGATGTTAGAATCGTGAAATTTAATCTTATTAATAGAATGACATAATTGATTGGCTCGATACTAGTAATATAATGATTGAATTCTATGCTCCTCTTGTGGTCTAGAATGAACTTAAAGGACTAAGAATATTAGAAATTGATATTATGTTGTCTCTATATACATTTAAATGGATAAAGGCATGAGTTTTGTCTATCGTGATCCTCTGGTATGGCTTTACAGTAAGCAATATTGATATAGCTTCTTTGTTCTTCAAACATGATCATATAGCTTGTTAATATGGAGCTCTTGCTATTGTGTGTTATGATCCCTTTGCCCTTAGGAGTGGGCATGGGTTGACTCAAAAAATACAGGGCCTAGGCCCAATTTTTCAGCACAAAGGATTGGGTCGGATGCAATTCTAGAGGCTTGTTTAATTTTCGGACCAAACCCAAGCTTAGAGCTTGGCTCAGCCTAAAAATTTATATATATTTTACTGTTACTGAAAATTTATATATATATGCATTGTATTTATTTATATTCCATATATTATATATTTATTATTTAATATATATTATTAAGAGAAAATGAGTTTTTCAAAAGCAAGTCATTTAGCCACCACAACAACATGAGGATGGCATTTTCCTTTCAAATATTTAGTATATAATTGTTTTTAGTGGCCCAAGCTCGAATCAAGCCTAGGTTTTCAAAGATTTCTGTTGGGCCGGGCTTAGGCCAACTATGGCTGACCTAAGTTCGGGCCCAACCTGAAGCTTAGAGCCCCTTTTCCTACTTGCCCTACCCTAAGCCTAGTTTGGCCCATGCCCACCCCTACTTTCCCTATATGATTGCTTTGTGTTGGGGTTATAGCCAAGCAAGTTAAATGATCATTTTGGATCTTTGTCACCCATAAAATCTCAGCTAGAATTATGGCCTATGTTCATTCCTATGTTGACTTTTATGAGAACATGTTTATTGCTCATTTTGGTTTCTTTGGTAGCACATATGTAAAGAGATTGAGTTAAGTCATGATTTTGTTGGTTGGGCGGAAAAATAAATGGATGGCTGTGTGCAGGTTCTTATGAAAGCGCTATCTCTGAAAGGAATTGGAGATGCGATCAGCTCCGTTTCATATAGGGCACCATCAGACCAACTCAGAGTGCCTCGACATGCTTCTCCTCCTCCGAGAGAAGATGATAAAGATGGGCACAAACAAAGTGCAATGGATGGCTGCGTGCAGGTTCTTATGGAAGCGCTACCTTTGAAAGAAATTGGAGATGTGATCAGCTCCGTATCATTGAGGGCACCATCAGACCTGCTCAGAGTGCCTCGACATGCATCTCCTCCTCAGAGAGAAGATGATAAAGATGGGCACAAACGAAATGCTTCTCCTCCTCAGAGAGAAGATGATAAAGATGGGCACGAACGAAGTGCTTCTCCTTCTCAGAGAGAAGATGATGAAGGGGGACGTTACGTGTTTGCACTTGGAGAGAATTTGACGTCTCGCTGTAATTACACTTGATTACCATTGCAAAAATCTTATGTGTTTTATGGGCATTTTTCTTGCTAGCTGCACCTTTTCTTCCCCATTTGCAATCAAGTTATCTATAGAAATATATATAATACATACACTTAAGTAGAGTATATGGTTCTATGATTTGGATTATATTTCTAATGTAAAGTGCATCATTCTTTTGTCCGTTCTTTTGGTTATCATGGATTTATGCCTTTATTACATTGGTCTATTATATAGATAAAACAATATAATATCAAAATATACGCTGTGACTATTTTTTTTTCTCTTTTCTGAAAGATACTTTCTATGCTTGCTCTTGGTTATTGACCTAAGTATTTTTTTTCAGCTGTTGTTTTTTTTTTCCCTTCTATCTGTTGATTTCTTTTTTACTTCAAAGTTTCTCAAAGCTTTTTCATTTATTGATTCTCCTTGATTTTTTCCCCCTTAATGTGCTATCAGTTTTATGGCATTTTCTTGTTTTCTGCATAGGGTCTTATGATTTTTTTTTTCCAAAACTTAGTAGGTTTGTGTAATGGGTTCTTTCCCACAATGCAAAGTTTATTTTAAAAAATTAAAACCCTTAAAATTATGTGCTTCTCTTTATCTATCATGATTTTGCTGCAACAATAATCTTCAAAAATTGTCTTCCTGTGTTTTCTATGGATGTTTGCATGCTTTTCATGAATATTATGCTTTTGTTTGCAATACTTTCACACTTCTCACTCCAATCTGCTACTTGTTTTGATTGCAGATAAAATCCACAGCAAAATGGGTGAAGGTAAGTTCCTGTGCTCCTGATGACATTCAGTGATAAAGCTTGTGCTTGCTCTCTCATTCTTTTCATAGTTGGTTTTTAGATAGCAACATCTTCCCCCCACAACACCCCCCCTTTCCCAATTTTATTGTGATGTTTCTCATAATTGCTAGTTTTTTTGGGCTGTCCTAACCAAACTTTACTTGCATTCTTTTTCTTTTCTTTTTTTTTTTTTTTTGGGGGGGGGGTTTATGTGACAGGTACCTTTGGTCGGGTTTTGGAATGTTGGGATAGGGAAGGGCAAGAAATGGTAGCAATCAAAATTACTCGTGCCAATGAGCAACATCGGGAGGACACTATGATAGAAATTAAAGTGCTCCAACAGCTTGGCAGACATGATACGGGTGGTAACCGGTAAGACTCATTCTCATTTATTTCTTTTCTTGAAGAGCTGTTCCTTTGTATGTTTGCATTTTAGTCAATTCAAGTTTACATCTGTTTAAGTGGGTGTATTTTTGCAGTTATGTTCAAATGCGGAGCTGGTTTGACTATCGTAACCATATTTGTATTGTAAGTATATGATTGATTTATGATAGTTTCTCCAATTTACCAGATATCTTTGGAAATTAAAATTGCAGTGAATCTAAATGATTTTAACAGGTGTTTGAGAAGCTTGGGCCAAGCTTGCATGATTTTTTAATGAAAAATGACCGTCGCCCATGTCCCATGGACCTAGTTCGTGAGCTTGGCAGACAATTGTTGGAATCTGTTGCATGTGCGTTCGCAATACTTTTGCAAATCTATTGTTTTCTTGATATTGATGGTTTATTAGCTTCAATGTGCTATTCATTTTCCCTTTTCTACTTCTTTGGTTCATTTGTTGGTTTTCATTCTTGTTCATGCATTATATTTTAGGTTCCTTTAGTAGATTGTTTTATTTCATAAGTCACTGGTTTTATTGTCACTGCTGATATAATTCAGTTTATTTGTTGTCTGATGTATTTAAGTGGTTTTGATGTGTTAACATTTGTTTATTTTGCTTTCTTGCAGTTATGCACGATTTACACCTCATTCATACTGATTTAAAGCCCGAAAACATTCTTCTTGTCTCATCAAAGTTCATCACAAGCATGGTGGTTCATATTGCAAGAGATTGCCCAAGTCAAGTGCTATTAAGTTAATTGATTTTGGAAGCACTGCTTATGGCCACGAACATCATAGCTACTACACAGTAACAACAAGGCAGTACAGGGCTCCTGAGGTTATTCTTGGTCTGTACTTGTTTGACACTTGCTATCTTAGTTTCTTATTTTAGCTTTCTCCTCTATGAATGTGGCATTTTCCTGATTTTGAAAATATTCTGACAGAACTTGGATGGAGTTATCCGTGTGATATATGGAGTGTAGGCTGCATTCTTGCAGAACTTTGTTCGGTATGTATTTCAGGCACTTGTTTATGCAAGCTATTCAGTTTTGTTGGCATGAATGCTTCCTTATGTGTTTTAACTTCTCAATGCTCTATTTAGGGTGATAGACTTTTTGAGACTAGCAAGAACTTAGAACACCTTGCCATGATGGAGAGAGTATTAGGTCCTTTGCACCATATGATGAACGGAGCTGTGTAAGTTTCTGTAAACTTACATGTGGTTAATTTTCTTTGATGTGTTTCAGCACAAGTAGTCTCATCTAATTATGTTGACATTAAGCCTGATTCAGCTCTACCTGTATGAATCTAATGCCATTTTTTTCACCATAATTCTTTACTTTCAGGGGACGTGTTGAGAAGTATATCAAAAAAGGTCGACTGAAGTGGCCTGAGGATGCTCCTGGGAGAGAGAGAATCCTAGTTGTTCGAAAGTTGCCACGACTCCAGGTATGAGTTATCATCATTGATTTATAATGCAACCTTCAACTAAATACTCTCGGTTTTTTCTTGATCTCAAATTTGTATTTGGACTTTTGGGGGTAGGCGGTGGCTTAGATATCGAATGCACACAATTCTCCTTGAAAATGTCTTGGATTTTCCTATCATTGCATGGCTTGTTTGCCTATTAAATCAGTCAATGTGGGTTTCCATGTTTTTGATGGCATAATTGAAAGAAAAATAATGCTTTCTTCTGAAGATCCAACATTATCTGTAGACAATGTGCATTGGATTGAACAAGCATCATCAGCCATTGGCATATGATTAGATGATGCTGAATTTTTGGTCTTTAGAAAGATATGCATAGCAAATTGATGGTTCTCTGCCATGTTTTCTGTGCAGAACTTGGTGATGCACCATGCGGATCACTCGGCTGGCGATCTCATTGACCTCTTGCGGGGTTTACTCAAATATGAACCTCTTGATAGGTTGACCGCTCACGAAGCCCTCAGACACCCATTTTTCGAGGTCAAAGTCAAGCGGGATGTTGACCTATTTGTAAATCTACAGTTACCAGCGCCTGAGAGAGTGCAAACTGTTGAGGCTTGGCACGATATAGCCTTATGAGGATAATGTTGATGGATTCAAAGGTTGACAAACTAACAGTAGCAAACACGATACAAATGCACAGTTGCATGGTAGTTTGGGTTAGTCATTGAAATTTTTTTTAAGGGAACAACATTATAGATGCTGGAAGTGAATATTTAATTAATTCGTTATATTAATTCACCTTTGGTTTTTGGTCTTTACCTGTACTCGTACTGAAGCTGAGCTTGTGCTGTTAGTTTGATCATCTAGCGTACGGTTCTCTACAATCTGCTCGACCACCTGGATCAAGGTGGTTAAGGTGTCATTTGACATCCAATTTGTTAAGACAACCCGGTTTTAATAACTGCATGAGTAGGCACCCACTATCAGTCATTAGACCTTCGAAGACGTGAAATGAATACAATTTAAATCTCTATTTCTTCTCCTAAAACAATTCTGCTCATTAGAAAACTCTCCCAAATAATTTTTATCAAAAAAAATGTGTCGGATCATGTATGCATGTCTCATCGAATCCAAAAAAAAAAAAAATAATAATTCTATTGGTTTCGCCTAATCAACGGAGCACCATAAAGGAACAAAAAGAGTGAAAAAAAACAAAGGATCGGATAAACTAGCAAGCAATTTATGGAACCACGAAGGCCGTAATTAATTAGTTTGAACTAGCATTTCGTCCGACATCGGCTGGATAGCAGCGCTCAACTGGGCGGCGCACTGATGACGATGCTGCATCGGCCGTAGACCGGGAAGGGCTTGGAGACCGGGGCCTCTTCCTCAACGGCTCAGCGTTACGATGGCCTTCTTCTTCTTAACTGCTGCCCTTCTCACCATACAATATGGTAGCTTCATAGCTGCACAAATCAAAGTCGGTTAAAAAAAAAAGGAGAAATGAAAGGGGGGCAGTGAGAGAAAGGGCGACTAAAACTGCTCACCGTCGCTCAGGAGGAGGCCCGCAACTGGAGGTTATCCTCCGTCAGATGCTGGTTACACCGGGGATATCGGCCGTCTGCAACATACCGAAGACCTCCTTGTCCCTCGGAGTTACCAGGTGATTCTGTTCGGCCCTACATTTGGGTCCCCCCAACTTGGCCTCCTGATGAGGACATCAGTTCAGACCAGAGTTCGGGTCAGTCGAACCAGTCCTTGGATGTTCCTGTACCAGCAACCCAGAGTCAGCAGGCCACGTCAAGAAAGCCCACCAGGTAGTCTACGAAGGTCCAAGAGGTTGCAGAACAAACGGGCTTGAAATTCATGTTTGGGCCGAGTGTACGGAATTGACCCGACTTCGTTTTGACACTTTGGGTCAATCGAATCCGGTCAGCTACTGTGTCGAACTGGGCCCAAACTTGGCTGGTCACATGGAAACGGACTGCTGATTCAAAGTCATGCCGTTGGCATGAGCTGCTATGGATTTTGGCCATCCGGGCTCGTCTGATAGGAGTTTTGGGCTTGTTTTCGTTTTTAATGGCATAGTTGTAATTTTTAAACTTATGATGTTAGGGTTTTATCTCTTTTATTTAGGCTTGGCTTTGGGCGGCCGTCAGAGGGTAGAGAGGAAAGATACTATTTAGTTGTTATTTCTTGATTCAGATCTATGTTTTGTTTTCTGATTCAAAACAATTGAATTGAAAATTCAATTGATCTTCCTTTAAATTTCGGATTGTGAGTGATCAAATTCGAGATTTTCCCCTTTTCTTGTCAAGATTTGAACCAAACCTGGACGAATTCTTTTCTCGCAGATTAGATCGTTCTTGAGTTGCAGGCATTTTGAATATCGCCCTGCATCAACTTGGTATCAGAGCCTTGATCCAATGGAGCAGAAGAACAACGATCAATCCCTGAGAGACGCCGTGAGAGATGCTATGCAAGACGCCATGCGAGACCAGCACCAGGTGATGCAACAGATGATGCAAACCATGCAGGCGATGATGGCGCGGATGGAGGTGCAAAATCGTGCCCAACCCATTCGAGTGGAGGAGCGTGATGAAATTGATGGAGGTAGGGAGAGGGGTTTCGAAAATCTGGAGGCACCACCAATTCGAAGAGGGCAACAGAGGCCTGATGTTGGACTTCCAAGGTATTTCGATCAACCTCCTATTTCGAAAATCAGAATCGGTGGGAAGTAGGCTTCAGGGTCGAAATTCCAGAGTTTAAAGGAGGAATTAACCCAGACGAGTATGTTGATTGGACCCTTCAGGTCGATGATGTTTTTCGTCTGAAGGAGGTGCCCTTAGACAAGCAGGTACCGCTTGTCACAATTCGATTCAGAGATAGGGCTGCTGCTTGGTGGCATGCGCAGCACTATCGTAGATATATGGATGGGAGACCTCCATTAGCGTCATGGGCAGCGCTAAAGCAGGAGATGAACAGGGAGTTTTTGCCTCCGAACCATGAGCAGATTTTGTATTCGAAGTTGCATGTTTGACGCAAGGTAGTCGGAGCGTCGAGGAGTACACAACTGAATTTTATCGATTGGTTGCACGAAATCGGTTGATTGAGGCTGAACCGAGATTGATAGCCATGTATCTTCATGGCTTGCGGCTGCCAATCCAAGATGCGCTGGCTGTGCATCGAATTGATAGTGTAGGAGATGCGCATATGAGGGCTCAGGCAGTGGAAAAGAGCTTGATGAGAAACAGGGGGTTTCAGAGCAGAGGGGGTTTTACTACGGGCCAGAGTTCAGGGCAGAATTCAGGGGGCAAATTTATGCCTCCAGTAGCGAGGCCGCAGGCATCAGTACCTCCAAGACCAACAGGGTCGAATGGAACCTCAGGTTCTCAGGCGAGAGTGGGCAGCAACAGGGCTAACATTCGCTGCCATCGGTGTCAGAATTTGGGGCACTATGCCAATGAATGCCCCAAGGCGCGAGCTCAGTTGTATATGAAGGAGTATATGGAGGGCGAATATGGAGGAGAGTTCCCTGAGGATGAGGAATTTATGATGAGCTGTGTGTTATTGATCCGGACCATATTCAAGGGGAGAGCTTGTGATACGAAGAATGTGTCTGGCGCCGAGATCAGATGAAGATTGGCGTCGGCATGACATCTTCACAACGAAATGTTTTGTGGCTGGCAAAACATGTCGTGTTATCATAGACTCCGGCAGTTGGGAGAATGTGATAGCAGAGGAGGCTGTGAAGAAGCTGGGGTTGCAGACAGACCCTCACCCACATCCATATAAGCTCGGTTGGGTGAACCGAAATGCAGACATTCAGGTCAGCCGAAGGTGTAAGTTGTCACTGTGTTTTGGTCCTCATTTCGAGACAACTATTGAGGCGGATGTTGTTCCAATGGATGCTACTCACATCATACTGGGGCGTCCGTGGCAGTTTGATAACAGGGCAGTGTACAATGGGTACACCCACAGTTATATGCTGCGTCCAGATGGGAGGAAAGTTATTTTGAAGCCGCTTCAGGAAGTGAGTGGACAGAATACGGTAATTTGTTTACCAAGCACAGAATTCGATGCGAGTTTGGATGGAGAGGATGTTTGTTTTGCTTTGGTGAGCAAGTCAGGAGACTTCGGCGTGGAAGAGGAGCAAAGGCCAATATGATTCCTGAGGAGTTGGTGTCTATCTTGGAGGAATTCCGAGATGTTGTATCAAAGGAGCTACCGGCTGGATTACCACCTCTCCGAGATATTCAGCACGGCATTGACCTTATTCCGGCTCAGTGTTGCCGAATAAGGCTCATTATCGGATGACACCGCAACAGCATGAGGAATTGAGGAGGCAGGTCCAAGAACTTTTGGACAAGGGGTTCGTACGGGAGAGCATTAGCCCGTGCGCGGTGCCAGCCCTTTTGGTACCGAAGAAGGATGGTACGTGGCGCATGTGTGTCGACAGCCGCGCGGTTAACAAAATTACTGTGAAGTACAGGTTCCCGATACCGAGGTTGGACGACATGCTTGATCAGTTGAGTGGTGCTAAGGTCTTCACGAAGATTGATTTGAAGAGTGGGTACCATCAGATAAGGATGAAGCCTGGAGACGAATGGAAGACAGCCTTCAAGACTAAGGAAGGGCTGTATGAATGGTTGGTAATGCCATTCGGGTTGTCCAACGCGCCGAGCACGTTCATGCGCGTAATGAACCAGGTTTTACGTCCATTTCTTAGCTCATTTGTGGTTGTCTACTTTGATGATATTTTGATATACAGCAGGACAGCCGAAGAGCATGTGGGCCATGTGGCACAGGTTTTGTCAGTGTTACGTGAGAACCAGTTAGTTGCTAACCCAGAGAAGTGCATTTGGATGGTTGGGAGACTAATTTTTCTGGGGTACGTTGTGACTGGAGAGGGGATTCTCCCAGATAGGAATAAGGTGCATGCAATTGTGGAATGGCCAGTACCTTCAACCTTGACAGAATTGAGATCCTTTTTGGGTCTTGCAGGGTTTTATCGCAGGTTTGTCAAGGGGTATAGTGAGCTGGCTGCACCTTTAACGGAATTGTTGAAGGGAGCCAGATTCGGGTGGAATGATGCCGCACAGGAGGCATTTGATGGGCTGAAAGTCAGATTGACCGAAGCTCCTTTATTGGTTCTTCCTGATTTTGATAGAGTTTTTGAGGTGGATTGTGATGCTTCGAAGACTGGAATTGGGGCAGTGCTTAACCAGGAAGGAAGACCAGTCGCATACTTCAGTGAGAAGCTGGGAGGAGCTAAACTGGCTTACTCGGTTTATGATCTGGAATTGTACGCCATTGTGAGATCCTTGCAGCATTGGCGCCACTACTTGATTCAGCGGGAGTTTGTACTGTATTCAGACCATCAGGCGCTGAAGTTTTACAGGGTCAGCATAAACTGAGTTCAAGGCATGCGAAGTGGGTGAGTGCCTTGCAGGAATACACTTTCAGCATCAAGCACAAGTCTGGTACGTTGAATAGAGTGGCTGATGCTTTGAGTAGGCGAGCTTGTTGATTGGCGCTATGCATGTGTACACTCTCGGCTTTGAGAGTGTAAGGGAGGACATTCGTGTGGATGAGCACTTCAAGGGGATTTTGGCCAAAATTGAGGCGGGGAGCGAACTGATTTCGTTCTCCATGATGGATATTTGTTTCGAGGTAACTGCTTATGTGTTCCTGATACGTCTCTTCGTGTGTTGATCATCCAGGAACTGCATAACCAGGGTCACTTCGGAAGGGATAAAACAGCCTGGTTGATTCGGCAGCGGTTTTATTGGCCTGGTCTTGACCGAGATGTCAAGGCTTTTGTGAAGAGGTGCAGGTTGTGTCAAGAGTCGAAGGGGACAGACACGAACCAAGGTATGTACACGCCTTTACCTATCCCAGAGGCACCATGGCGAGATGTTTCTATGGACTTTGTTGTAGGATTGCCGACAGCAAGGGGACTGGATTCGATTATGGTGATTGTGGATCGGTTCAGTAAGGTGGCGTGTTTCTTGCCATGCAAAACCACTTTTGATGCGTCAAAGGTTGCTGACTTATATTTTGCTTCAGTGGTTCGGCATTTTGGTATACCGGCATCCATAGTGTCAGACAGGGACAGCAAGTTTATGGGACACTTCTGGCGAGAGCTGTGAAAGAAGTTGGGCACAAAGTTGAAATTCAGCAGTCCTTATCATCCTCAGACGGATGGACAGACTGAAGTTGTCAACCGTAGCTTGGGTAATCTGTTGCGGGCAAATGTGCATGAATTCAGGAGCTGGGATTTGTGTTTGCCGAAGATTGAGTTTGAGTTCAACTCTTCAGTGAACCGTTCTACAGGGTTTGCCCCATTTCAGATACTGTTTGGGTTCTTGCCAAGAGGTCCTTTGGATGTTCTGCCAGTTGAGTCGCCAGAGAAGGTGAGTCAGAAGGTCGAAGATAGAGTGTCTGACTTGCAGGAGATACATGCGACTGTTAGAGCCAAATTGGAGCAGACTTACGCCAAATACAAGGCGAAAGCTGATCAGCAGCGTCGGCAACAGTCCTTTGAAGTGGGCGATTTGGTATGGGTTTACTTACCAAGGGAGCGGTATCCACAGGGAGCTTTAACGAAGCTCAAGCCGAAGAAGATAGGTCCATGCCAGGTATTGGAGAAATTTGGTGACAATGCCTATCGGGTTGAGTTACCAGATGATGTCTTCATTTCGAATGTGTTCAACATTCGGCATCTGACCCCTTATGCAGGAGAGAATTCGAGCTTGAGGTCAAGCTTTTCAGAGGAAGGGGAGAGTGATGAGGACATCAGTTCAGACCAGAGTTCGGGTCAATCGAACCAGTCCTTGGATGTTCCTGTACCAGCAACCCAGAGTCAGCAGGCCATGTCAGGGAAGCCCACCAGGTAGTCTACGAAGGTCCAAGAGGTTGCAGAACAAACTGGCTTGAAATTCCATGTTTGTGTACGGAATTGACCCGACTTCGTTTTGACACTTTGGGTCAATCGAATCCGGTCAGCTACTGTGTCGGACTGGGCCCAAACTTGGCTGGTCACATGGAAACGGACTGCTGATTCAAAGTCATGCCGTTGGCAATGAGCTGCTATGGATTTTGGCCATCCGGCTCGTCTGATAGGAGTTTTGGGCCTGTTTTCGTTTTTAATGGCATAGTTGTAATTTTTCTAAACTTATGATGTTAGGGTTTTATCTCTTTTATTTAGGCTTGGCTTTGGGCGGCCGTCAGAGGGCAGAGAGGAAAGATACTATTTAGTTGTTATTTTCTTGCATTCAGATCTATGTTTTGTTTTCTGATTCAAAACAATTGAATTGAAAATTCAATTGATCTTCCTTTAAATTTGGATTATGAGTGATCAAATTCGAGATTTTCCCCTTTTCTTGTCAAGATTTGAACCAAACCTGACGAATTCTTTTCTCGCAGATTAGATCGTTCTTGAGTTGCAGGCGTTTGAAAATTGCCCTGCATCACCTCCCCCCTTCGAGGTCGGTGAAAAAGAACCAGGTCTTCCATCCTTTGACCGAGGTAGGGAGGCTAAACTTCAAGGCTCGAGTGGGCCAAGGTTGGAATACCCATCAACCTGATTGCTGATGGAGCTTATAAAAACTACAGAAAAGGGACACCTTGGGCTCTAACCCATGGAGGCGGCATAGAATAAAGAAAGAACAAATGGTTTGACGGAATTCAAAACCAATTGCGATGGCATTAGGAATAGAAGTCAAGAAGGTTAACGATCAAAGGATGAAGAGGCAATCGGAGGCCGGCCTTGAGAAAGGCCTCGTACAGAGCAACCCTCCTGGGATGGAAGGAGATTACCCTATCATCCGGGGTAGGGGCATACAACCGGATGCTATCCGGGATCTTGTAGATGGCTCTAATCTTGGCTAGCTCCTGGCCGGTCACAGTGGAGACAACCCTATTAGGAGACTCTAAAGAGGCTATACGGGTTCCAGCGGCGACAAGACGGGTCCTGGTGGCTGCCCGACCGATAACCCACTGCTAGGACAGAGGAACCTAGTCCTCGGAGGAAGAGGAAGAGGACCAAGAGGGAGTGGGAGATGAAGAATCCTGCATGTGCAGGGGAGGAAAATAGCCCTCAGAGAGGGCGGAAGAGGACCAAGAAGGTGAAGAGAACATGGGAGAAGGACTGACCTGGCTAACGGGGAAAAAATGGCGGGGAGGATGGCAGGATCCGGACAGAGGAAGCTCAGGAAGAAGAAGATTCTGAGAGTAGTGAGGCATCAGATTTGGAGCGTTCCCCTATTATAGCTCCCCTTGAGTTGTCCTGCCTGAGCCAGCCTACCACGCGCACGCCTCCTGCTGGGAGGATGCCTTGGCAGTCATTCAGCGCTGATAGTGAATATCGATAACGTCTGCCTAATGATGGCATGATGGTCATTGACTTTCCAAGAAGGATCCTCACACATCCAACGGTGCAGATCAGCAGGCGCAGCCACGCTACAACATCCCATGCCACTGGCACTAATGAGTCCTCGCATCCCGTGGACACGTGCCCCTGTTGCCATTGGTGGTCAGACTGGATCAGCCGCCGATCGAGCTCATGCCCCTTTCGATGGGCGGAAAGTGAACCCACACCACCTCAGGGGCGGGGGGGCATCTGATGTGGCTGATCAAGCTCTGTTAAAGCTAACGAGGTAAGAGCCTAATGGGGAGTTCCCCTCGGCCTCGGACCTCCAGGGTCCCCTCAGCCTCAGGCCTCCAGGGTTCCCCTCCATGTGGCCCACTAGCTCTCCACAACCACCACGTGGCCCACTATCTTCCTGGAACTGCCACATAGCCCACTAGCCTTTCGCAACCGTCATGTGGCCCATTAACTCCCAATGATTACGGATGATGGGATGTTACGAACGTGGCCATACCCACTATCGTCTGTACGGCCACCACTTTCTGAAAGCATACAAAAAGGGAACTTTGGAATGGATATAAAAGGGAGAGTTGGGTTTTTTCCTGAGGACAATTTTTTGAGAACTATTTTCCAAGGCACTAACTTGACCGTCGAAGGGTCCTTACCGAAACCCACCGGTCCCTGAGGACTTTCTTGCAGGATTCCCGTTGAAGAGGTGAGACCAGGAGCTCCTTGGTCACTTGGCGTTAGGAAGACGTGCTTTGGTGACAACAGAGGGGTAGAGAATAAAGAGAAGGGTTGGGGGGGGGGGGGGCGTGTAAGGAGGGTCTACCTACCAGTCGTGCTTTCGACCTCCATTGGAGTCTTCTCCCGAGTGGAGGGGGCAATGGGACGGACGCACGACGGGTGGATGGGGACGGCCATTTTGTTCGGGCCTGGAAGCCAACACTTGGACCGAGTTGGGTTTAATCGGCAGCAAGAAAGACCCAACTTGGTCCGGTTCCTCCGATGCGCACATGCGGTGTACCGCACCATGATGGTATGAGCGTACGGGTGATACGCGCTTTATACATCGAAGGCCAATGCATATCTGGGCTGACTCGCACGAGGCTAGTGTGATCGCCCGTCTGTACCAAAAAAAAAGAAAAAAAGCCAGTGCATAAAAAATTTTCCCGCATAATTTTATCACCTAGAGATCGTTTTAACCGTCTTCCTCTCGTATTTATAGATTAAACATCGTATCTTCGATGCAACTGACTTCAATTTTCCAGCCATATGGGATCCTCCGCTCTGCATTACTTAAGAACTAAATCGGCGCCCAACGAAAGCCATTTGCTCTCCCTCTCCTCTACCCAATCTGGGACCGACCCTAGCAACGTTAAACTTCATAGTTTCCGAGGAAAAATTAATCGCATGTTAGTATTTTATTTTTAAGTATCTCTTAGTTATTTATCTTTTTAATTTTTGTTAAAAAAAACTTTGTTCTACGGGATTTAAAATGTTTATTGATTTAAAGAATCTCAGTTTAAAAACCTTCAATTTCTTCTTTAAAGAAAGGGCTTGGTAAAAAGATGAATTATTCCCCTTCTTCCCCTGGGTCTTGCTTTAAGATTAGCGCTTCGGTCTCTTCCTGGCTGATCTTCGACAGTTCTCTTCATTCCTGCTGTTCGTGAGTTCTGGTCAGGGGCTCCCCTGTTTCCCCTTTTGTCCCATGGCTTCGGATGGAGGATTTGATGGCCGGACCTCTGGGAACCGATCAACGAATGCTAGCTTCCAGTGGGTGTCTTCTTCTCCATCACCGGCGGAGGTGGCGGTGCTAGAGGCCTTCTTCCCCGACGTGGTCCAACTGCCGATGGAGGAGCTAGCAGCTAAGTCCCTGGTATGGCAGCAGCGGGCAGTCTTGATGAGGACATTCCACCGTTGGGTTCCAGTCGAAGCTTTCATCCGGGAGTTCCGGCGAGGTGGCATCTCCGGTGAAATCTTCCCCATAAGCCTGGCATACCAGAGCTATATCTTCCGGTTTGCGGAAGCTGATGCCCAGGATCTAGTGTTGCAAAGACCTTGGGTTATAAATGGTCAGCCAGCAGCGGCGGAAGCTTGGAAATCGGACTTTGTCCCTGCGGCGGATGCCATCTCCACTGCGCTGCTATGGATCAGGTTACCCAACCTCCTGATTGAANTCATCTCGTCGCGGGTCAGTTTATCTGTGCTGACTCGGCTACTGTGGCGAAGAACAGGGGAGGTTATGCCCGTGTATGTGCTAGAGTTGAGCTGAGTTCTCCTCTCCGGCCAGGCTCTCGCGTGAGGGGGGCTAATGGCCCATTTTGGCAATCGTTCATCTACGAGCAGCTGGAAGGAATTTGTCCGAGCTGTGGCTCGCTTCACCTCTCCGGCAAATGTTTCTCTCCAGCCAGGCACGCTTCTGATTCGTCGTCAGAGGCTCTCCTCTTCGGTGTGTGGATGTCGGCGATCCGGCAACGGAAGGTGATGAAGGGATCTTAGTCAGAAGGTAGTAGGAAGGTGCAGCAGGAGGTAAGCCCTGTTAACTCTGTTCCTCATCCATCCTCAGCTGCTGGAGCCTCTGCCCTGGGGACGGAAGCAGAAGGTTGGACTGCTCAGTTGAAGTCGGTTCGCCAAAGGAGAGCCAGAGGACTAAAGGTGGTTTCTTCCAAGGCGGAGAGCTCAGGCCTTTCTTTTGGGTCTAAGGTCAGGGAAGCTACAGTGTCTGTGTTTGGGTTGAAAGCCTCAAGCGTGCCGGTTTCAGTGTTGGTGTGCCGGTTTCAGCTGAGTTTCAGAAGCCGGATGATACTCTCCCCCAATCAGTGCTGACTAAAAATCCCTTTGCTTCTTTGGATTTGGATTCGGGTGGAGTTAATCAAATGGGGAGTAGGGATGCTTGCCCTGGTCCCCTAAAGCGAGCCCGCCCTGCGGAGTATCAGGCCCCCCGGATAAATTCTAAATGTGACAAAAAGAAAGGTAAAGGTGGTGTTTCAGTCTCCAATGTTAAACAAGTTAAAGTTCATGAGGTACAGCTTTCCAATGCTGTTCATGGATCCTCAGAGGACTATCAGCCTAGGGGCTCGGGGGGGAAGAAGGCCCAGTCCATAACGGCTACTGATTCTTCCAGTGACCCCTTGTCATCGGTTATTCAGTGCCAAGGTTCAGGATTGAGGTCCTCTATTATCTCTCCTTGGACTGCTGAGATCCAGGATGAGATGATTTGCTCATCACTGAGTCCTACGGAAGACATTCGATCCTTTGGGTGTCTCCCTGACAGCGTTATGGCAGAAGTGCAGGAGGGATCCCAGCTTCCTCCTCCTGCTAAATGAAGATCCTTTTATGGAATGTCAGAGGAGCTCGGAAGCCATCGTTTCGATCCTCTTTTTATAGATTGATGCAAATCCATAACTTTGATATCTGTGTTATTTTAGAAACCAGGCTATCGGGGGACAGTCTGGCCTGGTTTCAGAGACAGATAGTAAGGAAATGGTCCATGTATGCGGTTGAGGCTGTGGGTCTATCTGGAGGCATTATAGCCATCTGGCATTCCTCAGCGGTGAAGGTTGATGTTGTTCATCAAAGTAATCAGCATTTAGGCCTTCTTGTTATAGAGGGCTCTACCAATCCTTGGCTTCTATTGGCTGTTTATGGCTGAACTGATTTCCGGGAGAGACGGCTTCTATGGACTGATCTTCATTTCCTTCTAGCTAGAGGGATCCCTTCTATTGTTGCTGGTGATTTCAATTGTATCACTGAAGCTAATGAAAAGCGTGAGGGAAGAAGGGTCACTACCACTGCTAGCATCACTGAATTTAGGGATTTCATCAGTTCGGCTGGCCTTCTGGATTTGGGGTTTTCGGGGCTCCAATTCACTTGGTGTAACAATCGTCAGGGTTTTGCTCGGATTTGGGAGAGGCTGGATAGAGCTATGGCTTCGGAACAGTGGCTTCAGAAGTTCCCTTCAGGTTCTATTGCTCATCTTCCGAGGATAGCTTCTGATCACTGCCCCATTCTTATATCTACGATGATATATCAATATCATAGGAGGCAGTTCAGATTTGAGTAGTTCTGGACATCATATACGGCGGCTCGATCTATCATTTCCCAGGTCTGGCATATTCCTATCCGGGGCAATGCTATATATCGTCTTTCTCGCCGTCTTTTGCTGGTTAAATGAAAATTGGCCATATGGAATAGACTGGAGGTTGGTGATCTGGTTAAGCAGGTGGAACAACTTGAAGCTGATATTAGTTTCTTACAGGCTAAGGAGGATCAGGAGGGGTTTCTGGTGATCTCAGATCTCTTTGCTCTTCGGACCAAGCTAGCTTTACACCACTCTTTGCTTATCCAGCATGAGATTTACTGGAGGCAACGGTCCAGGATCCAATGGATTTGAGAGGGGACCGTAATACGAGATTCTTCCACCAGGCCACTCTAAAACGGGCTGTTAACAGGATCCGTAGACTAGCCGATGATTCAGGGGCTATCATGAGGATTTTCCTTCTATTCGGGACCAGCTCCTTCACTTCTTTCAGGCCAGATGGTCGGAGCCCTCTGGTCTCGGTTCTCCGGTTATCCAGGTCCCTGCCTCTAGGAAGGTTTCTTCCTGGAGAATGAAAAGCTGATCAGACCTATCACAGGGGATGAGATTCGTATGGCTCTATGGGAGCTTGGGCAGGACAAGGCCCCTGGGCCAGATGGCTTTCCTCCGTTCTTCTATCGTCACTATTGGGACATTGTTGGTCAGGAGGTGATCCAGGCGATACTTCTAGTTTTTCAGGTCAAGGATATCCCGGTGGAGTGGAATCGGACTCTTATTTCCTTGGTGCCCAAATGTAATAATGCTACTCTCCCTCAGCATTTTAGGCCGATCAGCCTTTGCACCACTTTGTATAAAGTCTGCGGTCATCTGCTTGCTGACCGCCTCCGTCTGGTGATGCCTCGCATTATAGCACTGGAGCAGGGAGCGTTTATCAGAGGACGTAGTATCTCCGACAACGTCCTTATTGCTCAGGAGGTTATGTATGATAGACTTAGTTGGTCTTTTCTCCACCACTCTTTGCTGGAGTTTGGGTTTGCTGATCAGTTCATCGATTGGATTATGGCTTGTATTCTGCGGCCCTCCTTCTCGTTGATCATCAATGGAAGCATGACTGATTTTTTCATTCTTCAGTTGGGCTACGTCAGGGATGTCCTTTATCCCCACTATTGTTTATTTTGGTGGCTGATGATCTTTCACGTGCCCTCTATCAGGCTCAGGTTGACCGCCATATTGCCCCCTTATGACTTGCCCTACGGGTCCTGCGATCTCTCATCTATTATTTGCCGATGATTGTATCTTGATGGGGAGGGCCACCTCAGCCAACGCTTCTTCTTTTGCAGACATCATTCAGCGCTATTGTCAGGCCTCTGGTCAGAAGGTCAATGTATCCAAGTCTTTTAGCAGCTTTAGTCCGAAGACCTCTAGAGCTACCAGGGAAGCTATTGTCCACACGCTGGGTATCTCGTCTCAGACTGACCGTTTTCAGTACCTGGGTGTTCCTATGACTGGAAGATATCCCAGTTGTGCTGACTATTATGATCTTGAGCTGAGGGTTCGGCAGCGTATTGGGGTGGCAGGTTACGGGTTTGTCTATGATGGCTAGGGTCATTATAATCCATGTGGTTCTTTCCTCCCTTCCGATGTATCTTCTTTCCAATGCAGCCATCCCGATTTCTTGCCTTAGGAGAATTGAGAGATGCTTTAGGGACTTCTTATCGGCCTCAATGCAGGATGGGCATGGTGTTCATCTTATGACTTGAGAGAGGGTTTGCACTCCGATCCAGGAGGGCGGGCTTGGGATTTAGTCTTTGACTGTTAGAAGGGAGGCTCTTTTGGCAAGCATGCCTCGCAGTTCATTCTGGAGCCACAGAATCTATGGAGCTCTTTTATGCGAGCGAGATATGGAGATTGGTCTTCCTCCTCGATTGGGCAGGCCTCGCATCGGCATTCTTTCTTCTGGAAGGAGGTTTGTCGGTATGGTAGCTCCATTATGGAAAACACTTCGTGGATGATTGGAAACGACTCTTCTATTGAGATTCTCAGGATACCTGGATCTATGACATACCACTATCTCGTTGGCCTTCCTTCTATAGTACTGATGTCCCTACCAGTATGAAAGTGCAGGAGTTGCTCTCCTCTGATCCTTCCTCTTGGCATGGTCCGATGGTATCCCGATTCTTTGGTGAGGAGCTTGCTCGTCGGATTATGTCTATTCGCTTACCCAGGGTATTTCCCCAGACTGTAGACTTTGGCGGAGATCTTGTCTTCCTAAGGCCCCCATGAAGGATATGGTAAAGATCTTCAGGCCTCAGTCTTCGAAGCCGGTTGATGCTGGATGGATCTGGAAGCTCCCTATCCTCCCCAGGGTTCAACTCTTTATATGGAAGATTCTGTGGGAATGTCTTCCCACTTGTGCTTTGCTTGTGAGGAGGGGCTTGCCTATCCAGTCTATTTGTCCGATATATGGTTTGGAGGAGGAGTCTACTTTTCACGTCATCTTCTCTTGTCCCAGAGTTGTTAGGATATGGCAGTCAGTAGGCTATTACTGTAGATTGGATCAGACTGACTCTTTGTGTTCCCTCTTCTTAGATGATCTTCGGAAGGCCTCTCAGTATAAATGTGCCTTTTGGCGGCTACGGCTTATCAGATCTGGTTATCTAGGAACCAATTATCTTTACAGATGACAGTACTTCTTTTCACAGGATCATTAGGAAAATTAGATCCCTGGTGACAGATTGTGCTCGTGGATCCCATTCAGGTGGTTTTGACTTTTCTGGCCTCTGGGGTTCCCCTGCTACTTCGGCAGCGAACCGGCACTCGGTTTTCATTTCTTGAGAGCCCCCCTCCAGGGTTTATCAAAATCAACTTTGATGGTAGTGTCCGTGGGAGATCAGCAGGATCAGCCTTTGTCATCCGTGGGCCGGAGGGTGATTTATTGGCCGCTGGAGGGCTTGGTACTCTGGATTTCTCTGTTCCAAAATCTGAGCTCTATGCTGCTTAGGATGGAATCAAATATGCAGTTCGGTCTCTTCATGCTCATAACCTTATTATTGAGGGCGATTCCTTGATTATGATTCGATGGCTGCGGAGGGACCACGACTCCCTTGCCCCTGCTATTCGATCTTACAGGACATCTAGACCATACTGAGGGAGGCCCATGTTGTCCAAATTCATCATACTTATTGGGAAGCAAATACGGCAGCCGATTGGGTGGCTATCTATGGCTCATCGCTCGGATTTTTGGAGGTGGAGACAGGGTGATCCCTTACCTTTTATTTTTCAACAAATTCTGTATTCTAATGTTCAAGGGCTGGCTCGTACCCATGTTGTATGATCGCCCGGTTGTACAAAAAAAAGAATCTCAGTTATAAATAGATCATGACTATAATATGTTGACATGAATTACCAAAAGTTTTTTTTATTTTTGTTTAATTATAATTTTTTTCAATAGTAATGAACTAATGTGTTGAACAAGTCTAGAAGCGATACCAAGAAATTTAACATGCATTCTGATTGTTTAAAGGTAAGCAGCTTGACGTTATTGGAATATTTTAAAAATTTTAGTAACATATTTTACATATCTCCATAGATAAAAATTTAAGTTAAATAAATTCATTATAATATTATTTTTAACTTAAGTCATCTAAGTTTTTTCAATTAATGCTTCTTAATTTTACTCTTCTACTTCTTAATTTTACTCTTCTCTGTTTAGAATTAAGTCGACGCTAATAGTATAATTTTACCACCATTGGATCAAGTTTGGCATCAAAATATGATGGAGAAGAGATGAGGCAACCAGAACCCCACCCCAGCCCCAACAAAGCTTTAATTATCTGGCGAATCTGCTCATACGCCTTGGAAATGTAGTTCAGCTGGTCGATGAGCACCGGCCTCTGCGCATCTAATTTTTGCTTCCAAACTCTTCAATTTGTCATCCTTCTCGGCAGATGACCTTTGCAGGCTTTCAATCTCCGCAATGTTCTTCGAGACGTCCTCCCTAAGCCCACTCACTGATCGTCGCCTCGAGCTGTGACACCTCAATGGCGATCTCATAGTTCCTCTGCTCCATCTGCTCCCTGGCCTGGTCCCGGGACTTGGACGCCCCCTCGATCGATCTGCTTCGTGAGCTCCTCGACGATCTCGAGCTCAGCGAGGAGGTCACGGACGCGCTGCTCGGCGGCAGCGGAGGAGGAGGCGGTGGCGGCGGCAGCGGGAAGAACGATGGGAAGGGGTCGTGTTTTCGGCCTCCATTGGAATCTTCTCCCGGGTGGAGGGGGAAATCTTTTTAACCGACTTCCTCTCGTATTTATAGATTAAAGCGGAATTTTATCGCCTGGAAATCTTTTTAACCGACTTCCTCTCATATTTATAGATTAAACTTCGTAGCCTCGACGCAACCGACTTCAATTTTCCATTCCAGTCATATGGGATCCTCCGCTCCGCTCTGCACTACTTAACAACTAAATCGGCGCCCAACGAAAGCCATTCGCTCTGAACCGACTCTAGCGACGTTAAACTTTGTAGCTTCCGAGGAGGACAAATTAATCGCACGTTAGTATTTTATTTTTAAGTATCTCTTAGTTATTTATCTTTTTAATTTTTGTTAAAAAAAAAACCTTGTTCTACGGGATTTAAAATGTTTATTGATTTAAAGAATCTCAGTTTATAAATAGATCATGACTATATATGTTGACATGAATTACCGAAAGTTTTTTTTATTTTCATTTAATTATATAAATTTTTTTTTTTTCAATAGTAATAAGCTAATGTGTTGAACCATTATAGGTCTGAAAGCGATACGAAGAAATTTAACATGCATTCTGATTATTTAAAGGTAAGCAACTTGACGTTATTGGATATTTTAAAAATTTTAGTAACATATTTTATATATCTCCATAGATAAAAATTTAAGTTAAATAAGTTCAGTATAATATTTTTTTAACTTAAGTCATCTAAGAATTTTTCAATTAATGCTTCTTAATTTTACTCTTCTGCTTCTTAATTTTACTCTTCTCCATTTAGGATTAAGTCGACACTAATAGTTATAGTAGTCGTTTTGACATGATTTTTAGAACGGTCTGAACGACTTATTAGAAACGGTACCAAAAAATACTTATTAGAAACGAATCAGATTATAAAGACTTATTAGAAACGATACCAAATTGGATAAACGGTCAGAGAAAATTGCCACGGTAAAAGAAAATTGCCATAACTAATTTCTATCCATATGTTTAGATCTACCTCTATCTTTATCATTAAAATTTATTGTTATAAAAGAAGCATCTAAAGATCTTTATTATATATGTTTAAATCATTGATTTTTTTATTTTATATTTAATTAGGACTACTTCTATCATTTATCATATAAATAGTTATGCTTTATTTATTTTTGTTACACTTAATTTTATTAAAATATTATTATATTTTAAAATTTATTTTTAATTTTATGGTTTAAAATTAGAATGCTTGCAATTAAATTTAATTTATACAATTTCTAGTAAGGATGTTGGAACGATCAATATTGATGAATATTTTTTCTTAAATTTTTTGAAAGCCATATCGTAAAATAATTTATTGTTGAGCCAGGCTAGATTCAGGCTATTTTTAAATCATATCGTTCGTTCTAATCCTATGGTTGTCCTCTACCCGTAACTTAATAAACTCATCCAACGGTGAACATAAATCCAAAGATGGAGAGGGATCGAGAGAGAATCTAGGTGAGCGATCCGAAAAGATTTGAAAAAATCCAACTCCTCAACGAGCCAGCAACGCAGCGTTTCCCCTCTGGCGTCAAGAGAAATTCCAATGGAAATCTTCGGATCTGATAAGGACCCGTCATTAATTATATAAAAATTTAAGTTAAATAAGTTCATTATAATATTATTTTTAACTTAAGTCATCTAAGTTTTTTACTCTTCTATATCTTAATTTTACTCTTCTGCTTCTTAATTTTACTCTTCTCTATTTAGAATTAAGTCGACGCTAATAGTAATAGCAGTCATTTTTAGGAATGATATCAAATTAGGTAAACGGTCAGAGAAAATTATTCGTAGGGATGGCAACGGCCTAGGGATGAACCGAGGCAGTCTATACCGGTATCCATCACTGTTAGAAAAAAACATCCATATTCCCCGCCCCGTTAATACAAGTACTAATTTAGTATGTGACTCGAATCAAAAGTATCATATTCTAATGTTCATTAGCATCATAGTTTAGAGGGATGTGTTCTCTATTTTGATGGATTTAGGGGAGATATGTGATTAACAAAAAAAAAATAATGATGGTGTTTGATTTAAGTTAAAAATACAGGAGGTCTTAGTAATTTTTTCTTTTTTGTTTTTTCATGTATGTTAGAATCGTAAAATTTAATCTTATTAATAGAATGACATAATTGATTGGCTCGATACTAGTAATATAATGATTGAATTCTATGCTCCTCTTGTGGTCTAGAATGAACTTAAAGGGCTAAGAATATTAGAAATTGATATTATGTTGTCTCTATATACATTTTAAATGGGTAAAGGCATGAATTTTGTCTATCGTGATCCTCTGGTATGGCTTTACAGTAAGCAATATTGATATAGCTTCTTTGTTCTTCAAACATGATCATATAGCTTGTTAATATGGAGCTCTTGCTATTGTGTGTTATGATCCCTTTGCCCTTAGGAGTGGGTATGGGCTGGCTCAAAAAATACAGGGCCTAGGCCCAATTTTTCAGCACATAGGATTGGGTCGGATCCAATTCTAGAGGCTTGTTTAATTTTCGGACCAAACCCAAGCTTAGAGCTTGGCTCAACCTAAAAATTTATATATATTTTACTGTTACTAAAATTTATATATATGCATTGTATTTATTTATATTCTCTATATATATTTATTATTTAATATATATTATTAAGAGAAAATGAGTTTTTCAAAAGCAAGTCATTTAGCCACCACAGCAACATGAGGGTGGCATTTTCCTTTCAAATATTTAGTATATAATTGTTTTTAGTGGCCCAAGCTCGAATCAAGCCTAGGTTTTCAAAGATTTCTGCTGGGCCGGGCTTAGGCCAACTGTGGCTGACCTGAGTTCGGGCCCAACCTGATGCTTAGAGCCCCTTTTCCTACTTGCCCTACCCTAAGCCTAGTTTGGCCCATGCCCACCCCTACTTTCCCTATATGATTGCTTTGTGTTGGGGTTATAGCCAAGCAAGTTAAATGATCATTTTGGATCTTTGTCACCCATAAAATCTCAGCTAGAATTATGGCCTATGTTAATTCCTATGTTGACTTTTATGAGAACATGTTTATTGCTCATTTCGGTTTCTTTGGTAGCACATATGCAAAGAGATTGAGTTAAGTCATGATTTTGTTGGTTGGGCAGAAAAATAAATGGATGGTTGTGTGCAGGTTCTTATGAAAGCGCTATCTCTAAAAGAATTGGAGATGCGATCAGCTCCGTTTCATATAGGGCACCATCAGACCAACTCAGAGTGCCTCGACATGCTTCTCCTCCTCCGAGAGAAGATGATAAAGATGGGCACAAACAAAGTGCAATGGATGACTGCGTGCAGGTTCTTATGGAAGCGCTACCTTTGAAAGAAATTGGAGATGTGATCAGCTCCGTATCATTGAGGGCACCATCAGACCTACTCAGAGTGCCTCGACATGCTTCTCCTCCTCAGAGAGAAGATGATAAAGATGGGCACAAACGAAATGCTTCTCCTCCTCAGAGAGAAGATGATAAACATGGGCACGAACGAAGTGCTTCTCCTCCTCAGAGAAGATGATGAAGGGGGACGTTACGTGTTTGCACTTGGAGAGAATTTGACGTCTCGCTGTAATTACACTTGATTACCATTGCAAAAATCTTATGTGTTTTATGGGCATTTTTCTCGCTAGCTGCACCTTTTCTTCCCCATTTGCAATCAAGTTATCTATAAAAATATATATAATACTGACACTTAAGTAGATATATGGTTCTATGATTTGGATTATATTTCTAATGTAAAGTGCATCATTCTTTTGTCCGTTCTTTTGGTTATCATGGATTTATGCCTTTATTACATTGGTCTATTATATAGATAAAACAATATAATATCAAAATATATGCTGTTACTATTTTTTTCCCCTTTTCTGAAAGATACTTTCTATGCTTGCTCTTGGTTAATTACCTAAGTATTTTTTTTTAGCTGTTTTTTTTTACCTTCTATCTGTTGATTTCTTTTTTACTTCAAAGTTTCTCAAAACTTTTTCATTTATTGATTCTCCTTGATTTTTTCCCCCTTAATGTGCTATCAGTTTTATGGCATTTTCTTGTTTTCTGAATTGGGTCTTATATTTTTTTTTTCGAAACTTAGTAGGTTTGTGTAATGGGTTCTTTCCCACAATGCAAAGTTTATTTTAAAAAATTAAAACCCTTAAAATTATGTGCTTCTCTTTATCTACCATGATTTTGCAACAGTAATCTTCAAAAATTGTTTTCCAGTGTTTTCTATGGATGTTTGCATGCTTTTCATAAATATTATGCTTTTGTTTGCAATACTTTCGCACTTCTCGCTCCAATCTACTACTTGGTTTGATTGCAGATAAAATCCACAGCAAAATGGGTGAAGGTAAGTTCCTGTGCTCCTAATGACATTCAGTGATAAAGCTTGTGCTTGCTCTCTCATTCTTTTCATAGTTGGTTTTTAGATAGCAACATCTTCCCCCCACAACAGCCCCCCTTTCCCAATTTTATTGTGATGTTTCTCATCATTGCTAGTTTTTTTGGGCTGTCCTAAACAAACTTTACTTGCATTCTTTTTCTTTTCTTTTTTTTTTTTTTGGGGGGGGGGGGGGTTATGTGACAGGTACCTTTGGTCGGGTTTTGGAATGTTGGGATAGGGAAGGGCAAGAAATGGTAGCAATCAAAATTACTCGTGCCAATGAGCATCATCGGGAGGAAACTATGATAGAAATTGAAGTGCTTCAACAGCTTGGCAGACATGATACGGGTGGTAACCGGTAAGACTCATTCTCGTTTATTTCTTTTCTTGAAGAGCTGTTCCTTTGTATGTTTGCATTTTAGTCAGTTCAAGTTTACATCTGTTTAAGTGGGTGTACTTTTGCAGTTATGTTCAAATGCGGAGCTGGTTTGACTATCGTAACCATATTTGTATTGTAAGTATATGATTGATTTATGATAGTTTCTCCAATTTACCGGATATCTTTGGAAATTAAAATTGCAGTGAATCTAAATGATTTTAACAGGTGTTTGAGAAGCTTGGGCCAAGCTTACATGATTTTTTAATGAAAAATGACCGTCGCCCATGTCCCATGGATCTAGTTCGTGAGCTTGGCAGACAATTGTTGGAATCTGTTGCATGTGCGTTCGCAATACTTTTGCAAATCTATTGTTTTCTTGATATTGATGGTTTATTAGCTTCAATGTGCTATTCATTTTCCCTTTTCTACTTCTTTGGTTCATTTGTTGGGTTTCATTCTTGTTCATGCATTATATTTTAGGTTCCTTTAGTAGATTGTTTTATTTCATAAGTCATTGGTTTTATTGTCCCTGCTGATATAATTCAGTTTATTTGTTGTCTGATGTATTTAAGTGGTTTTGATGTGTTAACATTTGTTTATTTTGCTTTCTTGCAGTTATGCACGATTTACACCTCATTCACACTGATTTAAAGCCCGAAAACATTCTTCTTGTCTCATCAAACTTCATTACAGGGCATGGTGGTTCATATTGCAAGAGATTGCCCAAGTCAAGTTCTATTAAGTTAATTGATTTTGGAAGCACTGCTTATGGCCACGAACATCATAGCTACTACGTAGTAACAACAAGGCAGTACAGGGCTCCTGAGGTTATTCTTGGTCTGTACTTGTTTGACACTTGCTATCTTATTTTCTTATTTTAGCTTTCTCCTCTATGAATGTGACATTTTCCTGATTTTGAAAATATTCTGACAGGACTTGGATGGAGTTATCCGTGTGATATATGGAGTGTAGGCTGCATTCTTGCAGAACTTTGTTCGGTATGTATTCCAGGCACTGTTTATGCAAGCTATTCAGTTTTGTTGGCATGAATGCTTCCTTATGTGTTTTAACTTCTCAATGCTCTGTTTAGGGTGATAGACTTTTTGAGACCAGCAACAACTTAGAACACCTTGCCATGATGGAGAGAGTATTAGGTCCTTTGCCCCACCATATGACGAACGGAGCTGTGTAAGTTTTGTAAACTTACATGTGGTTAATTTTCTTTGCTGTGTTTCAGCATAAGTAGTCTCATCTAATTATGTTGACACTTAGCCTGATTCAGCTCTACCTGTATGAATCTAATGCCATTTTTTTCACCATAATTCTTTACTTTCAGGAGGGGATGTGTTGAGAAGTATATCAAAAAAGGTCGGCTGAAGTTGCCTAAGGATGCTATCCTAGTTGTTCGAAAGCTACCACGACTAAAGGTATGAGTTATCATCATTGATTTATAATGCAACCTTCAACTAAATACTCTCTATTTTTTCTTGATCTCAAATTTGTATTTGGACTTTTGGGGGTAGGCGGTGGCTTAGATATCGAATGCACACAATTCTCCTTGAAAATGTCTTGGATTTTCCTATCATCGCATGGCTTGTTTGCCTATTAAATCAGTCAATGTGGGTTTCCATGTTTTTGATGGCATAATTGAAAGAAAAATAATGCTTTCTTCTGAAGATCCAACATTATCTGTAGACAATGCGCATTGGATTGAACAAACATCATCAGCCATTGGCATATGATTAGATGATGCTGAATTTTTGGTCTTTAGAAAGATATGCATAGCAAATTGATGGTTCTCTGCCATGTTTTCTGTGCAGAACTTGGTGATGCACCATGCGGATCACTCGGCTGGCGATCTCATTGACCTCTTGCGGGGTTTACTCAAATATGAACCTCTTGATAGGTTGACCGCTCACGAAGCCCTCAGACACCCATTTTTCGAGGTCAAAGTCAATCAAAGTCAAGCGGGATGTTGACCTGTTTGTAAATCTACAGTTACCAGCGCCTGAGAGAGTGCAAACTGTTGAGGCTTGGCACGATATAGCCTTATGAGGATAATGTTGATGGATTCAAAGGTTGACAAACTAACAGCAGCAAACACGATACAAATGCACAGTTGCATGGTAGTTTGAGTTAGTCATTGAAATTTTTTTTAAGGGAACAACATTATAGATGCTGGGAGTGAATATTTAATTAATTCGTTATATTAATTCGCCTTTGGTTTTTGGTCTTTACCTGTACTCGTACTGAAGCTGAGCTTGTGCTGTTAGTTTGATCATCTAGCATATGGTTCTCTACAATCTGCTCGACCACCTGGATCAAGGTGGTTAAGGTGTCATTCGACATCCAATTTGTTAAGACAACCCGGTTTTAATAACTGGATCAGTAGGCACCCGCTATCAGTCATTAGACCTTCGAAGATGGTGAAATGAATACAATTTAAATCTCTATTTCTTCTCCTAAAACAATTCTGCTCATTAGAAAACCCTTCCAAATAATTTTTATCCCAAAAAAATGTGTCGGATCATGTATGCATGTCTCGTCGAATCCAAAAAATAAATAAATAATAATTCTATTGGTTTTGCCTAATCAATAGAGCACCATAAAGGAACAAAAGAGTGAAAAAAAGGATCGGATAAACTAGCAAGCAATTTATGGAACCACCAAGGCCGTAATTAATTAGTTTGAACTAGCGTTTCGTCCGACATCGGCTGGATAGCAGCGCTCCACTGGGCGGCGCACCGATGAGATGCTGCACCGGCCGTAGAGCCAGTAGGTGAAGTGCACCCACTTGCCGAAGTCGACTGCGTCCTGAACCTCCCCGCCACCTCCAGTGCCACCCCCTCTGCCGCCGTCCCCCGCTGCCACTCCTTTGCCGCCTCCGGCCGCAGCGCCACCTCGCTCACCACCATGTGCAAGCTCTTGAGCGCCGAGTCCCCCGCTGCTCCGCGAACGGCTCCATCGCCTGCGTCGCGATCATCGTCTCCATGAAGTAGAGGTCCATCTGCACGTAGCTGAAGGCCACGTCCACCTTGCGATTGGGATTGGAGAAGTTGGCGAGGATGCTGATGTCGGCGTTGAGGAGGGTGCCGGTGTCAAGGTAGGCGCTGTTGAGGGTGGCGCTCTGGATGTCGAGGTGGGGGCTCTTCGGGCGAAGACGAGGTAAATTATGAGGACGGCGAGGCCGCCCAGGATGACGATGGTCCACATGAGGGCACAGCAGGCTCCGATCATCCACGTCATCCGGCCGGTGGCGCGTGGGCGTGTGGAACTTGGACCTTGACGGTTGCCATGAATTAATATTCGAGAGGGTGTCACCGCTTTGGGAGGTTTATCTTCGTAAAATATTCGAGAGGGTGTCACCGCTTTGGGAGGTTTCTCTCACCACGGCATTGGGCTGCCGATGATGCTGGGCGTCTCGTTCCATGAAGCGGACGGTGGGTCGCTGGCCATCTCGGACATGGAGCTGGAGTAGTGGTGTACTTAGCAACGAGGTAAGAGCCTGACGGGGAGTTCCCCTCGGCCTCAAACCTCTAGGGTTCTCTTCAGCCTTAGACCTCCAGGGTCCTCTTGACCTCGGACCTCCAGGGTCCCCTCGGCCTCGAACCTCCAGGGTTCCCCTCCACGTGGCCCACTAGCTCTCCGCAACCACCACGTGGCCCACTATCTTCCTGCAACTGCCACATAGCCCACTAGTCTTTTGCAACCGCCATGTGGCCCATTAACTCCCAACGATTACGGATGATGGGACGTTACGAACGTGGCTAGACCCACTATCACCTGTACGGCCACCACTTCCCGAAAGCATGCAAAAATGAAACTTTGGAATGGATATAAAAGGGAGAGTTAGGTTTTTTCCTGAGGACTATTTTTTGAGAACTGTTTTCCAAGGCACTAACTTGACCGTCGGAGGGTCCTCGCCGAAACCCACCGGTCCCTGAGGACTTTCTTCAGGATTCCCATTGAAGAGGTGAGACCAGGAGCTCCTTGGTCACTCAGCGTTAGGAAGACGTGCTTTGGTGACAACAGATTGGCGCGCCAGAAAGGGGGAGAAAGAGAGCAGAGTTCGGTGCTACTAGGCTACAGGCCTTTACTTCCTCCCTCTGCTACTCGAAAAGATGATGGTAATGCGCGCATAAGAGGTTTCGGATGGCGACCCTGGGGGGCAGTTTAAAGAGCCGAAGAAGCCCGAAGCGAGCCTCCCGGCCCCTCCGGTCCCTTTCCCCATCCCGCCATCATCACCAACACAGGGTGACCGGGTCGAGGCTCTTGCTATGCAAGTTCATTCACTGGTGGCGGCAGTCCAACACTTGCAACAATAGGTGGTGACTTCACAGCAGGGCCCCCGGCCCCCTTCCCCAGATGCGGGGGTTGCTCCTCCTAATCAACAGTCCATCCATGGGAGGGCTTCCTACGAGGAAGCTCCCCGCCGACATGCCTCCCCCAGACGTCGCCACCGGGAGGCCTCCAAAAGGCCATGGTCTCCTTCCCAGTCTTTGGGATCATCGCGAGAAGGGTCTTTCAACGGACGTGTCGCTTGCCGGGCTGAACGACGTCTCGAGGAGTATAACCAGCGATTGGAGGAGCTCAGCCGCAGGGTTACCAACCCACCGAAGGTAGATTATGACAGCCGTACTCCCCTATCCCATCGCTTAATGGAGGAGCCAATCTCATCCGGTTCTACCTACCCTAACTGGACCCTTATGACGCACTACCGACCCCCTAGACCACTTGGAAGCTATAAGGTCCTCATGCAGGTCCAGGGAGCGACTGATTCTCTCCTCTGCATCGCCTTTCCTGCCACTCTTCAGAAGGTGGCACGGGCCTGGTACTCTCGATTGCCACCATGAAGCATTAATTCCTTTCGACAGCTGGAGAGAGCTTTTCTTGCACATTTCAACGCCTGCCGAAAAATTCCATGGGTGGCCGATAGCCTGTTCGCCATCCAGCAGAAGAGTGGCGAGTCATTGAAAGATTTCATAGCTCGATTCAAGGAAGCTGTGCTTGAGGTTTACAACCTTGATGACTCAGTTGCCACTCTGGCCTTGAAACGAGGGCTTTGCCCCTCCTACTTCGCATACTCCCTCGACAAGAAGCTGCCGAGCTCTTATACCGAGCTGCAGGGCCGAGCGCACAAATACATCAGTGCCGACGAAGCCGATTCTTCCCGGTGCGAGACAGAGGGGGCCCTACCAAGAAACCAGCCCGACCTGCATCCGATAGGCCACAGCAGAGAGGCCTGAGCCTTCCCGGCGATCCGACAACCGGCCAAGGGATCTTGCTCCCAAGGAAGGGATCCATACCCCCCTGCTTGCCCCAATATCTCACATCCTGATGGAGATTGAAGGTGAGCCGTTCCTCTAGCGCCCTCCTCCTCTGAAGCCTGGAGTTTTCCGTGACAAAAGTCGCTATTGTCATTTTCATCGAGACCACGGGCATGACACAGAGAGCTGTCGCCAGCTCAAGAGGGCGATCGAGGACCTCATTCAGCAAGGCTAGCTCGGCAAGTTCATCCGAGGGCGAATCCAGCTGCCCTGGGTCCATCAGCGCCCTCGCCTGCCCAGGTTGATATCGATAATGCCCCAACCGAGAAGACGGTGGCCATGATCTCCTGGGGGGCCGGCGGCCCGTCTAAGAGGTTCGGGGAGGAGAAAATAGAACCTGTAATTCCTTTCTTTGAAAGGGACCTAGAGGGGGTAAGCAATCCAAATGATGATAGCATTGTCGTTTCTATGACGATTGCGAAACATCCTATAAAAAGGATACTGTTGATAGTGGAAGCTCGGCTGACATTTTAAGTTATGATGCATTTGTTCATATGAGCCTGTCCCATGACTCCCTTTGGCCCGTTGCCATGCCCCTCATGGGTTTCACTAGAGATTTTGTAAAGGTAGAGGGGAAATTACCTCCCGATCACGGCTGGGACAGCACCCCGCTAGAAAACGGTCACGGTGAGGTTCCTGGTTGCGCAGGTCCCTCTAGCTTACAATGTCATCCTGGGCAGGCCCGGGTTAAACCTGTTGGACACCGTCATCTCCATCAAGAGGTTGCTTATGAGGTTCCCAACCAATAAAGGAGTAGGGGAGATGCATAGAGAGAGGAACCTCTTGTCCCTCTGCTACCACATGATGCCTGGCCCTCGAGAGACACCGACCTCGTCGATGACTGAGCTGGTGAACCCCAGAGGTTCATAGAGGAGGGGTGAACCAGTCGAGCACTTATTGACTTTCCCCTTAGGGGAGGACCCGGCGAAGACTGTCCGAGTTGGGTCGATACTATCCGAGGAAGCGAGGGCCCGACTCCTCACCTTCCTTCGGGCCAACTCAGACGTGTTCCTGGTCGGCCTCGGACATGCCAGGCATTCCCCCCGATGTAATTACTCATAAGCTCAACCTCAATCCGCAGTATCGGCCAGTCCGACAGAACAAAAGAAGCTTTGCTCCCGAGCGGCAGAAGGCTGTCGATGAGGAGGTCCGCAAGCTGTTGGCCGCCGGGCATATCCGGGAAGTGCACTATCCAGACTGGCTCGCAAACATTGTGATGGTCTGCAAGGCCAATGGGAGCTGGAGAATGTGTGTTGATTTCACCGATCTCAACAAGGCGTGCCCCAAGGATAGCTTCCACTGCCTAGGATGACCAGTTGGTGGACGCTACATGGGCCACGAGATCCTCAGCTTCATGGATGCCTTTTTGAGATACAATCAAATTAAGATGGACCCGGCAGACGAGGAGGCCACCTCTTTCATGACCGAGAAGGGCATCTACTGCTACAGAGTGATGTCGTTCGAGCTAAAGAATGCGGGGGCTACGTATCAAAGGCTGATAAATAGGGTCTTTGAAAACCATATTGGATGCAATATGGAGGTTTACGTGGATGATATGCTGACTAAAAGCATCCATGCCGATGACCACATTGCCGACCTAGTAGAGACCTTCGATAACCTCCACCGCTGTCAGATGAAGCTGAATCCACAGAAGTGTACCTTCAAAGTCACGGCCGGCAAATTCCTCGGCTTTATGGTGACTCAGCGGAGAATATAGGCGAATCCGGACAAGATTCAAGCCATCCTTGACATAAAGCCCCCGGCTAATAAAAAGGAGACTCAACGTCTAACGGGCGGGTAGCAGCTTTAAGCCGCTTCCTATCAAAGTCCGCGGAAAGGTGTCTACCCTTCTTCAAGGCCCTGCGCAAGGTCAATGGTTTTGAATGGACCAAAGAGTGTCAGAGAGCATTCGAGGGGCTGAGGGAATTCCTATACACCCCACCGCTGCTATCCAAGCCAAATAACGGAGAAGAACTCTTCCTCTACCTCGCGGCCTCGGTCGAGGCCGTGAGCTTCGTGCTCGTCCATGCCAACGCCGATGAAACTCAGAGGCATGTCTACTATATCAGCAAAGCTCTTCATGATGCGGAGACCAAGTACTCCCGCACGAAAAGATTATTTTTGCATTAATC